>WEKX01022759.1:31412-243973 GCA_013390025.1 Pitta sordida | reverse complement strand
CCGGGATAAGCCCTGCGGTGCCGGCGGGGGCCGGGGCGCAGCCCCACACGGCGGGCAGGGCTGTGGCTGCCAAGCCTGGCCTTGGAAGGAGCCCGTGCGCTGTGGGTGCCCCAGGACGAGTGGATCCACGCTGGTGGGAAGGCTCTGCCGAGGGGTGCCTTGCCTGCCCACGCCGTATGAAACAAGCTGCTCCCTGTCTGGGCTTATCCCGCTGGGCAGCACGGCAGGGGGGGCAGAAGTGACCGGCGGGAAGGGAGCTGTGCTTTGGAGAGCTGCTGTGAAATAACATAACGTTGGGGGGGGGTTCGTATTCGCCAGACTGTCGGGGCGGTAAACTAGCTCTCTTTACGTCAGGGGTTGATCTCGCTCACTGGCAGAGTCTGGGGAAGCATAAGTGACTTGATGGCTAAGTTTTTGATCAGACTTAGCAATTCTGTAGCTGTTTGAAGCATTGTGAGGGGTGGCCCCGGGTTTGTCGGTAATTAATTCCCCACAGGATCTTTGCAGCTATAAAGAGTTAAGAAATTGAGTCAGCCCGGCTGGAAGTGCAAATTAGGATGTTATGGAGTGTATTCTGTGATACCATTGTCTGTGAGCTCATCCTGGCTTTGAGGAGGAGAGCTGTGGAGAAGAGAGCTTCAGCCGTGCTTTACCACCTTTGAAGAGCTTCGTTTTGACCGTGCTTGGCTCTCTTCCTCCTTTGAGGTTTGGCTATTTCATTGGCCACAACTACGAGACCAGTATTGGCTTGGTGATCGTTTCGGTTGTTAATTTTGAAAAATAAATGTGAATAGAGCCTTACAGAAAGCCTCCCTTAAGAATGTTCCCTGTGAGCTGAAATTTTGGAACTCTCCCAGGCTGTGTTGGAGCCACCCAGACAAGTACGGTATGGAACTGCACATAGTCACTGACCAGCAGCTCCCAGTGGTTGCTGCTGACCTTTTTGTTTTGGTTAGCAGTGGCAGTGTACTTGGTGCCTGTTATCTTATGAAGATGTCCACCAGGAGAGGGTTTACTGTCACTGGTAGATTGGGATATGATACTAGGAAAATGTTACCAAGATCTAGTAGAACTGCATGTCGTGTTGCTGTTGTAGCCTACCTTCCTCGCGCCCCCAACTCTGACAACCAAAGCAAAGACTGAAATCAGAAAATGTGGCTCTGCTGCTGTAGGGCTTGTTGTGCTGTGTGGGGACCCGAGAGGAAAATTGAAGGGGGGAACTGTGGTGTCTGGCTTTGCTGGTAGGAAACAGCAAGTGTATTTGTATCTGGTCCTGTCACTGGGAAGAAGAAAATGAACCCAAGTGGAAACTGTCTTAGGACTTCTTTTAATTTCTCCCTAGTACGTATTTGAGAATTTTTTTGCTTCAGTCAAATTAAAAGAGAGCAGTTATTTCCTCAGGAGTCAATATTTTTTCCCTTTCTCCTTGCAAGGACAGAATGGCATTGGCTTTGTACAGGTTTGAGCAGGAGAGGGGAGAGAGAGACTCCATACTGTGGCATCCCACTGTGCTGTGTACTGAGGATTTGATCAGGGTCTGTAGACTTCTTTTTCATTCTAAATTCAAATAGAAAATTCTGGCAGATATGCAGTATCCTAAAGGAGGGGATGCACCTTCAGCAGAGAAACCTTCCGGAGTTTCTCAGAGAGTCTTTAATGCTATCGCAGTGTCTTAGTTCAATGGCTGAAAGTAAACTTTGAAAATGGGATACAGGTGCTGCCTGCTTGGATGGGCAGAGTCTGAAGTGTCTTGCGAGACTCTTTTCCCTGTTTTTTTCAGTAAGGCTGTAGGGCTTTTAATTGCAATATGCAAAACTATTCCTGTGCACAGTCCTAGGCGCTCTAGTATGATGGTGAGGGACAATACCTTCTGCAGTCTTGCATGGCTCTGGGATTAAGAGGTGCCCTTGAACGTCTAGCAGCACAGGAGAGATGTAGGGACGAGGAAGTGCACGCTTTCACCAGTCGGATGGAATGGCACATGCATGATAGACTTGAATGCTTGTTATGTTTCAGAAAACTTGGACAGCATGGATGTGGCTCTTGGAGTGGGCAAAGGACATCCTCCAGGGAAGTGCTGCACTGATGGGTCCCATGTAGAGATCTTCCCAACTTCCAGCTGTGTAACAAGGACACAAGAGTCTGAGACTTCATGCTTGGAAACACCACTTACTTGGGTGGTAGTTTTGCCTGGGTATTTCTTTTGTGAATTGGAACAACCTTGCAGTGTTTTCAGACCTGTGTTGTTGCATGTTCTGATTAAACATGCAGGTGAATAAATAAACCAAGTGACTTTCCTTTTTGAAATATCCATGTCATGGGGTAATGGCTTTCACCCTAGGGCCTTGAAATTCCAGGGCCTATAAAGTCTTTCTAAGGAGTCTGAAAAGCAAAAGAAGAAAAAGTAGAATCTTGGATTTGCTGACTATTAAATTTTTTTTTTTTTGAGGATGAAGGGCTTGCAAATCAAGAGCCACCACCATACAGTAAAAGCCCTGGATTATGGACATGTATAGGCCAAAATTACTCTTATTTAATGGGATGCAAAAACAAATAGAAAATTTTTGGGAAAAAACCTTATTTCCTAGAGGTCATTCACAGTTAAAATTTAAATTCTTGACTCTGTAAGTAGACTAGCGTGGATGAACTGCTGTGCTTACAGATCAAGTTGCTGGATTGTGGCCTGCTCAGGAAATTCAAAAGCAAGAGGTTCCTGTGGCATTGCTCACAGATCTTACTACATATGCAGTTGAACGTAGGAAGTTACGCAACTTCTCGTTTTCCTGAAGTGAATAATAGGAATACACTGCAGCAGCACTGTGCAGCCAAGCTAATGCCAGAGAGGCTTCCTTGCTCCTTAGACATCTTTTAATTATTTTCACTCTTGAATCCTAACGCTGTCCCATAGCTCAGCGCTTGAGGTTTCGTGTGTTTAATTTACAAAACTCTTCGTTTCACCAAAAGAAGAGGAAAGATTTCTCAGCACGATAGCTCGTGGGCATCCCTTACCCTAGAGACAGCTGGTGCTGTTTAACAAGTGAGGCTGACAGCGTTTGGAGCTGAGTGGGCGTGCATCCTCATGGACACTTGTGGCTGCTTGTGCCTCCAGATGGCACTTTCAAATACGTGTAACTTCATGAATCGACTGGTAAATCAACTCTGATTGCAAGTTTTAAACGGAGTGAGGTTGAAACTGTACAAGCAAGGATTTCAAAGATGAGCTGCTTTGGAGTTAATCGTCTCAGCTTCACAGGGGAAAATCCATTGGGAAAGTATGGGATGTAAAAGAGTGCTCTTGTTTTTGTTTTCCCTCTTTCGTTTAAAGATGTGACTTGCTCTTTTAAATTTCTCTTGGGCTGGGAGCCAAACTGCTCCCTTGAAGACGATCACAGAGCAAACTTCATTGAAAATAGGATTGGGCTTCCAGCGTGGAAAATGGCGATTCAAAAGAACTCTTCTTGAGATTTATGAGCATATGAAAAGAGGGAGTTACAATGAGTTCTGTAGCTGTAATTACAGCGATCTCTGCGGTATTCAGGGATAACTACATTTCTTCACTGTTGTGCAGGATGTAGCAGTCCTCCTTGCCGGAATAAGGTCACAAAATTTCCTTTAGAGTGTCCTTACCATTGTTTTCCATCTAGTACTTCCTTCTGCTGTCAGTGAGTAAGGTAAAGGCAAAGTGAGAATGCTGGCCCTACTGGGAGCAAAGTGCTGGGTGTGCAGTTATACAATTGTCGTGATTGGGGCAGAGGAGGCATTTCCATCTCTCCTCTAGCTGTTCACTTGTGCTGCTATTCACCCTGGCATTGGTTTTGATGTTTTGGGCTGTGCTGTGAACTAGGTCACAGAAAGGATCCAAGACAAAAGCTTGGCAGGGGGGAGAAAAGGGATTTTTTGTTTTGTTTTCCAGCAGTGCTGTTTGCTTGCTAAGAATTGTGTTGACACAACCAAGAGTGGTGAACCGTGGTGCGGAGGTGGAAGCTACTTCACCAGCAACGCTGAAATACAGTGCGACTGTACCCTCAGGCCAAAAGAGCTTTGTTTCACGCAGGGCCAGAAGCTCTGCGAACAGACCATGCCTTCAATGGCTCCTGTGAGATGTAATGATCTTTTGTGAGGCTGTTTCAATTGGCTAAATTGGACTCTCAATTCGTGAGGCCCCAAATGATGGGGTTGCTGCTTTTATGCAGCACAGTTGTCCTTGCCCGGAGGGGTAGGGTAAGAATCATCATTAAATGATTTAGTAGTGGAGGTGTCTGGAGACTGTGCTTTGTTTAGATATGGTTGTGTTATGAAGAATACATGTACTGCTTGTCTTCTCTAGCTCCGCTCAGGCTCTAGTGGTGGGCACGACTAAGGTGGTGGCTAATCCATGGTTGACTTCTGTCTATGCCATGTAAGAGCACCAACCCAGAGATACAGTTTTAGCATGTTAGGTGTCCTTTGGTCCCTTATTTTCATCTTCCACAGTAGTTTCAGAAGCTTCTCTGTGATAAGACTGCTCCCCCTTCCTGCTGTAAAATAGACCAGGAGGTGGGTAACCTGCTTGGCTGTGAGGAGTGTTTATTTGGATTGCACTCCTCCCACCTTGATTTCTTCTCATCCCTCTCAGACTGGGAGTGGTGTCCAGCTAGCAGTCCAGGCTGTCCTTTATTGGGCAAATCTTGGAAGCCTTCTTGACAATCAGCCTTGGTTAGAGACTAGACAAAGCAAGTGGTCTGCTTTTTCCAGCTGAGATTGGGCAGATAAATTTTGTTCCTGGCAGTCCTGCGTAAGTGCCTTTGACAGGAAGATCTGTTTACCCACTGATGTGTCCTGCAGTCAGGACAAGGAAGAGGTGCAGAGTCCTCAAGTTCATCATAGGATCGTTTAGGTTGGAAAATACCTCTAAGATTACTGCTTTTGATGGTGATCCAGGGCACTCAGTATTTTTGGGGGGCCGCCTTGTTGACTTTTCACAGAGCTGTGTCAAAACCGTTGCTCTTGTTTACAAAGAAAATGAAAGTTTGCGTGATCCAGCCTGCCCTGACATTCCTGTCTTGGTCTTCCTATGCCTGGTGCCCAGCACTGCATTGTTTCACCCACTGTCAGATGGGCACTGCTTGTTCATAGTTCCTGTTGGGGCAGCCCATGCATTTCCACATGCTGCAGCCTCTACCTGCTGAAATGTTCTCCAAAAAAAAGTTTCCTCCAAAAAAGTGCTGATGGCGTGAGAGGGGTCAGAAGAGGATCTCTGTTCCCGGTCTCTGTCTCAGCTCTGATTCTCTTATCTTGGATTTGGGAAACAATTCTTTTGTGTGGTTAGAGGAAAAGGATGAGAGTTTATACTTTCATAGTATCTGTGAAGGCAGCGGCTGTTCTCAAAGGACTCCAGTAACAGTGGTTTAAGACTATAATACTCATCACCTTTTTTTCGGCTGAGGGTGTTTCTGGTTTGCAATGCCTGATGACTGCAAAATCCTAAGTAGCCATCTCCTTTGTTGGTATCGGAGCGCTTTTTGAAGGTAGGGGGCTGGTGGCCTCACCCCTATTTATCAGAGAAAGACAAACACAGAGGAAGGATTTTTCTTTGGTTGCCTAGCAGGACAGTAGAGGTAAAATTAGCTTTATTGATTCCCAGCCTATTGCTGGAGACATAAACTACAGTCTGTGTGCAAATCTGGGGAGTTAATGAGTGTTAACATCATGTCCTAGGCTGGAGGATTTTTATTCTTGTTACAGTAATGATGCCATTTTCCAAACTGTGCTGTGCCTTGGCTTTATGTTTCACTGTGTTTAAATCCATCTTCATTCCTTTCCTCCCAAAACTGGGCCTTAGGTTCCCATCTGTATTTGTCCTTTCTATATTCTCTGCTGGCTTTAAGTTTTCTCAAGGTATGCTTTGCCCTTAGAGCTTGGGAATTCCTGTACACAAAAGATCCCTGCAGCCTTCTCTTTTTCAAGAGCCTTGGAAAGGCTCCGGATGCAGTGAGGATGCTTCTATAGTTATTTGCAGATTGCACCACCAGCCAAGGAACTGTGTGGGGAAGAGGCTTCATTATTTTGGCATGGCTTGTGTGTGGTAGAGCTCTCTGCTCTGCTACAAACTTTTCTGAAGGTGTTAGTGACGGAATCTTGTGGCTGGCAATAATAGCTGGCCACAGCACAATTTCAGCTGTTGTCCTTCTGTCTTTGGGGAGGGAGAGGGCTGAAAGCAGTGGCTGCCTGTTTTATTGCTAACAGCTTTGAAAACTGCTGTGAGCAGAAAATAATGGGGGGATCCAATTAAATTTTAAAGTGGTCTTTTGCTCTCCTCTGGCTGGAGGTAACAGTTGTCTGGGCAGAAGGCATGTGAGAGTTCTCCTGTGTGCCAAAGGAGTGCTGGGTTGTGCCACGGTACCTCTGTCCGTTGCAGCAACCCTTCCCTCTTCACCATTTGCATGCATTTCCCCAAAACCACTGACTAACATCCTAACTCCTTTCCATTTCTCTCCCGGTGCAGGATGTACGTTTGGAAAGTAGGATGGTGTCTACCCTTCCCCATGGGGTTTCAGGGTTTTGACACATTATTGTTAGGAGTTGTTCTGATGTTGCCCTGCTCTTGTTCCAGAAAACATAACCCTCTTCTGCCCTTTACAGATGTGACTTAAGCTGCTGTTCCAAATGGAATTACAGTGTAAGAAGTGTTGGCCCATATAAACTAGATGTGATCTCTAATCAACTCTCCCCAGTGTTATTAGTATGTGTATATATAGAGATGATTTTTAATAAAATTGAATTCTTCGAGGCCCCAATTAGCTTCTGGAGGCAAAGGTTACAAAGAGAGAGAGGTGTTCATGGTGCCATGGATTGTATAGTAACTACTGCTTTTGTAATGGACACACCTTGCAGTTGTGAAAACAAAGCAGGTTCAGACATGGTGGTCTGATCCTCACCTGCATTTCTCCTAGGAAAGTTGCCTTGCACTGCCCACCCCTTTCCCGTATGTATAGGCTGTAGTGCTGCCATTCTGAATCTGGGGTGGTTTGGGCTGTGTGTTACAGAGGTGATGAGATGGGGTGTGGAAGTCGAGCCTGGTCCTTTTTCTGTAGGTGAGTTTTGCTATCCTGGCTGCTGAGACTTCTCCAAGTCACTGTATTTTCCAGGTGATCTTGACTGTTTCTTACAGATTTTTAGATGAGTGGTCTAGACTCTGCAAAACAGAAATACTACATTATGAGTTTCTTTAAAGCTCTACAAATGCATGTATGTCAGTAGATGGGAAGGAGAGGTATCAACCAGGACAAGCTTACACGCTGGACACAATGTGATACGTGGTAACGTGTAGCCAGAGTGATGGAATTGTTGCAGAATGAACAATTTTTTGCTTTGGTTTTAAACTTTCTTTAAAAAGTTTTAAACTTTCCTTGAAGTGCACTTCCATGCTTCTTTCTCTTTTGTTAGGTCGATTGTGAGAAGCCAGGCACGTTCCCTTCCCTCCCCTCTGACTGGATTCCCTTTAAGTGAAGTTTGCTCAGTCTCTGAAGACCCGATCTCACTGATGACTGGGAAGCAAAGAGTACCCAGGGAAGCACTTTTACCACGGGCTCCACCTCAGGAGCACCAGGAACTGATCTTCTAAATAAAATCTGCAGACCCAATGTCTGCTGCAATGGATACAGAATCAACGTATTCGGGATACTCCCACTACTCAGGTCACTCCAAAAAAGCTCACAGACAAGGGTAAGGAAATGTTTATTTTTAATTACTCTAAGATAGGACATGTCCTGTGGAAAAAAAATTGTAAGCCAGAATGAAATCAGTGAGACCACAGCTCTGAAGGAGATACAGGTGGAGAGTGCTCACGGGGAACACATTGAGGAGTCTGGAAGCTGCTAATTCAATGATATTTGACCCCTTGGATGCTTGCGGGGTTATGTGTGGCAAGAAAGCTTGGCATAGTGCCAGCAGAAGGCAAAGATCATTTAACTTTGCTCTTAAAGTGTGAGGGATGAGTACAGTCTCTGGGGAGAAGATTTATTATGACTTCCTAAACTGATAATTGCCAGTTGTTTTCTCTTCTGATGACATTTCTTTACTGTGTAATGATTCCTGCCTTTAACCACCCTCCTCCTGGCTACTCTATTGATGGTGTGTTGGGAGTCTCTTTAAATAGAATTTGAGTGGTACTTGAGCTGGCAACAAGTCCTTTATCAGCATTGACTGGATTAGAAGTCAGACTTTTCTGAACTTGAGTAGCAAGTCCTCTCCTGTTGTGGTAGTTCAGCAACCTCAAACTGCACCTGCTCTGAAACTTCTGATTATATGGAAACCATTTTTTTCTTTCCTGCATCATCATTAGTTTTACATGAAAAATCTGTGCCACTTAGTCTTTGCGACTTACTACTGAGCTGTGTCCAAAATAATTTTGCATTTCGGAAGCAATTATCCTGTGTGGTTGGAAAAATAATTTTTCCGTGAAATTAAGTCTTTTTGCTCCCAGTCCAGTTACTGAGTAAAGCATCTCCTGTTTGCCTTTTTTCTCTTCTTTAACACCCCACCCCCAGTACAGTTTGCCATTTTAAATTTATAATGCCAGGTGGAAAGATCCCTTCAGAGTTCCAAAAACAACATAAAAATCTTAGAGCACCCCACTGTGAACTAGAAAAAGTCTCATCCCGTGCAACTGTTGGGCTTTGGTTATTCCAAGACACAGACGCTGGAGAGAGCAGAGTTGGGACACTTAGGAGTTTTAAGTCAGTTCCTGAGCACAGTGCAAAAGACTCTGGTGCAAAGATTGCTTTCCCGGCTGTGTAGGAAGGAGGAAGAATGGTGAGCAGGTTAGTTGGGCTTAATTCATCTTGAGACATTCTCAGATGAGAAGCTGTGAGGTCTACAAGAGTACTCTAGAAGTAAACACTAGCCTGCTACCCTTGATGTTCTTGCGTTCTTTGTAAGAGGTCAGCTTGGGGTTATTAACCACTGGAAATAAACTTCACCAATTGTCCTACAGTGTTGAGGTCGTAGATGACGAGACTAAAGCTGTATTGATTAATTCCATGTGTTAGCTGTGTGTGTCCCTATGAGACACTGTTGTAGGTGAAGAGCTGTGTAGACCGGTAAATCTCAAATGGATTTGCCAGTTGTTTGAAGGAGGCAATGGTGTTTTAAGAGAACATGAAATGCTGGGCACATATCCCTGTCCTTCCCTCCCTTTTCCTATCACTGAGAGGGTAGTCTGTCTCAGCCTCCAGGCTGTTGGCTTCTCTGGGGGAAAAGTCTCTTTCTACCTCTTCTGAAGCTTGTTGTGTCACAGATTGAGTGAGTGTTGATCGAGAGATGGGCAAGCTTGACTGTGAACTAATGGTTAGGGCACCTGTTGCAGGCAGAGACATAGCACATTCCAGGCCCTGCTGCAGAACGTAACTGGTAATGTTGTTCTCCTCTTGTTCTGCTTAAAAAAGGAGTCGGGACAGGCACAAATCGCCACGAAGCAAAGATGGCAGTCGATCTGAGAAGTCCGTCACTATCCAGACACCTCCAGCAGAGCCGCTGCTTGGGAATGATGCCTCTCGAGCAGAGGAGGGCCAGGTAAGGAGGCTGTGAAAACACATATGGAGTGTGTTTTGTGGAACACAGCATGTGACTTATTGACCCATGAGTAGGAAAAAATAATTCCTTGCATGCTGTTTAGTAAAGAATCATGACTTATGGGTACCCTTTATTCGTGCATAAAACCAAGGTCTCAGTCAGGTTTGTCTTTTTCTGAGAGCGTTATTTTGGCATCAACAATGCTGATGTGACTGCTCCTGGGGCACTAGTTTGGTGTCTCTGTCCTCAGAATGTCATCTGCCAAGCTCTATAGAAACATCTGTTTCCATCATCTCACTGTGCATTATTTAGGGCAACGTGATGGATTCAGTACTCTCTGGTCTAGCAAGTGATGTGAAGGTGCATATTCATTTTCAAGGAGTGGCTGATGCTGCAAGACATAAAATGCAGAAGGTTTCAGTACCTCCTGTTCTCGATTTCAAATGTGTTAATCCTTGGCTGTGGGACTCCACCTCTGCCTTTTCAAAAAAAAAAAAAAGTTGATGTCCAGTTTCTACCTAAACTGTGTGTTGTGATACTTTAACAGTATTCATATAGCTACTGGTGTGCTCGCTTCCTGTACTGCAGTTTGGTATTTTGTAATCAGATACTCGTTTTTGTGAGTCCCAGCTATGACTTCAAATAGTTCTGAGGGCACTGGTGATTTTTTAAGCCGTTGTTTTCATGCAGACATCCTCAATTAAAGCCAAAGCAAAATAAGTTGATGTATGAGCCAGACTTTTCTCCTAGGGAACAGAGTACCCTGAATTAGGTCTAAGAACTGTGTACTGCTAGAGACTGAGATTTTTATTTCCTCTGCTATGAGGAAAGGCTGAGAGAGATGGGGTTGTTCAACCTGGAGAAGAGAAGGCTCTAGGATGGCCTCTCAGTATCTGAAGGGAGCCTACAAGAGCTGGAGAGCATTTTTACAAGAGAATGTAGTGATAGAACAACAGCTAGTGGCTTTAAACTGGAAAAGAATACATGTAAGTTTTGTATTTGTAAGAAATTCTTTACTGTGAGGGTGGTGAGGCACTGAAACAGGCTTCTCAGAGAGGTACTGAATGCCCCATCTCTGGAAGTGTTCAATGAGGGGTTGGAGGGGGTTTTGAGCAACCTGGTCTAGTGGAAGGAGTTGCTGCCCATGGCAGGGGGGTTGGAGACAGATGATCTTTAAGGTCCCTTCCAATCCCAGCTGTTCTGCAGGTCTGTGATTTCCATATACGTAATTGTACATTTTTTTGCATGTGCCATTTAAAGTGGGAAAAGTTATAAGGGCTAGACTGTGACTAGGATTGCCCGTTGTTTTCTGGGATGTAGCCTTAAGCTGCTCTGTTGTTTCTGTTCCTTCTCTTTTCTGCACAATTTTGCAGCTCATCAAATGGAGGAAACTATGCAGAACTATTTAATGCATAAACATAAAATAATTGAAATGCTTGAATTGCTTTACTGGAAACACTGGTAAAGAGGGAAATGTGGTAGGAATATGCCGCCTTTCAGGAAATGCTACAATGCAGATATCTCTTCTGGGGCCTCTGCTTTGCTGAGAAGTGGCTCAAAATCCTCATATTTATTCAAGATGCTGACTATTTGTGATTGGTCTGTCTCAAAACCTTACTGCTCTAGGCATGGGAGGTATTCATGTCTTGGAGTGCATTAGAAGTTAAATCCTTGGAGTTGTTCAAAGTGGTTGTGCTGCCTCTGTCTGCTCCTTTGTCAAAGACTCTTTCCTCTAGCTCTTAAAAAGAAGTAAATAAAGGTTTAAAATTATGTGTGTCTCTTTGAAAAAGATTGTTTTAGTCAGCATGTGTTGCAGAAGTCTGAGGGAAGGCATAAATCCTGTTAATGCACGGGCTACAGGAAAATATGCTCAAGAGGCTGTGAGGAAAAGCAAACTATGAGGTTCTGAGTGTGCATTGCAACTGCAAAGGTGTCAGGTGCCAAGCAACAAAGCACATGCATTGCCACTCTTTGGTGTGCATTTGTGGGAAGCATCGGGAGTCTTCATGTGCATGAGTCACTCCAGCAGCAGCTTTGAGTCAAATCCATACATGTCAGTGTAACTCTCCGGCTGTGCCAGCGGCAGGAAGGAGTGATTGAAGGCAGTGTGGGATGGGAGAACCAGCTTGCAGAAGTTCTCTGATGTTAGCTAGTGAAGAAATGAGACTTTTGGAAAACGTAATGTAATCTGAAACTTGCCTATATGGTGACTGTATTTCAAGTAAACTTCTTTGTGAATAAGCAGCTTCTGATAATGTCCTGGATTGTAATGCCAGAGCTACCTGACAGTCTAGGATCCTCTAAACTTAAAAGCCCCACACCTGAAAATACTCTCTGTGATCACCTGTCGTTTGTTGTTTAGCTAAACTTTTATTAGATTGTCAGCTATTGAGGGAAGTACTACTGTAGAGGAGAAAAGACAATGAAGTGGAGGAACTTGCTGAAGGTGTGGTTGCTTCTGTTATGGATGGAAAAATAATGTGTGAACATGTTTTTGATTGTGTAACAACAACAACTGGCTTGAAACACTGAAATGAAAATTTCCCTTCCAGGTGCTTTTGTGGTGCACTTGCACCACAGAATTTGTGGGCTGGAAGAATGTCCTTGCCCTGGACATGGGAACTGATGATGACTAGTTTCCAAGGCTTATGTCATGTTGCTCGTTAAATGTGCTGGAAGAGGAACTTCTGGGGTACAGTGAGTGGCACAGCAAGCTGAGCTACCTGCTGTACAGTTACAGGTTTTTAAGCCCTAATGTTTATAGTCACTGGTTTGGACAGGTTGCTGTTTTTTCCAAACCTTTGCTCCTTGTCAGGGCTGATTATTCAATATATTGAAGGTGTTGCTTTTGCTGTATATTGTTTCTGGGACTTAAGGTTGTCATATAAATCTTTCTGGGCAAGAAAAATAGAACATCTGGAAGGAATAGTCTAATTGTTTCAATGTTAATTTTATTTACCTCTTCCTCCCTCAGGATGACAACTGGGGTGAAACCACGACAGCAATCACAGGCACCTCTGAGCACAGTATTTCCCAGGAGGACATTGCCCGGATCAGCAAGGATCTGGAAGACAGTGTTGGGTTGGACTGCAAACGTTACCTGGGCTTAACAGTGGCAGCTGTTCTCGGACTCCTAGTCTTCCTTACCCCCATTGCCTTCATTCTGTTACCCCAGGTCCTGTGGCGAGATGATCTGGAGCCATGTGGTACTGTCTGTGAGGGATTGTTCATCTCTGTGGCATTTAAACTCCTCATTCTTCTGATTGGGACCTGGGCTCTTTTTTTCCGCCAACCCAAGGCAGATCTACCAAGGGTGTTTGTATTTCGGGCCCTTCTGTTGGTCCTCATATTCCTCTTTGTGTTTTCCTACTGGCTCTTTTACGGCGTTCGCATCTTGGACTCGAAGGACACCAACTACCAAGGAATAGTGCAGTACGCGGTGTCTCTGGTGGATGCTCTGCTCTTCATTCACTACCTGGCCATTGTGCTGCTGGAGCTGCGGCAGCTGCAGCCCATGTTCACTGTCAAGGTAGTTCGGTCGACGGATGGAGAGTCGCGATACTACAGCTTGGGACACCTGAGGTAGGTACAGGCCCTCGAAGTCCAGCGGTGTAGATAAGTGTGGCTGTGCTGTAGCACAAAGCAACAACTGCTTTTGAATATGTCAAATCATGGGTTTCTGAATCTTCCCCGAAAATAATCCTGGAGTCCCTCTGAAGTTACCAAACTGAACCTCTTTTCCCTCTGAGTGTGGCAGGGACTGTCCCTGCTTCAGAGGAGTCCTGTGCATTTCTGTAAAGGAAAAGAGCTGATGTCACAACATTAGGATGGTCATTGGGCTATACCTGATGAGGTCTTTAAGAACCTTCTTTGGGCTTCTTGCCCTGTCTCTTCACTGGAGGGAAGTGGAGAGCCCTCCTTGCATAACTGGGGCTGGCTTGGGGTTTTTGATTGTATAGGCCAGGTGGTGCTTTGAGGGAAGCCCTTCAGGTTGTGCAGAGCATAACTCAGAGCCCCCTGACAGCAGGCTGCTTCATGTGGCAGGGGCTGAAGGAAGAAATCGCCCTGTGTGAGAAAGCATTCAGCAACCTAACATGCTGTTAAAAATGTCCATTCTCCCTCATTGTCCTGTGCAGCCGAGACCCATGCAAGGAATCTGCCTAAAGGTCCATTGGGTCAGGTCAAGTGTGATCATTTGGATCATGTGTGAGCCTTTTGTAGCCACTTGAAATGCTTGTTGTTCAGGTGTTCGTGCTCTGAAGCCTGTAGTGTGACAGGCTGGGGCTGCCTTAAAGGGCTTTGCCAGGTAGAAGCACAGAATATTCTGAGTTGGAAGAGACCCACAAGGATCATTGAGTCCAACTTTTAAACAGCACCACTGCCTCCCTGGCAGGAATTGAACCCCTGGTCTCCTGCATGAGAGGGTAGTTACACCATGGGATCTGAAGGCTGTTTCCAGTGCCTGGGGGCTCTTTCCCTGCTTCTGATGTGATGCATCTGTGATGCAGCCACAGTCTCCCAGCAGTTCAGGCATTTAGGGACTGCCCCATATTTAAAATGAGTACTGGGGCATGTGTGGGTGGGGTTTTTTGGCAGTACTATGCTGCTCCTGATTTAGCTTTGTAGCATGGTGCTGGTTTTGTCATTAGGTATGACCAGTTTGCTAGGTCAGGTGTATCTGTGAGTATTTGGGAGCTGTGCAATATCTGTAGGTGCAACAAATGCATGCCTACTTCCACCTTTCTGCTGATGTTAATGCTTCCCTCAGCAAAGGTACAGCAAAGGACAATGTCTCAATCTCCTCAGTTCCTGTGTCCTCCAAAGCTCTCCAGAAATCTCTTAGTTCCTGTGTTCTGTGAAGCTAGCAGCTGAGCTCTGAAGATGATTCCCCAGACAGTATGTGCACTTAAACATCTCTTCTGCTTATCCTTTCCAGACCCCTATGGCATGTATATCTGTGGTAGATGAAGAGATTAGCATCTGCTGGTTTAAGTGGATGTAGGAACAGCCTCGTCCAGCCTTTAGCTTAGCAATGGAATTGCTTTGAAGCAGATTTAGTTGACTCCTGGATGTTGTTTCTTGCTTAATGAAAGAACTCAAGGCCTTGTGGGTGAACTAGGTCTGGACTCTCCTGTATTTTCTTTCTCTGTAAAATGTGGAGAGCCCCTCTTTGGTAATGGAAGTGCTCCCATTGACTTAGTAAAAGGTCACGTTCAGGATTTCAAAAAATGAACTAATCTCTGGTTTTCTTGCGAAATCGGGTTTGGTTTTTTTAAACTTATTTTCTCTGTGGCACGTGATCCAGCATGGCTTCTAAAACTAGGGAGATGGAGAGGTGGCTGCCAAAGAGTTTCCCTGTGCCGCAGCTTTGTGCCTTGAGGTGTGATGGGGCAGTTCTCTCCTAAGTGAATTCTGCAGAGAAAGCTCAGTACATATGTATATACCCATATATACACACACAGTGTGCAGGTTGGGTTTGAGAGAGCTTGCTGATTGCTTGGTGGTAGATTGTGAGTTTGTGTACAGAGGCCTTGAGATCGTATGCCTGCCAAAGTCTGCATGTCTAGCTTGCCATCATAGAGGCAAAGCATTTGCTTTAGAATCAAGGCCTAAACATTTAATAGCACATGTGTTAGAAACAATGTTCTGTCCAATTCTCTCGGTGCAGCAGGGTTTTTGGAATGTCTTGGGTGATGGTAGGGCAGCAAAGAGTTGTAAAACCTAGGGTGAAATGTGAGCTATATGAAGACTAGTAACTTCTCTTTTGTTGACAAGGTTCGGTTTTGTTTGGTATATTGAACCTAAGCCATGCAGCATGTAGATGCTTCAGTGTCCTGTTTCAGCAGGGTCTCGTGAAGCATGTCTGATAATAGTAAACTAGTGTTGCTTTTTCCTTAGTTTCTGACAAATGAGTATAATGTGTATTGACGCACGTTTTGAACCCTGTGCATCTTTTCATTCTTACTGATGCAGAGGTAAAACTCTGTAGGTTTGATCAGTGGCCAAGTGTCTCCCACCTAAGGGAGAGTTTGTTCTCTCTCCCACTCAGAGCAAGTGTGTTACTTGCATGTAAATTGTAAGAGCTTCTGATCTCAATACAGAGTGTGGCTTGGATGTGACAAACTGCAAGATGCGACTGTAGTTGGTATCTCCTCCAGCTTCTAAGGGTTTAGGATTATGAGACGTTTATACAAAACATGAAGAATACGTGAACTCAATTTTGGAGAGTTTCCTTGGCTTGTTGGTGAAATGTCAGTCAGGGTCACAAGGGGCTTCTGCCTTGGTCTGTGCTCTGGCTGAGGCATGGGGCTGGAATGAGAGGCCTGTTGATGTGAAAATGTGGAGACACGCAAGGACAGTTTGGATTTCAGGAATATTGAACAAGCAGCTTTGTGAGTGTAATGGAAAGGTGGTTTTAACTGTGATGGAGTAGGCATATACCACTTGTCACTGCCTTTGGGATCTCTCTTAGCCACCATACATGCTTGACTCATCCCAGGATTTTAAAGGGACCTTGTGGATGTTCTGAGCTGTCACCTAGAAGGAAGAAGCATGCTTTAGCAAGTATAGCAATTTGACTGTCTCCTGAAATCAAAACCTTTTGTCTCTTCATGCTCTCAAAGATGCTGAAATTTTTGCTCGCTGACAATCTGCAGAGTTTCCCTTCCCCTGTAGTCCAGTGTGCCCCGGTGGTGGCAAGAAGGGTCTTGAGACATCTTGTTCAGTGTTGCCTCTTGGAGTAGCTGTGGTTTTTTCCCCAGAAATATTGTTGATAGCAACCTTTTAATTCAAGATGGAAGCTTTCAAATTCTAGTTTTTTTTCTGGTGAGGCAGAGAGCTGCTATAGAAGTATGAGGACATCAGGCTTTCTAAGGGAGAAGGGAAGAAAACAATAGCTCAGCCGCCCTTCTGGCAAACTGTTTTTGCGAGGCAGGGTACAGACAGGATTTTCCACCCTTCCTGGCTCCAAATGCAGTAAAAAGTTGAAAGTGCTGAGTTAGGTATTCCACTCCACCCCCAAGAGCCCTAGGTCCAGGAGGGTAAGCATATTTGGGATTAGTTCCCCGGATTCATATTATAATCAGCCTATTAATAGGCTGGCTTGGTCCCACCCCCAGCACTTTGGCTGTAACTTTCCTTCTGGGAGACTTGACTGCCAAAATGAATGTTCCCTTTGGCATAAATTCAGGAGCTTGAAGGGGGAGTTAAAAATTAAATAGGAGTCCCAATGAGTGTGGTGCCAAGTCTCAGCTCGCTGACTGTTTTGCCGCTCCTGTAGGAAGGGTTGCCATGCAGGGCAATCATTTTATAATGGCATGTATGGATAAAGAGCAGGGAGCAGCGTAGATGCAAGAAAGGTCAAGCCTAGCAAAATGCAAGAGGTTGGGTGGGAATGCTGTCCAGACTTCTGAAAGCAGCAGCAAAGGGCAATAAAGGTGGCAGAGCACAACAGTAGATAACTTTTCAGTTGAAAAGCTGATAGTTTTGCAAGCCGAGGCTTGGATTTGCTGCTGAGGCTTCAGTTTGCCCTTACACATGGGAACTCTGACACCCACAGTTCAGTACTTGTCTGTATGCATTGGAAACTATGTAGGAACGATCTTCCTGGAGAAAATCCTCCTTTTCTGTAGTTAGGATGCTAAACATATTCCTTTCCTCTCCAGTGAAAACTCTTTCCCTGCCTTAGAGCTTTGCTAGTCTAGACAGATCAAGAAAATGGCTTGTAACACATGGTAATTACTGATTTTACACATCATGTGAATGTTGGGCTGCACTATAGTCTTGGTTTTCTGAGGTTAGAGGTGTCTGAGAGTGAGTCCTTCTCCATTTTGTTCATCCTTGCAGCAGTGATAGGAGGAGCAGGGTCTTGTTTAGGGCTGTATAAAGTACTGAGAGCTTCAGTCTGGTTTTCTGCCTGTTGTGATTTAACCCCAGCTGGCAACTGAGTACCGTGCAGCTGCTCACTCACCTCCCCCCCAGCTCACTCTGTGCGATGGGGACAAGTGTCAGAAAAAATGTAAAACCTGTGCATTGAGATAAGAACGGGTTAATAATTTGAATAATGCAAAATATAGTACTAATTATAATAACAATAAAACAATTGTAGTGAAGAGGGGGGAGAGAAATAAAACCTACAATACCGTTGTTCTCCACCCACTGACTGCTCCCAGCCAATTCCCCCCAGTTGATTTGATGTTCTGTGGAATGGAATATCCCTTTGACCAGTTTGGATCAGCTGTCCTGGCTATGCTCCCTCCCAGCTTCTTGTGCAACTCCTTGCTGACTGGCAGAGCATGAGAAACTGAAAAGTCCTTGACTTAAAGTAAGCACTACTTAGCAACAACCAAAACATCAGTGTACTAGGAAGAAAATGAACTCAATCACAGAGAAAACTGAGACACTGTCTTTTCTGGGAAGCTGGTGGGGAAGCCTCTGTATGTCTTTGGAATCAGTACAGTTTTTGCAGATGGTTGCGAGCTGGTTGATGTTCTCAGGTACTAATCAAGAGAAGCTTGGTATTCAGAAATAACAGTTTTGTATGGTAAAAGTATGCTTGCGCATTCCCTGTACCCATCTCTTTTTGCATGGATGTTTCCTGGACTGTGATTTAAAAATTGAGAAAGGGAGCAGCTGCTTCCTCTTCAAACTAGGTACCTGTCTGAATAGCCTGCACTGTAGTGAGAAACCTGGTGGCTTGTACACACTCTAAAAAGAAAGCTGATGCAGACATATTCTGTGATTAGGGAATGTTTACTAGCTGAGCTGGAGGCAGCAGAGTTGCAGTTCCTTAGGTGGTGCATGAGTCCTTACCTTTAGTACAAACCAGAACTGAAACAGAATTGCAGGGTGGAAGATGATGCCACTTTTGACCTAGCTCCTTTGGGTTGTATTTGTACTGCAGCCTGCATTTGTAAGCCTTGCACATCTGATCTTGTTGCTCAAATATGCCCCTGCATATCAAGAGTGATTTTTTCTAACGAAGAGCACATGGTCAACACTTGAACTGCACAGAGTGCTCTTGCCTGGAGTTCTGTCAACACTCACGCTGTCCTAAAAGTTTCCTATTCAGCAAAAGGAAAGCTTCCATGGAATACAGACACCTTTGTTTCTGCTTCTAATGTGGTGAAATATATCAGCTTAGCCATGGGTTTAGGCAGCTAGATCTCTTCCCTGAGGCAAGAGCTGCTGAAATCTTGCTGTTTTGTGGTGAAGAAACTTCATAGTATGTGTCCAATTGCATTGGTCATTCATAATGTGATTGATGTCATCCATACACTGTTTCCAGTGGGGCCATCAGAAGTTTGACTGCAGAACAAGCATAGTGCAGTGCTGCACCTGCCCAGCTAAACCCTGCTGGAGGCACTTCTACCCTGTATGCTTCGTCTGTGTTCCCAAGGAGTAGAGGAGTTACACTGACCCTCCTTTTTCCTTGTGGTTTCTTCAACCCTCGGTGTTTTCCATAGTGATAGACACTGATGACAGTGACTGAGCTGATGAGTTTTACCGTGTTCTGTAGCAAAAGGTCTTATTAACTGACCTGATGCCTTGATTATTGGAGCTTGCTAGGAAAGCATGTTCCACAGACTTTGGAGAGCATCTCTGTCGCCGGAACCTCCAGCCTGTGTAAAGTTAGGCTTGTTCCTGAATGTATTTTCTCTGTCCTGAAATGCGTACGAGGTGTCCTGATGGAAATTTCTGTGTCTCCTGCTCATGACTGCTCATGACCAAACATGAGGAGCACCAGCAGTGATTAGTCTCCCCTCCCAAGAAGTTCTGGGATAACCTGCTAAATGGGTGTTAATTGCATCTGCAAGTGTGAAGCTCCTGAGGGGTCTGCTCCAGACCACTAACTGAGAGGTGTCAGACTTGTGACCCCCAAGCCAATATCTTTTCAGCAGCACTTCACATCACTGGGTGTTTACAACCACCTTTTTGCACCTCTGCATCTGGGCTGCCTCCCCAGGCTCCCATTGCTGAGCTTGTAGAACTCCCTGTTCGCAAGTGTGTGGCATGGACAGGTGGGGCATTAGCGCCTTTCTAACACCTTGTGCCGCGGAGTAGCCATAGAGTAGGAAAGGAAGGTCTGACTCGCTGATGAACTAATAATGACTTAATGGGAAGAGACTTTGAACCACATTCTTAACCTTTTTTTAGTCACAGGCCTTACCTTTCCCCCCTGCCTCTCATCTGGAGGATGGCGCTGCAGGGAGTGGGTCTTCTGATTGCTCTAGCCGTGAGGGTACCTGCGGAATTGCAGAAGGGATTTTCCAGTAGCCTCTGAAAAAAAAAAAAAAGTGTGCTGTAGGGAGCAGTCTCCTTTGATGTTCCAGATGAGTTACGGGAATGGTGCTTTGTTCTGTTTTACAAGGGTCTGTTTGGTGGTGCATGGGGTATATTGCCAGCAAAGTTCAGCTAGGGCTTATTACTTGAGGCAGAGCAATATCCCATTACGAGGGTGCTTGTTTGTGACAGAAGTGAACAACAAGCTGCAGGAATGCCAGGTACTCATCATTAGCGGTGAGGGGAAAATATAGGATGTTCGTGTATCTGACCACATGCACAACTCGTCTGGGAGTTTCTGATGTGGTGAAGTCTTGTCTCCAAAGCCTGGGAGGGCTCTGTTTTTCCGAAAGGAGTGTGTTTTCCTTTCTGCATGCACTTTTCAGAAGATTTTACATACGACTTTGTACATGGAGCTGCTCCTCGTTTTGGTACAGATGAGAGAGCTTAGGGAAACGAAGTGCCCAGTCATCCTTCTACCTTTCTCTCCTCCCTTCACACACCACCTCTCCCCTTCTTTTAACAAGGAGGAGCATTGAGTTGACTGTACTAGACCACAGCTCAGGTACCAGTCGTGTTTGTGCTCCTGCAGGTGCATCAGGCGACAAGGACAAGTGGTGCTGATTGATTATTATACCCTGGAGCGGTCTCACATTTTTTGAATACTTAATACTTTAAAAGTTTACAAGCTTACTTGTAAGTGAAGTGCCTGCTGTCAATTATTAATCCACCTGGCTAGCACGGTATTACTTGCTCCCCAGCAAGGAGCTGCTGGGCTTTGTCCTTCTGAAAGAGATGGTGCAGAGGAAATGCCATTGGGTTCATCTGCAGGGATTTCTTTTCTTGCTCGTTTGTCTTTTAAAATCAACACTGCCCAAAAGTACGAGAACAGTATGCACTCCAGCCTACCCTGTTTGCCATGGACTTTGTATTTCCCTGCTGTCCATGCCCTCCAAAGTGCCTCTCTGTACCACCCACAGAGACAGATGGTCTCCCTAAGCTGCTGAACAAATTTTGTGGCCATGAATATACTTTAATCTTCAAATGCTGCAAAAAAAAAAATCCACGCCCTCAACCTTTGACATCTGTTTCTTGTGGTGGATGATGAAATATTCTGCAAAGAAGTGAGCTGTGTGCCCCTTGGGGGAAAGGAGGAGGCTCACTTTTTGTTAAAAGGGCAAGGAGTTGGAATATAGTTCTCACATAGCACAACCAAGTAATACCCAAGAAAACTGGAACCTAATTCCTGACCCTACCCTCAAGGAATAAGGAAGTGTTGTAGGGAGCAGTGTGGTAGTAAAAAAAATAATTTTATTTATTTATTTACGGCTGCAAAACTGAGGGCAGTATTTTCACTTATAACTTGATTCCTTCTCCAGCAGATGCTTCTGTTAAATAAATGTCTGTGCTTAAATATGCATTGTTCAGTTTAGGTCAAATGGGGAGCTCAGCTGACAGGGCTATTCCATGGCTGACAGCAGAACAGACCCCTGGCATGGCAGTAAGGACTTTGGCTGTGGTTTGGGGGCTTCAGTCTGCTGACTCTGACTTGTGCTCCTGAAGTCCTGGTAGAGGGTCATCTGCATCCTTGTTGGGGCTGGGTTAGGGAACTTGGAGCTTGGAACTGCAGACCACGTCCCTGTGGCCCCAGTGCTGTTTGTGAGGTTACTGTGTGCTGGTTCTAAAACGAGGTGGCTCTTGCTTGTGCAAAGCTTGCTGGGGTGGAGCTTTGTGGGGGATGCCCTGTGGTGGAGGGATGCTGTGCAGGGAGAACTGGGCTGTAGTTTGAGAGCTGATACTCCTCTATGTGCGTGGCTGACGTTTGTGTTGCCTCTTCAGGCCTGTCTGCATAGGCTTGCAGGAGAATAACATTCCGAAGTGTTTTGAGAGAAATTCTAGCACAAGTTAAAGCTGCTCTATTGACTCAAATGACAACCTCATTCAAAGTTAATCCCATCCCCTGCTAGGGGTCAAGTAAGAGGTGGGCCTCTTTCCTGAGAGAGCACCCTACCAGGCTGCTGTGGGAACAAGGGCTGAATACTGATGTTTCATGGCAGCAGCATCTAAATATAAAATCCTATTACAGCACTGAAATTTTGCTGCTAGTAGGAAGCTTTGAACACTTTCTTTACGTTGTTTCCTTAGAATTAAAGTTGCGTTTCTTAGCTTTCTCCTAAAAAACCCCAAACCTTCAACCGACCTTTCTCCCACCCTTAAAAAAACCAACAAAAAGCCCCACCCTTAGTTACTTCATAACGATTAATGTAGCTTGAAGAATTCCTTGGCTAAAGACTGGCCTTCTTTGATGCATGAACAGGCTTTAAATTATCTTTTGAAAATGCAGGTGCTTAGAAACTTCTTGCCATACATGCCAGTTCCTGGTTGTTGCTTTTTTTTTCCATTTGAATCTCCGGCTAATCAGAGGCATAGCATACGTGTATGTTGGGAGGAGGAAATGCATTGCTGCTCCCAGGGACTGGAAATAGTAATCCAAGGTATCAAATATTGCTGACTTGCACAAAGTTCAGGGCACAGGCTTGAGTTGGAGGCTGGTGGGTTCCCAACAGCTCAGGGTTTGGAGGTGTCTGGTATTTCATACCTTGTGTCTGCACCGAGTGCCTGTCTCACTGTTTCTTGCAGGGTAAGCTCTTGGTCTTGCTCCTAACTCTTGTGTTCAGAAGGTCAAGCATACTGTGTTGTATATCCTGTCCCCTGCAACTTCTTTGAAACCCCTTAAATCCTAAGTACAAACTCAAGTGTGAAGGAACTTTTAGAAGAGGTTACACCTCCCTCAGAAATACAGTGAACCCTTGGCTCTTTGAGGTTTTGGTCGTTGTGGTTTCAGTAAATTGCAGTTTATTTTTCCACAAAGATTCACATCTGAGCATGTGCAGAGTGATCCGTGAGGATAGATAGCTCATGAATATGCAAATAAGTCCTGCCTGCGCCCTGCTCCCCTCAGCCCCAGCGCGCTTGGAGGCCTTCCGGGCACCATCCCATGCCATGTTATGGGACAGGGGAGTGAAGGGAGTCTCATCTCACCCCTACCCACCTGGGGAATTCCTGAGGTGCCCACGCTGCCACCACTGGGACTCCATGACCGCCCAAGATGGCGGCTGATCGGGGAATTGTCAAAAAAAGCTAAATGTGTTTAAACCTGGGGGGTGTGGCAGCTTGTACTGGGCTTGGCACTTGCTGCCACGCTCCACTCAAGCACTCAGAGTGGAGCAGTTCTCAGGACGGAGCACCCTGTGATGGCTCAGGAGAGTGAAGGGAATCCACTTCCTGCCCATGGAGTCCTGGGATTCCTGGCTTTTGCTGCCACTGCTGTTATTCCCAGCCCTGAAACCCCCACAGGCACCTGTGCCTCCAGGAACTGTGTTTAAACATGCCCAGAGGGCAGCAGCATGGCTCCTAATGACCACTTGCTATGGGGCAAATCTGCTTGATATGTGAAACATTGGCTTGGCTCCAGCTTGGGCTCGTCTGCCAGCACTTGGCTCAGTTTGTCTCCAGCTCAGGCTCGTCTGCCAGCGCTCGGCTTAGCTTGGCCTTGGTCTAGCGCCGCTTTGGCGGCGGGGTGGGGGGAAGGCTGGATTCCCCACTGCAGTCACCACCGCCCCAGCTCCCCCTGTTCCCTGCCGTATCCCGGGCAGCAGGGCTGTGCCAGCGCTCCAGGGAAAGGGCGGTGTGTGGTACCAGCAGGCAGTGGTTGCTTCTCCAGCAGAGGGGCAGGGATCAAAACTTCCAGACATGGACTGGTACGGGCAGTGAGGCAGCTGCTGCAAATGCAACTGCTGCCAGGACTACAGAGAGCAGTGCCGTGACTGCTGGTTCGGTGCCTGCGAAGGCATTGCCTCAAACTCCTCTGCTGCCACTTGGGTAAGTGATCTGGCCAAGGAGACCTTTGCTGCTGGAAACAGGCTGCGGCGGTGGGGGGGGGGACAGACACAACACAGACGCATGACACAAAGCCTCCACCATTATGGGCGGAGATGTGGCTTCCATCCTGAAAGTCTTGATCCCACCCCACTGCTGGGCTAGCTAATCTGCTCCTGTTCCAGGGAGTTGGTCGGAAGGGGAAACCTCTGCTGTCCCAAAACATTTCCCCAAAAGTGCACACGATTCTAGAAGCTTCACCACTTGCCCCTACTGTGACGTTGGGTAAGGCTGCCATCAGCCAGCCTTGAAAGGTGGTCAGAAGGGGAAACCTCTGCCATGCCAAGTGATGAAGCTGCTAGAACCATGTGCAAAATTAGTGCTGTAAATGGAGAAAGGGAGGTCAGAGCCACCAGCACCGCCTAGGAGGCGACCAGCGCTGTTTGCGCATGCGTGGTGAGGGCCACTTTAGCCCTTGCAGATGCATCTGTGGACACGGCTGCATGTGCGGTTGCCATGGGACCTGTTGAGCAACAGCTGGAATGCCTTATGGGAGGGCATACATGAGCCAAGTTTGGGGATGCTGGCGCACCGGACACAGCTGAACTAAGGAGAATAGAAAAGTTTTTTGTAGGCGCTGTTACAAGACATTTTTGGGGGGAAAACCAAACTGGAACTCGGCCCTAAACCTGAACCTAATGCGGCTTTGAACACATGACGACCATCCTGCTGGGAGCTGCTGCAAGTCACCCTCCCCAGTAGGAGGTGGGTGGATGGCAGCTTATTTCTGTGGGCTTGGTGTAGAGTCATATCTCCAACTGTGAGACTGGACTCTCTAAATTATTATCCTGAGCCATGCAGGTCTCCTTCCACAGGGCTCATTGGCCTCAGTAGTCTGCTCAGCTGTGGAGGTGTTAGCCATAAGATCAGCTTCAGCAGTGTCCCTGGGTTCCTCAGATTGGTCATGGGTCTGTGTTGTTGAGTTGGGTGTGGTCAAGTGGATCCTCTTGGCCTACTGACAGCTGGATGCAACACCCACAAGCTACTGGTGAAGCCAATTCACCCTTTCTCTGTAGACACCTGTGTCTTTCTGGTGTGCCTGCATCCATGATGCTGTGCAAGTTTGTAGGAACAGCCTGGCAGCAGCTTCTTCCCACCATCTTTTTGCTCAAGTTGTCCACTTTGTGCTCTTCTCTCAGTGCTCTCATTCCCAAACTGCCAATTTGCTCAATAAATGAAAGAAGGCTTTCACAGCTTTGGTTTTACTTTAGTGTGAGCAGATAGCAGTTTGTGGGTTTGTTTTGTGGTTCTTTCTCTTCTCATAAATAAGCAAGTCAGTATTCTTACAATAGCTCCCTTGAGGATACCCCCACACTTTGCAAAAACATATCATGGAGGCAAATGTTTGCTGTGCTAGCAGTGTACTTGGAAAACCCCTTTCTGAGCTCTAGCTTGTAGCTGCTGCTCTCCAGATTCAATTGAACTACTGGTGGCTATTGAGGGGGGTGGGTTGGGCTTGAGGTGTTGATGTCTGGCCAGGTGTGGTTTTGGTTTACTGTGAGTGTCTGGGACATGACAGATACATGGCAGGGCAAGGGCAGCTCCTTTGCTCTCATCTTTCTTGTCTGTGTTGGAGCAGACCCTGAGGCAATGAGATGCTGGTAGCAAGTACTCGCTTTCTGCTTGATGAGAAGGTAGAGCCTTTGCTGGTTTGAATGTGTTGTATGTGATCAAAGGAAAGTGGATGTCTATCCTGAGAGCTGTTGGGGCATCTGGGTGTGATTATTGGTGTCTGAAAAACTGGTTGAAATCCAGCACAAGCTGTGAGTGTCTGAAAGCTGCTGTTGTGCGTTGGCTACTACATCAGCTATACCATTTGGATTTAGTGGTAATGCTAGGTATCTGCGTGGTGAGTAAGTGCTTGACAACACCTCCCCACACACCCTGTTCCCCTTGGAGAGGTGGTCTTGGCGTAAGAGGCTGTGGGTGGTTTGCTTTGGAGCCTGCTTTCCTGACAGCTGGCTTCCTCAGCCTTCTGGGGGAAAAGTTTGTCATGCCACATGCTCAGGCTTTCACAAGCTGCTCCTTTCAGATGCAGTTCCTGAAGCTGCTCTTGTTGTACACTCACATACCCATCCCAACAGGTGGGCTGAGGCAATGGATGCAATGTACCTTTGCCTCCCATTGGAACCTCTTCTGGTGCTCTGGAACCTCCATTATTTCTAAAGCTTGTTGGTCTTTTGCAGCTTATTTAATTTTCTGTCTGTTGAATACGATGTTGGAGGTAACAAGTGTCCTTGTGATCTTTGCCTCCCTTGACACTGTATACTATGAAATGAGATGTCCTCTGTGTTACTGAAGAAGAAAACTATGGTGCTGTCACAGCATCTGACTTCAAAACAGTGACTGCCCTTTCCTGGTAAATCACATTTTTGGACCACTTTTCAAATGAGAGGATTGTGCTCTCCTCATCTTCCTCCTCACTGTGTATTACCAGCTGTGTCTTGGGGTTTTTTTCCTAATCAGTTAAACTTGTTGGCACCTTCAGCTGCTGGAAGTGGAAGTAAGGGGCAGTGTGGCTGTTGGGAAAGCAGTCATCAAAATTTGAAGTTCTACCAATAAAGGTGGCTGGGGAAAACATACGGCCTGTGTACTGGTACCCTGAAGACCAGTTAACTTTCTGAAGTATCAGGCTCAGATGTTTCTCAGAAGAAAAATTGCCTGTAGGGTTACTGGGGTTTTATGGCTGCTTGCTAAAACTTAGTGCTCTGTACTTCTGCAGCAGCAGCATCTTAGTACTGGCCAGGGAATACTTTTATAGGGCTCTTCAGGAAGACTTCAATAAGCAGCTTGTTTGCATTGTATGATGTAAAGGAGTTGACTTCTCCTCAATTTTGGTCATACCCTCCTGTAAAATCCTCTTTAAAAAAAAAAAAAACCTGCATCTTCTCATCCAAAATAAAAGATTCAAACATAACAGCTATGTTAGTAGTAGACTGGCAGGGATCCTTTTCTTTTTCACTTGTACTGGAGGGGTTTGGCTAGGTTGCTTTTGAGTAAAACAAGCAAAAAAACCTCATCCTGAGAATGAATCCTACTTTCCCCCTCTCATTCAGAAAATTTGTATGTTGAAATCCCTTCTACATCAGCAGTGAACTGTTGTATTGCTCAGCTGATGTGTTAGTTCTTGGTTTTGTCTCTCAAAGCATGAAGCTTGTCATGGAGTATCTATTGTAGAGCACTGTGTCTTGGACAGCACAGTGTAGAAAAGGCAAGATTGCAGCTAGAAACTGGGCTGGTGGTCTCTTTAAATTTCCAGCTTTCATGTGATAGTTGTTCAGATGCCTAGTGTTGGAGATAGATGGGGATACACTTTAAATTCCTGTTCTTTTTTTTTTATGTATTTCAGTTCTTTTATTTTCCTGTTTTTGAAAAATGTTGGAAGGGGAGGGAACAGATGGAGACTGGTCCCTGCAAAGCTGTGGAACAAACCTTGTGTGGTTTTGGGTTCCGTATAAATTGTGCTCTTATGGGATGGATGTTCACTTCCTTGGGGGCAGCTGCTGTGCTGCCATCACACTGACAACCTGTTACTACACTGAGGTTTCCCTCCCTTCCCTGCTAAAGGCCTGACCTTGAAAATTCTTTTCCCTGCCTCACCAGATGCCAGAAGTCAGGTATCTAAAACAAATTTGCTGTGTCCCAGTTGCCCGGTGCCTGTTCCAGGGAGGGTGAGGATTGTGCTTGCCTGCCGTAGCCGAGCAGAGACCTCAGTTGTGGTTGTCTGACAAGAAAATGTGGTTTTCCTGTTCCTAAGGGCTACGGTCCTGCTCTCTTGACTGTACCAAGCTGAAACGCTGTTGTAGTTAAAACGATCAAAAGACATTTTTCTGCTCTGCTTGTCTGGCCACATCTGCTGAAGAAGTTCCCTGTCTTGGCATCTCTGCTGAGATCTAAATCGGGCTCTGTTTACTGGAGAGGACAAAACTGTAGCTAAGGCATTGGTGCTGCTGCTGGGCAAAGTGCACCACCTTGGTCCTCACAGGCGCTTTGCTCCAAGGTTTTGCTTTGGAAGGACAACAAATACAGTTGGGTCTCCTATATCGCGCACCCGCGGTCTTAATTCGGACCCGCGCAGCCCAACTTCCGCGTTGAATGGTGGCCATGCTGCCGCCGCCACCCATGCTGCCCCCGCTGCAGCCAGAGCCACCACCATCGCCTGTTCCGCTGCCCAGGCCGGGGCCACCGCCGTGGCGGCAGGTCGCGCATGCGCAGTTGTGAAACGGGTCTCCTCCTTCACTAAAAAATCATGCCGCTAAGATCTGAAGCCGCAATATGGTGGGCGCGAAGTGCAAGAGGGCTGACTGTACCAAACCCCTTACATTCTGCCAGGTCACAGGAGATGAACCAGCCTGGTGTGGCAATGATGCCTGGGTGGTATCTGTCTGGGCAGCCTGTGCTGGCCTGACCTGTAGCTGTGGTAGGCAGAGCAGGGAAGCAAGTCTGTGTAAAATTTGGTTAAAATACCTTCTGTAATCATTTTCAGTAGGGATGTTAGTGTGGGAATTGACTTCAATTGTTTATTTCCAGTTTTATTTCTAAGACTTCTGTCCTGGAGATTTTGTTTTGGAAAAAACATTTAAACATGGTGAAGGACCAGGCTCTGGAGCCTCAGCTCTGTGCTAGTGTTCTAGAGAAGGAATATGAGAAGGAAAGGGGATTTTCTGGGAGGGAGATGTGATGGTAGGGTGGGGAAGGCACAGAAGTATTCTGAGCCTGTTGGATGGGAGCTGACAGCACTGCTAGGGAGTAAGAAGTGCCGTGGATGAGCAACTCAGTGCTCTAGGAAACCTCGGCATCTCTTGTAGTAGATGAGCTTGATGCAATTTCTGGCTGGAGACAGCTGGTAAGGCAAAGCCGGCTGTGTGTGGAAGGTTGCTTTGTGCAATCCTTTCATGGCTTTTCTTTGAGATGCTAAACTTTCCAACCGGCTGTGGCATAGATTTTATGTGCCTTGTTTTGGTGCTGTGTCCGTTTTGAAGAACGTTTAAAAAAATGTTGTTTGGAGGAGAGGAGTCTGTGTTGGGAACCGTTTGATTAAATAACCCCAGGCTTCTTCAACATTCAATTTGCACAGCAGTCATCAAACCTCTCTGACTATCCCTGTGTATTTTAGGTGTGTGGCTCACTTTAAACCCTGGTGCTTCGAGATTTGCATCCGTAGCGAGGATGCTCTGGTAGCAAACAGCTCACCTCTTTCTGGATGTGTATCTGTTGCAAAAGCGTGGGGCACTCCTCTGCCTTCAGTGATCAGCAGTGTCTCCCTGATGGTTGACAGCCTGGACAGGCTACATTTCTAGCTTAGCAGGAAAGCACAAAGCTGGTAAAACTGTGTGAGTGACAGGTACTGCAGACTGCTGGGCTTGACTCCAGTGTGTCCAATGGCAACTTTGGACATAGAGATGTGGCTTCAATTTTTAATATTTTTTCCTTTTGTTTATTTGTTTGTTTGTGTTTTGTTTGTTTTACGGTTTTTTTACTAACCCTTTCCAACACCTTAGAAAACACAAACTCCTTTTTCTAGAAACCAGCAGTGTCCAAAGCCAGCATTTTGATTATATAAACAAGTTTGTGCTTTGCTTCAGTTTTCCTGTAAATCCTCTAGAAAAAGCCAATTTCAGTATTGGTTGTGTCACAGAAGGCAAATGTAAAGTCATACTGGCCCCTGAGGTGCAGTGTATGGCAGGACCTCAAATATTCAAGGCTCTTATAGGAGCAAGTACTCAGACAACTCCAAACTTAACCTTTTGAGAGAAAAAATTAGTTACTGCCTTTGTGTCACAGTGTCCCCTCCTCCACTTCCTTGGATGCCCTGTAAAAGTTAATTCATTACTGTTTGTAAAGGACTCTGCATTTCTCTGCTGCCACATGCCAGTGAGGCATCCTGTGCTTCTGTTGGGTCTGCCTGTTTGCTTTCCCTCTTGGCAGCATGCTGTGACATGGCCTTTACTTTGTGGAAGTAAAAGTAATTAAAAAAACCCACCCTCCAACTAGACAGAATGCAAAGCAACAAAGTGTACAGCCTTACTGATACTGCCTACAAGGAAAACTGTGTTTCCAGTGGGTCACTGGCCTGTGCAAAAGGTTTTTGTCCTGTCATAAATTCTGAATTTGAACTGTTGCATGAAAATGCTTCTTGTGTCCTGATTTTTATGCTCTGCCCGTGGCAGGGAAGGGGGTTGGAAGATGATCTTTACGGTCCCTTCCAAACCAAGCCTTTCTATGATGATTCCTGTGATTCTGTGATTCGTTTTTCCCGTGTTCTGGTAGTTTTTTAGAGTGCCTGAAATACGTTGAGCTGCCAGGATCCTCACTCTGACCTTCCCCATGCAGGCGATTAAGTATGGAAACTTCCAGTTAATTTTCTTCCTGCCCCTCCCCATTCTTTCAAAGGAAAGCCTCAGTTTGCTCAAGTGCGGGGTGAGTGAATGAATGTAGTGACTGCCATGGTGCTGAACTCTTCCCGAGACAGTGCTACAAGGAAACACCCTCCAAACGTGGGCTTCAGGAAGGCTGCCAGTTTCCGTTTCCATTGGAGCTGAAGTGCGAGTGGAGAGGAGCCTTGCTACAGCCACTTCACCTCGCTCCCAAGGCAGCAGAGGGTCTGCCCTGCAGTGGAAAGTCCAAAAGCCCTGAATTCGTTTTGGGAGACAGCAGATTTCCTTTGTGTTTTGTTTTGCTCCTGCCCTGTCCTTTAGGCTGCTCTGGATGCTTCTATGACCACAATTGCCCTCATCCTCGTGTTGTGTTGCACAAGAGCCCCTCTGCCATGTTTGGGGCACTGTGCCTGCTCGGGATGGGGGGTTCTTGTTGCTTTGCAGCTTCTCTGTGGGTCAGGGCTGGCTGTTCTGTACTGTACAGGGTGAGGCTTCTCTTTGGTGTGGGGTGAAGAGGTTGGGCAACACAGCCCAGAAGGCTCTGATTCAGCCTTCTCCTCGCTCTGCTTGCGAATTGTTGTGACCCTTCTAATTTTCTTGTCTGCAGCTTCTTCTCTTTAATTTTTTTTCCCTGTGACAGAGGATTTGAAGAGTCATAGTATAGCTGTCTTACTAAGCTGCCACACTTAGGGTGGACTGCATGGGAGGCAGAAATGAGCTGGTGGAAATTCTGAAAATTGATGTTTAATTATGATTCTCTTCCCAGAGAGCAGAGCCTCTGTGTGATTGGGGTTTCTCACTGTGGACTGAGCCTCTACTGGATTTGCATCAGCAAGTACCTGGGCTTTAATCTTCAGGACAATGATAATTGCTTGTTGCAACTTAAAAGCTTTATTATGTTTGGATGTTGGATTCATGTGCCAGTGAATTGATAGGGTAGTTTACTCTATGAGGGAATGGAAGGGGTACTAGGTGGGGAAGGCTGGCATCCTGGTGATAACGCTGTCAGTGGGGTCCAGGGAAAATGTGTATGTATAAAAATAAATTACTGTCTCCTGTGATGCATTGTGTTTTGTTCTAATAGAGCTAGTCGGTCACCAGAGCACCTCCCAAATATTTCCCACTGTTGGGATGGAAGTTCCAATGCTGTTTGAAATAAGTACAGAGTATTAGCAGAGTATGACTCGGTTCATTTTTATCTTCTTGTTTTCAGTTGGTCCTAGTTTTCCAAACATAGTGTTTTGAGATGAAACTGGAGTTTTATCTTCCTGGGAAATGAACGTGGAAAAACTTGATCATGTTTGAATGCAGTCAGAAGGGGGAACCTGTGTTGCTGCCACATGGCTTCTTTTATGAAATATTGTTTATAAGCTGTGGCAAATTCACAGTAGAAATTAGAAGTACAGCAGCAAGAAATAAAACAGCTTCCACTTGTTCGGTGTCAATGTGTGTGTGGCAGTGGGTCAGTCTCTACTACTTCATTAAAGGAAAATTATTTCCTTGGTTAAGTGGCATTTTGTCACAGAGCTGAATGCCTAAATGGAATGAAAGGTAAAGCTTTTTTAAATTCTCTGGCTGCATGCAAAAGACCTCACCAAAGAGTCCAAAAGATGGAATTTGCTTGGAAAGCTAAATTCATCATCTTCTAGGTGCACAGCTAATCAAACATATGGCGATGTACCATAATGTAGTGACTGATGAAGCTATGCAGTGAGCAAGTCTGGATTTGTTCTTAGAATCTCCTGAATGGGCTGGCATGTGTGCCTAATTCACTGATCAGTGGGAGGGGGACAGCTCTGAGAATTGAGGATGGCAGAGGGAGACTCTGTGTGTGTGTTTAAATTACTGTGGTGTGATGCAGAAGTTTAATATTAGCACAAGGAGCACTGCTCCTCTGAGAGCACACGTTGAATCTATGGTAGCACTGAGAACTGAATTTAGGTGATAATTTGTTGTCTTATTTTTCCCCCGTTACCATCCTTGTAATGTTTTCTTCCTATGTTGTAACACGTGTGAGAATACTTGGTTGCTTTCCTTAGGAGATGCTTTGTTGGGAAGTGGCAACAAATTAACTGGCAACAAATGTGTTGGCAGTTCCCTTTTCATTTTGAACCCACAAAAATTATATTAATTGTGGGTCCTTGGCAGACTCCAGTTGGCTGAATCGGTGGTCTTGATGATTTGCTGAGAATACTGCGTACTGCCAGTCCCTCTGAGAAATGGAGCCAGAGCTGCAGGGAGAGCTATGTTCTGGATTATGTGTGTGTTGGCATTTTTAAACATCGTAGCTCTGGCTTGTTTTGAAATACATACTGTCCTATTTGTTGGTAACAGTGCCTACAGACATCTCTCTCTCCATTGTCAAAATGATTGCAAAGGAAGACACCTCTGGGTTGAGTCTTTCCTGCTGCTGGCGCGTGCTTGTTTTGCTCCCATGTGTCATCATTTTATGTAAAGGCATCCCTTCAAAGGGATGGAGGGAGTGTCACTGCTCCTTATTTTGTCCCTAGCCTGGGATTTAACAAGCAATACAGAGGCAGTGCGTCTTGGGCAGCTATACTCCTCAGGCAGCGATCTTATCTTGCTGTGAAAGCTGAAGACATCACAGTCTTGTCAGTGCTGGGATGGAGGAGATCTGAGGAGCTGCGAGGTGCGGCTGGAAATGACTCAAAGGGAAAAGCATCTATCCTAAGCTGGTCTCTCCATCTAGGCTGGCCGGCTACAACAAAACCCATGTAGTGAGCAAGGTCTCTGCGGCACAGTGATTATACTTCCAGAGGTGGACTGAGCTCTTGTTCCATAATTTCTCATACTGCAGTCAGCCTAGTGCTTCGCTTTATGTGCTGCCCTTGCTCAGAGATTTCCTGACATTCTCCTATTGATGTGAGGGCAGAGACATTTGATAAATATCTTGCATCTCAAATGAAATTTCGGGTCCTAGAGAGAGTAATTAATATTCTGAGTATCGCACATACAGTCCTGTAGGCATAACAACCCTGTTCCAAACAATGTGACTATTTCTTCTTTCTTTCTTTTTTTTTTTCTTTTAATATTTTATGGAACACAAAAGAGCTGGTTTCAGTCTGACAGAGTGTGTCCTGTTTTGGTTTTTTCTTTCTGTAGCATCCAACGAGCTGCATTGGTGGTTCTGGAAAATTACTACCGGGATTTCACAGTCTACAACCCAGCCTTGTTAACAGCCTCCAAATCCCGAGCAGCCAAGCACATGGCTGGCCTGAAAGTCTACAATGTTGATGGTAGGTGAGGTGAAATGTAGTCTCTGAGACTGGGTGGGATGGGGAAGGGCTGGATTGGCTTTATGCTTTGTTATGCACGCATTCTCACCTTTTTGCTTTGCCAAATCCTTGTCTCTTGCTGGAAGTCTTTCTAACAGTCCTGAGATTGCCGGTTCCAAATGACTTTACAGATGTGTTTAGCCCACAATAAGGCTTTTGTCTTTGCCAGTTGCAGAGGCCAAATTTTACTTAGGGCTTAATTACCATGTTGCTCGACAAGCACTTTTCAGCACCGCTGCTTGATTTAGGTGGCCTCTGCTTTTTGTCACCCTTGGGTCATCTCCTTAGTTGTGATAGTACAGTAAACACAACTCTTCACCTAAACGAGTTCCGCAGTCGTTTATTATTCTGCTTCCAGTACAGCCTTGAGGAAAGTGAAGGAGGTTGATACCAGTGTGGGAAGAAGCAACAGTCTACACAGCAGTTGCCGTCAGCCTGCAGCCTTAGCACTCAATTAGCTCTGCCTGGCTTACCCGTGGCCATGCTCCCAAGTCATACTTGACGCTAAGCAGTTCATGGAAATTCAGAGGCAGATAACTATCCCCTTTAGCTTTGCCATTCTACAACCCTTTTCAAACTTCAGGACTTTCAAGAAGCCTGTGGGAGGATGCATGGATGCCTGGATGCTCAAAGCAGTGAAAACTGGACTTGATCATTTGACACTCTTAAACCCTATCAGTGAAGCCAAGCTTGATAAGCAGGGTGTACCCAGCAGTACACATTCCTTTGGAAGAGCTGAAGTTGTGTAGAGAAGCTTTTATGGTAAAGGATGGCTGAAGTCCTGTGACAAAGTGTGGTAAAAGGCACATCCTGCCTATGAATTCATTAGTATTGAAAGGCTTTGAAAGTTGGAAAGGAGAAGGGACTGAAGCTGAAGGGACTGCTGGCTCATGAGACTTTGTTAAAAGAGAAGCTGCAGATGTGGCTGTCAGGCCTTTCCAAGTGTCAAGACTGTGAGCCTGCCAGGGCCTGGAAACTCATGCCTTCCCTTCTGGGGCCGTACCGGTTGCCTGGGCTGTTCCTTGTGCAATGCTGCTGCCGTTGTGGACATGGAAATCTCAGGCTTTGAGGCATGTCAGTAAGAAGATTCCCATCCATTTTACAATGCAGAGTGTAATTCTGACTGCAGCTTACCTTGGCAGCCTGACAGCCTCTTATCCCCTTCATGTAAAAAGACATACAGCCTTAATAACATTACTAATTTGTTGACAACTTTTGTATTTGATACTGCAGCAGCCAGGAAGAAAAAACATCTTGCTGTAATCTCTCTTATACAGAGTAATAAGGTCTTATACACCTTCAAAACCAGGATTTTTATTGCTAGGCATAGTTAATGAGGCAGATTACAGATCTAACCCAAATTTGGGAGCTAGTGTCTCCCTTGAGTCATATCCTCCATTTCATGGCTGTCAAACAATGTCTAAAGTGTTTAGACTCCTAAGAAGCTCTGTGTGTGAGTGCTTGTCCTTACCATTGCTCAGCTTCAGGCTTCTGTCTTGGAATCTGGTTTGTGCTTTTTAGGAAAAAATGTTAGAGTTGCCCTTGCATAAGCAGAACAATTTTGAGCCTGTCTGTGCAACTGATTTGCCTTAACCACTGCCATTTGAGAGTGTGGGCTTCCAGAGCAGTTAGTCAGAAAATCAGCTCTTGGTGGTTTGGAGGCAGTCCTAGACTACTACTTCCCTCTGGATAGACCCACCTCTGTCTGTGTAGAATGGTTTGCAAACTTTTCTGGGGCAACATTTTCCCCTCTCACTGCCCAAAGAGCCAAAGCTGTGGGCTTCATGGGGGAGTTTCAGAACATACTGCTGTATTTTAAGGTCACTAGTTAAGGTCTTGCGGTAGCCAGCTCTGTCACTTGACTGGGTGTTACAGAGCAGATTGCAGCTTCCCCGTTCCTGTAGCTGTGTAGAATCTGTTAACAACAGCAGAAGCTCTAATGACTGGTGTTGCTCAGAGTGCTGTGAGAAGCTGCTACACATAGACCCCAGCCTACCCTACTGCAGGACTGCTGCTCAGACAGCATTTGTCCTGGAAAACCCTATGCTTTGTCTAAAGGTGACCCTGTTGCCCCTGCATCCTGCTTTTCCTCCCTGCAAGTACCTGTCTGGAGTTTGACTTTAATTTGTTCATCTCCATATCTCATTATGTTCTTGTGTTTGACTTTCTCCTTTTTCCAACTTCTCACTTTTTGTGCTCTCACACTGTCTTGATGCTGAAATGTGGTATGTTCCAGTTGCCATTGCCTTCAAACTGAAAGCATATATTATGGGGGGTAAGTTGCATCCTCAGCATGTTCAATTCACTCTGCATTTGTGTGTGTTGTGTGAAATCCTTCATCCCAACTTCCCTTGTCCATGTGCCAGAGCCCCCTCTCTAAGCCTGTGCTGCCTGGCAGGGATTCCACCAGGGCTCCTGAGGACCGGGGAAAAGTTTCTAGCTTTTGGGAAGGCTGGAGCCAGTGAGCACTTCTGAGGGGTGCCGTGAGGTGCTGGTCTGTCCCAGTCCCAGCCCTGTGGCAGTGACACCGCCTTTCTGTCTCCTTTTTGACCCTCCTTGCCTCCCGAAGGCCCAGGTAACAACGCGTCGGGGCAGTCCCGTGCCATGATTGCAGCCGCGGCCCGTCGCAGGGACTCCAGTCACAACGAGCTCTACTATGAAGAGGCCGACCACGAGCGCAGAGTGAAGAAACGCCGTGCGAGGTAAAGCCAGCCCTTCCTGGGTGCTGCTTCTTGGTGCTGTCAGGGTCAGTTGTGGGGCTTCCCCAGCCTGACAGGCTGGGCTGGGAGCTGGTTGTAAATCTGTCACAGGGAAGAAGCTTCTGAAACGCAGATGCATAAGGGATGGTGGCAGCTTGCAACTGGAATTATCCGAAGAACATGCATGAGGCTGAACTCATGTATATAAGGCAGATAAGCTAATGCAATGTCATGGATTAGGGAATAGTCTGGTGCTTGACAAGTCTGTAGTCATTTGCTGTAGGAAATCCCATTATTTTCAGCCGTGCCCAGGCTTGTCAGCTCAAGTAATCCAGGGACAGGATCAATGGAGCACTTGGTGTTCCCCATTCATGGGTGAGGAGAATATTTGTTTGCAGACTAATAAAAGAGGCAGTTTGACTGCCCTTTTCAATGAATTGAGGAGGAAAGACTTTACCAGAGGCAATTACATTTTATTCTGAAATGGAGGTATGTGTTTCGCCAGTCACAACTGCAGAGTTGATAATTTGTTGGGGTGACCTGAGACAGTGCCTCTGTTTACTTTGGAGCCTAATTGCAGTCTACCGTTAGCATACCTTAGAGTTTAAGGCAAGTTGCTTACAGGCAAACACCCCTGAACTGAGCTCTATTTGGAAGGGAATATGTCATAACTGGAAGCAGCTGGCTTGTTTTGTGCTTTCCTTTGGCAGTTTATATTTCATTGGGAAAGTGCTGGCACAGTGTCCCCCCTTTGCCTGCTACAGTCTGACCTGTGCTCTATAGTCACTGTCTTTTAGACTTTCTTCCAGCCTTGAAGCAATAGTAACTTAAGCTTTCCTTTCTCTGAAGTGTAGCATCCTAACTTGGACACATCTCCCTTACCTGCCAAGTTTGGTTAGAGCAGTTGCTTAGTCAGAGGAAATCCATCAGTCACTAGATCAGGGCAGATATCTCAGGCCAGGAGATTAGAAACTGATTTCCAGTCCTCACCTCCCTCAAATCAAGTTCAAAAGAACAGGCAAGTGTCAGGGTTTCTCATGCTGTTCCTCATATATAGTCTTGACTGCAGTGTGGTATACCTCTGCTTGTGGTGAGGCAGCTGCCTCTGGCTTTAAGATGTTCAGGATACTGAGTTGTTGGTGACTTGAGTGGAAATTAAGTGTGAAACAAATCCTTTCTGGAGGGGTAAAAGAGTTTTTGTTGGGTGACTCTTCCATTACTGTTTTTTGCTGCCTGACTGCAGTGTAGTCCCTCACTTGTAAGTTAGCATAGCGCTAAGTAATGAGTGTCGTAAGGCATCTGTTCCCTCTGTATGGTGTGGTCTTAGTGTTTGCTCACCTGTGCCAACACAAGAATGGTTTGCAGAAGATGCTGCAGTATTACAAGTGAAGGTGGAGCAGTGTTTTCACCCCTGCTGTTCAGTAGAGGGGTGAAGGGAAGTCATTCGGCAGCACGGGTTATGTATCCAGTTGGTGTGTAAATCAGAGCAGACTTACAAGCACAGTGTCTCAGCATGGTCTGTGTCCTGGGTCACACTAGTTTATAGTCAGTCTCCTGACTCTTTGCCTGTCCTTAATCTTCATATTACAGTTCTGTGTGCTGGAACCATTGTATTCAGACAACCATTAAATGCAAGGGCAGCTGTGTCTTGTTTGAGTCATGTAGCTGATGTTTATGCTGTGTCGGCAGAATCAAGCGCAATGCTCAGGCTTTTAAAATCTTAATCCTGGTTTATGACCATCACTTGCTGGATGGCTTAGTTAAGGAAAGAAAAGCTGTTTTATACCCTTCAGACTGTTGGTAGAGAAGATTTTGTGTAAATTGATGGCAGGCAGTGACTCAATGGCAGATGGGAATAGGAGTTTGTAAATCCTGACTCCCAGGCTCTGGCTTAACCACAGAGCCATACTACCTTTCATTATGACTCTTACTGTCCTGATTTTCCTTCTGCAGGCTTGTGGTTGCAGTAGAGGAGGCTTTCACTCACATCAAACGCCTCCAGGCAGAGGAACAGCAGAAAGCTCCAGGAGAGACGATGGACCCCCGAGAAGCTGCCCAGGCAATCTTCCCCTCCATGGCAAGAGCTCTGCAGAAGTACCTTCGCACCACCCGCCAGCAGCAGTACCACAGCATGGAGAGCATCTTGCAACACTTGTCCTTCTGCATCACCAACAACATGACACCAAAGGTAATGCTTTCTCTAATGCTGGGGCAGGTAGGAGGGAGAAGAGGATGGCACATCTGTATGTTCACGCAGAACAGAAAGTTGACAAGGGAGGTCAAGTGGAGGTTTTCATACTTGCTGCCTATGATATGATCAGTGCACTGTAGGTTGTACTGGGTCATAAAGGGAAGTAATATTTTCTCTGCAGCATCTTCTCTCTCTCGTTATCTGAAAGTACCTGTGACATAACTGTTCTTGTATGCAGTTCAGCAATGGGAGTACTAAAGAAATGTTCAGGACACTAGCCTTAAGTCACAGGGAGTTCTCCCAGCTGGCTCATGGTAGCAGCATGAGGCAGGTGGCAGTCTGCAAAGGATCTTTTTGGGGTTTCTGTCCCCTCTGTCTGGCTGCATTTTGGACTGCTTCTAATTATTGCCTAAATCTGTGTCTCTGACAGTGTTTCTAATTTATAGACTACTTGGTCTAACATCAGTGGCTGCTTCATGCCCAGACTGTGGCTGTTAAACTTGCAGACACGGGAAGGGACTGAATAATATGAGAAGGAGGTCACACAATCCCACTCTCTCTCCACCTTTCCCTCAATGAACACCCCATAATCCTAGGGAAGGGTTATTCCTTGACGTTCACCCAGGACTTACTACACTAAGAGCAGAAATGATGTCAAGAGATGGGGCTTAGCATCTTCTCTCTGAAAGCCATCTGCCCAGGTATGCACTGGGCAGTTCTGCTGCCATGAAGATTCCATCGGAGACTTTAAAACACCATCAACTTCAAGTGGCATTTCATGTTCTACTTTCAGTTTTGCAGCCATGGGCTGAAAACACGGAAACCTCTGCTTTCCTCCTTAGCTTGGCCTGAACAAGAGAGCCAGCTGTCCCATCTGACTGTCTGAGACTGCAGTTTTGGGATGGGTTATGGGGTTGGTAGGGGAGAAATGACCTGTATTCTGCTGAACTGCTGCTGATGGAAGAAGCCAGGGCTATAACTTCGCAAGCTTGCTGGGATGGACTGAAAGAGGAACTCCTGGTGTTTGTGTCTACTCCTGAGGCAAGCCCGTGCTCGTGGAGCCATATTTGGGGATGGGAAGAGAGCAGAGCGAGTTGTGGGGCTGGTGCTAACGTGTGTCCCGCTCTTGGCAGGCATTCCTGGAGCGTTACCTCAACCCGGGCCCAACCCTCCAGTATGACAGGGATCGCTGGTTCTCCAAGCAGTGGACTCTCATCAGCGAGGAAGCCGTCACAAGTGGGCTACAGGACGGCATCGTGTTTGTCCTCAAGTGCTTGGACTTCAGCCTTGTTGTTAATGTGAAAAAAATCCCTTTCATCAAACTCTCAGAAGAGTTCATAGACCCTAAATCTCATAAATTTGTTCTCCGGTTACAGTCTGAGACTTCAGTCTAAGGGGTTTTGAGGGTGGATTGTTTGGAGATTTTTTTTTTCAATATTATGCTTTTGGGTTTAATTTCCCCAATGCTGACTGAAACTGGCAGATGATGGACCAGTAATATTTGACCATCTGCACTTTATTTGGAAAGGGGAGGGGGGAGTTGGGATATCTTATCTAGAAAGAAGTATCTTAAGAGGCAACAGGGTGACTTGGCTCAGTTAGCTCAGCCTTGGAGACAGAACAGATTTTTTTTTTTTCCTTTCTCCCCCTCTTTCCAGGCATACTGTAAATCTCGCTCTCTGTCTCTGCACGATTGCAACATCAGTATTTTTGTTGGAGTGCTGCCTTACACCGTGCACACGCCTGCGGTGTTGTCTCTGCTTTTGCTACCTGTGGCTGTTCCTGAGAGGGCGTTGCTCACTCCGTTAGCTGGTTAGCTGGCACAGGGGTGCGGCAGCCCCTGCTCACTTGGGGAGGAGGGGATGTCAAAGGGCAAGTAGGTGAGAGGACTTGTTTTAGTCTTTTCTTGCACTCCATGTGCCTCTTGTGTCAGTGCCAGACCTGTATGGGCCTAGTGGGATGTTTTCATTCTCTGTGAAGTTGCTTGTCTTCAGCTGGATCAGCCCATCTTTAAGTTTTTCAGATTTTTATTACTTTCTTTTTTTAATCAGTTCTTGCTAGTGAAATTGTTTTGTGTGGCACAGCTCCCTGTTACCTCTCACCTGTTTCCCTCTCTCCTACTGGTCCGCATCTGTGTCAGGCAGACCCAAGGCTCCCTGGTTTTGTCCCCTTCAGTCTGGCTTTTTGAGTGTGTTTCTCCAGGCACTGCTTCTTCCTTTTGCACCTGCAAGGGCTGCATATTTGCACTGGCACGGGGTCGGTTAGTAGCTGGCTCCTCCTCGGATAAATCACAGACCCTCCTTACATCTGACAGCCTCTCTGAGGTGAAGAAGGTTCAGGCAGGAATGTTCCCCTCCCTCTCGAGCCAGTTTCAAGTGCGTCTGGAGAAAAGACCGGCAAAAGCACTTCCCTCCTTGAGGAGAGGAGCCAGGGAAGGGCTGACCCCTGCCATGTTCATTTGCTTTGGAGAATTGCTGTGCTATGGAAACACTGCAGTGAGTCCTTCCCCACCGTACGGCTTCAGCTATAGTTAAGGAATACCAAACAATGTTTGTTGAAAATCTGCCTGCCTTTCTTGGCCTTGCTGTACTCTGGGGGTTTCTGCTTCTTGCTGGGATCTGCTCCTGAGAGACGAGTTTTGTTTGTAAGGCTGCCTTTGCCTTTAAGCACAGCTTTCATGTGCAAATTTAGTGTCACCTGAGTTCTGTGGGGTTCTGGAAGGTTTGTTTTTAATGATGAACCTAAATCGGTGTCCAAAGTCTGATTGCCAGCACAGACTCTGGAGTGAACTTCGAGGCTGGCAGTGACCTGCCTTCAGTCAGGTACCTGAGATCCATGTGAATGTAAATGCTCACTTCATTCTGCTCAGTCTTTTGCCATGCAAATGTCCCTTATTGAGCAGGATCTGGCCTGCCCTCCTATGGAACTAGGGTCTTCTTCCTTATGTAAGCAGTGCCTTTCATTGCCAGCCTGCATAGTCTCCTGAGGAGGGCTCTAACAGCCCCTCCTGTTTGGGGCTTCCCCTTTGGCCTTCCCCAGGCCTTCTCTAGGCTTCTCCAAGAGATCATGGGGCTGCCTCCATGCTTTCACCAGTGCAAGGTGGCCTAGCAGAGTGGAGCTCTACTAGTCCATGGCACAGCAGGTGTGGGCTGACTGGTGCCCACCACAAGCTGGTGGGAGGGAGCAGCCACCTTAAGCAGGAAGTTGAGGACAGGCCAGGAGGGCCCATCTTCTTCCACCTTCAGCAGCAGTGGAGATCCATGTCCAGTAGCACCTGTGGATAGTTCTCTTGCTGTCAAGGGTGCACCCTGGTGAGCAAGGCTCCAAAATGATGATTCCTCCGGCAGGTAACCCTTACAGTTTCCTGCACCTTTCTTACAAATGTATGGTAGTCTCCTGGATCCCTTTTTCTCCCTCTAATATGCCAGCTGTGGCTGCGAAGAAACTAGATGGCATGGTGCATGACAGGGTCAGGCCCTCTGCCCTTAAAGGATGGGAAGTAGGTAGAGGTTTCTCTGAACTCAGTGTTTGGGTGTCTTTTTGTAGCTCAGGCTTTCTGGTACTCTGTATAGGGACTCCTTTATTGACTGTGGCCTTCACAGCCTTTTACTTTGAAAAAATAGGTTGGTTTATCTCCTTTTTTAAAGGAAAAAAAGGAGTAAGGAGAGCATATAGTATCTTACACTTGGCTCTCCTAAAGTTGCCTGCTCCTGGCTTTTATGATGTGCATAATCAGTGGGGTGGGAGAGGCTGGGAGTAGCTTGGGAGACTGTGGAGCACTTAATGCCTGTGTGGTGGCTACTGCCTGTGGCTGAATTGGCTCATTTTTGTTAAGCCAGAACAAGAACCACCTTGCTGGGCACTTGGGTGTGCCATGTGTGTGAGAGCACCTTGTCACAGGCACATCTGCAAAACTTTATTACTTTCCCAGAATTTCCTTCCCCTTTCCTTTTCCCTGCCCCACGAGGGGAGTTGTCTGACAGTATCTGCTCAGGAAACTCATGTCTTAATTTTGTTAAATCCTTTAACACATGGAGAACCAACAGAAGCGGCGTGTGCTCGCTCTGGGTCTGCTTCCTCCTCTTTGTGCTGTAGTTCCATGCTGCCTTTTCTGCCTGCTGCCAAAAAGGACGCTGTCAACAGGGACCAGCTCCTACATTAAATGTTCTTCCCTGTGTCAGCAGTGTGAATGCTTTGCCTGATGAAATCTGAAGGAGAGGACTTGGCCTCTCAAAGGGTCTCTTTAGAGGTGCATCCTGCCTAGAGGTGAGGACAGACTAAAAGGGAAATCTTGACTACTGAATTTTCCCTGTTCTAGTATTTTTAGTGACATTTTCTAGGGTCTCGCTTGTTCTCCTCTCCATGCAAAATCAGGAGACCACTGTCATACCTACCTCACTGGGGGGGTTGTGAGGCTAAACTCAACTTGTTGTCAAGTGCTTTTAGATACTGTGGCATCTATAGGAATTCAAACTCTATAAAAAATACCGAGCGGTGAGAGCAGACTGGTTTGTTTAACACTGTTTGTAGCCAGTTAATGAGTAAGAATCGAGTCATAGGGAACGAAGCTCTGGTCCAATTCCTGCAGCCCTTACTTCTGCTGAGCTTGCCAAGAGCTGAGCATAAATACAACTTGTAGGATTTGTCAGCCAAGCTCAGGCTGTTCCTCCAAATGCCTCTCCTATTCTGCACTGTCTCCTTGCACATGTTTTCCCTTCTCTCTCCCAGTCTGGATGTTTGTACCTGGCTGGGAATTATAAGGGTTTTTTTAGAATTCAAGTGTTTTTTTAAGACAACCCTATTTTTGATGAAGTGAACTGTGTCCCTCTCAGAGGAGATCCTTGCACCAAATGTCCTTCACTGGAAGCTGAACCATTCAATAGGGTGCTCTGTTACCTAGCCAGGAGTTGTGGTGCCCCACTCCTCTATTCCATGTTGGCCTGTTTCCTGTGACTCTCAAGTATGCTGTTTGGATACTGTTTTGGTTTTTTGCTCTGAGATTTGTTACAACCTAAATCCAAAGCTATGCTGAGATCTCGCAAAACCAGATGCAGCTAAGACTCAAATGTTCTGGAGCAGATGGAACTGGCTGTGGGTTTCCCCAAAGGCTGACTTTCTCTTTCCTGGCTAAAAAGTGCAAGATTTGGATTTCTTGCAGGTTCTAGAAGTGTAGGGGTAGATATTGGAACCTTAATACTTTGCCAGTCCTGTAAACAGACATGGGCAAAGGTTTTAGCACATCTGTTAGCTTCTTATTGCCATGTGGCTTTAGCCATCCCTGTGCAGGCTCTGTGGGGCTGCCCCAGGTCTCAGACTCCTTTCCCCACTCCTTGGAACCGAACAGACATCACTATTGGAAGTACATAAGAGCATTGTAGCCCTCCCCTCCAGAATGTTCCACCCCTTGGCCAAGCTCCTGTGCTCAGCTTGGGGAGGTTTGCAACTAGTACCAGTTTTCACCCTGCAAAGGAGAGACATTGCAATTCACGGCCCCATGTAGGCAGCAGGGTAGCTGGGGAGGGATGCACTGGGCATGAAAAGCTGGTGTGATGCAGCTTGATCACAGGGCAAGATCACCTCCTGCTTCAGGGACTGCCCTGGGTGCCTTCAAGAGCAATGCTTCTGAAGGAGGAGTATTGGAGAGAAAGGCATATCTGATTTCAGCCTCTGCCAGCTGTTCCTCTGACTTCTGCCTCTAAAAATTGTTTTTACCAGCAACTTGAGTGTCTCCAGCTCCCATCCTCATTTCCATTTGTTCCCAAAAAGTTTTTGAACCCCAAAGTTCCCAAGTGATGCAGAACAAGTATCAGCTGGGATGGGAGGTGCTGAGGCTGCAATTTGAAGCTTTGGGGGCAGCTCACAGTAAGGCTCAAGTCTGGGGAGATCTGAACAAATACCAGTCCTCGTGGAACCTCCTAACCTTTTCCTTTGGAATGGAGATCTCCATGCAAAGTCTTGGGAATCTGCTGTCGCCAAGTATGCCGAAAGCTGAAAGGAAGGAGTGTCTGGAACTGTCCCTGCCCCACATAGGTAGCTTTGAAAAGTCTTGTTTGAGATGTGCTTGCTTCAAAGACTTGCTGCTGAAGAGACTGGAAAGATCCATAACTTGCTAAACGTGGAAACCTGTTCAAGCCAATTTCATCTCGCTTTTCAAAGATAAAACAAAAGTCTTACAGTCTTTTGCAAAATTGCTGTAGTCTGATCTCAGACTGGCTCCTCATGTTGTGTTCAGTTGTGCTGAGAGCTGTTCACGAGATGTCTGCACAGGTGTCTGTTTTCTCATTCAGCTTGTGTGTGTCTTACGTGCTTTTTCCCTTCTAGGTGTGTGCATTATACATGTCTAAAGCCTCAAGCCAGGCTTGGTGGTTTAGTGTTTAAACAGTGTTAAGAAGGAAGTGCTCTTGGAATTGAACTGGTTGTATAAAACAAACAAACAAAAAAAAGAGTTAAAACCCCAAATTTCTGTTCTGTAAGATATGGCTTTGGACCATGATGTCTCCTACAGCAGAGTGCATCCTCCTGTGTCCAGGCTGCTGCCTCCAATAGACGATGACCAAAAAGTTGCCGTTTCTGACAACTGTGACCAGTGTGGATCACTTTGGGATATTCTGGAGCAAGGTCCCTGCTGCATCAGCAGTACCACTGGTATTATCCGCCCATCTGCATCCCTCCAAGAGACTGCATTTTTTATCCCCATAGCACAAGGAAGCCCTGCAGGGAGCAGGCAGCCAGCCCTGGGTGTGCTCTACCCAGAGAGAGAATCCTTCCTTCCCTCTGGCTGTTTCCTGGGCACCTCCCACCAGCACTTGAGGATGCTTGGGGGTTATCTCCTGTGTGCGCAGTGGAGAGATGCTGTGGCTCAGTACCTGCACAGGCATAACTGTGAAGGAATCTTACATTCTCCTGTGCCTGTTTCTTTGATTCAGCATTATTGTGTCTTGGGGAAGGGGATGGGAACAAATGTCCTTCCCTCACCCTCCTTTATCACTGTGTAATACTTTTTCTACACACACTGTCTATAGTAAGGTGGGTTTTGCCAAGGTTTTCTAATTAATAGACACTAACCAGCATTTCTTTCTTTATTTCTATTCTTTGCACACGTGAGTTTAACTGCAATGGTACATGGTCTTTCTGTTCTTTTCCAATCGTGAGCTTAAGTAAGCAAATTCCTGGTGTCTGTGACATTAATGCACTGTGGGTCTAGCCTTTGTAAATTGTTCTGTTCCAAGCTGAGTTCTCTTAAGTTATAGCTGGATGGGGTTTTGTTGTTTTTTAAACTGAAACATAAAACCGTTTTACACTTTGCATATTTTGTACAGTAAAATTCTGGAAATAAACTGAAACCAGATTTGATTGTTCCAGTCCTTCCTCTTATCCTTTCAGAAAAAAAGCTCTTCTGGTCTTCAGGCATTCCTTATCTGTGGCTAGGAGGTGCCCTGCAAACATGTGGGTTAGCCTTCCTGAGGCAGTCTTTTTGTTACCCTTGTCCTGTGCCTTTCTGATCTGCCCTGCCACAGTAAAATGCAAACTCATTTATCACTCCTGAAGGAAGACTGGTAGGTGACTGCTTTGAACACCTGAAATCTCAAATGATGGGGAGCAAATGCAGCTGGGGAGGGGGGCATGACTGGCGTGGGAACAGGTTTTTCTACCTCCTGAGTTCTCATAGTTTGCACACAAATTATGAAGTGCAGTATTCACTGCCGAGTTCCTTATTTGGCTCTGGTGGGGGAGGAGGAGTGGCAAGAGGCAGAAAAGCCAGTGTTCCTTGTTTGCGTGAATGCAAGGCTACTCTTCTAAAAAAAAGGTGCAGGGATTTCACCTCACCAGCATCTCTGGGTGTGGCTTTCCCTACCATTTGTTTCCATCCCCCGTGCTTGGAGAGACCAAGCAACTGTGCCCAAGGAAATGGGAGATCATCTTTATTGCCTAGACATTCCTTGGTACCCACTCTTCAGGCAAGCCCCCTTTAAAGGGGAACACCTTCCCTCACAGTTGTGCCCTGCCCAGAAGATCTCCTTGGTGGCTTCAACTGCTGGAAAAATCCACAGGATGCTGCCGTGCAGTGAAAAATAGTGCAGCAGTTGTGGAGATAAGCAGCAGACACATAAATGCTTGTGGAGAGAAACAGCCACATTCTCTGCTTGGCAGCAAGATGAATGTATTTGAGCTACAGAGAGCTGAAGTATGGCCCAAGAGGAAGCAGGAAGGGTGGGATATGGGGTGTGTTCTGTTCTGCCTCCTGCCCTCCCTTGATCTCTGCTTTTGTTCTGTCCTTCTCATCCTGCTGGTGCTTTGGCAGTGCCCAGCCCTGGACTGTTTGCAGGGCAGTTCCCGGAGATGGGCAGGGAAAGGAAATGGTGCTGCTGCTGCCCTGCAGAGCCTGCGGTGGGGGCGCAGCCGTTGCTGGTCCCCACCTGCCCCTCAGAGGAAGATCTGACTTGCCAGACTGGAGCTGTGTAGGTAAAGTTCTGTGGGAGTTGGCCACAGGTGTGTCATGGGAAGGTGTAAGCAGGAATTTGGCATAAACAAGATACTGGGCTTGTCAGCATCGTCTAAGGCTCTTAGCTCTGTCTTTACATGCGAGTTCAACATGCTCTGTTTCATTTGTGGGTTGGTGCTGATACCAAATTAACACCTGACTGCTGCCATTTGTGGCACTTTCTCTCCTGCTGTGGGTTGTGGAAAGATGGAAAGAACAGGCTTTGCTAGAGTGACTAGTTCCCTTGGCCTCTGCCCAGAGCTCAGCTATCTGAATCATAAGGGACTGCGGTATGTAGCTCAGCAGAAATTAAAGCTGAGGGAGGTGATCTGGTTTGGCCAAGTCTTTTACTGGAGTTGCAAGGGCCTTTGAGATGTGATGGAGCTTCAGGTGCAACACTGGGTTAAGTATTGTCGACCCAAACCTCTGACAGAAAGGAGAGGGAGGCTTTTACTGGAAGAAAAGCCATCACTTGGAGGGACCTGGCATCCTGAACCAGAGGTAAGCACCTTTTCCTGAGAGGCATACTGAACCTGAGGAGGAGATGCCTGTCCTGCAGTGCCGTTCCTGACCATAGAGGAATAAGACACTGGCTGTCCTGAGACAGCACAGCAACAGTTACTGATGCAGGATAAGTGGTGGCTGAAGTGTGGCTTAATTCATAAGATTGATTGGTCCCTGTAGGTGATGGAACCAGGTCTCACAGCTATGGATGATCAGAAAACATCCGTTTTGTGAAATGAAGTTGGGATCTCTGGGGCAAAGTGATTTCACACAGCCAGGATATAACAAACAGATTAAGAAAGGGATTTGCCACATTCAACTGGCTCCACAGCCTTTCTTGAAGCAGTAGCAACACCTCACCATACAATATTAGCTAAATTAGTAGTTCAATGAGACATCTGTGGAGGTCAGCAGGGCTTCAAATGCCGAAACAACTTCTTCTGGTGCAATGAACTAGTTCTGCTGTCTCAGCCCGGGTCCAGACTCCTAGGAAGTACAGGAGGGACTGAACTCAAGGACTTCCAAAAGGCCCTGAACTCAAGGACTTCCAAAAGGCCCTGGATCTCAAGGAAGTGCAATGAGTATGGGAAGAAGGGGACCTCTTAGCAGGACATGGTGTCTCACAACAGCATGCAGGAAGGGAAAGGCGTTTTGGGGGGAGTTGGCCAAGCGGAGTGCTTTGATTTGTCTTTCAACACCATTCCTGAGTTTATGTTGGACTGGGAAGGTGATGGGTTTAGGTTACAGTCCTTTCCGGTACTGACAGATAATCCACTGGGGAAAGGGCATCTGTTCCATTTTCGTGTGTGCATCATGTACTTCTGGGTGAGGAGGTGCGGAGAGAAGAGAGTACCAAGCACAGTGTATCTGCAGAAGTAAGTAGGGATGGTGTAGTGGGGCGATTGCATATGCATAAATCACAATCTTTGAACAAAGTCTCCCGAGTTGCTTTGAAACACTGGTTTAAGATTTACAGCCCTGCTGTGAGCACATGTGCTACTTTATGCTGACACTTTGCTACTAAACGTGGAGTACATGTACTTTGTGTTCATGTTGGGGCCCTCTGCAAAACTGTCAACATACTCCAAATCCCTGAGCTGATCTTCCCTTCCTCCAAAATCTGGGGTCCTGAATGGAGTGAAGACTTCTGTCTAGGACTTGGGGTTTGCTCTGGTTGCAGCTAAGTTATTGCAAATAACCTGGGGTCACAAGAGCCCTCAGGCAGCCATAATGCTGCCTGTGGGTCTCCTGTAGCCCATGAGTCACAGTATCACAGTGTTGATAAGGCTGGAAAAGATCTTGAAGATCATCAAGTCCAACCTATAATCCAACTAAAACCTAACAGCTATAGCATTTATATCATGGCCCTCAACACCTCCTTCAGTGTGCCCTTAAATACCTCCAGGGACAGCGATTCAACCACCTCCGTGGGCAGTCCTGCCCACAGGAGGAGAATGGCTGTTTCCTGAAGGGACCACAGCCAAGGCAAAGGCAACAGTCAGTCTTTAGGCTCTATGTGGGCAGCACCAAATAAAATTTAGAAGATGAAGAAGGAAGATAGCTTTGGTCCTGTGGATGTGCATTTGGGACAGCTCAGTGCATCCACCTTGCTTATACATCAAAATACGGAGCAAGCAGCAAAACCTCAACGGAGAGAGTAAGACAAGGAAGAGGCAATGTGAAGTCAGTAGAAGAGACGATGGAAATTAAGGTGTAGGTTTTCCCTCCAGCATCCTCAGAAACATGAAGGTACAGAGATTTTAAAATATGGAGACACTACAAATTGCTCTAGGCATGAAATTACTCTGTAAATTGAAACATTTTAAATCTCTTCCAAAGGGAAAAGTCAGGCTTCCAAATGCTTAAACATCTACAGTCTTGGTTGTCTTTCTTATTTTCCTTTTTTTTTTTTTAATATTACGCATTTGAAAAGGTAGCACAAATGAAAAGTGGATGCATGGGGAGAAGGGAGTTCTGGCAAAACACATTTGATTCAGTCTCTTTAAAAGCTTTAAGAGACATTCAGAACATTATAGCTCTTTGGATCTCTCTTCAGCAAGTCAGATGTTGTGGGCATGCTTTAAAAGAGGGAACAAGAAGGGGCTGATTATATCTGGACTGCAGATGTGAAACAGATCTGCAAACCTTTTAGCTTCTATTTTGTGAAAGCTCATTCTTGAGTACTTGAAATGCCAGATCCTACAGTTGATTATAATTTTGCTTTGTAAGTGGTTGTGAGAAACTGGCTTAGTAATTCAGTAACTAGGCTGTGGGAAGCTGTGCAAATTCCTTCAGTGATTTCATTTTGTGGGGACTAAAATGTTCTTCAAACATTTTGTTATTTCTGTTGTTCAATGACCTCTCTCTTTGTCACTAGTAGAAGCAGGGCTTTGATATGTTGGACTGAATTAAAAAAAAAAGCCTAGCACCAGGCAAATTTCAGAGTTGCTCTCTGGTCAAACATGACTATTTTTGCCTGCATTGCTGAGGGAAGCACCTGATTCAAGATGGGCCTTCTCCAAATCCAAAAGCAGAAGATGAGGTTGCCTGTGGCTATTTAAGTCATTTACCACCCACTGAAGGAGAGCTCAGTCAGGACAATTCCTGGTCATCTCAGGCAGGGAGTTGGCTTTCAGGATGCTGTTGAAGTCTGGGATACCACCTCCAGCAAACTCTGCTCATGTAACCCTTGAGGCTTATTTCTTGCATGTAAAGCCATGACACTTTTCTGCTCAGATGATGTAGTGGTGTGATTGCTGGTGGCACTGGGGGTTACTGGTCTCTTCCCACAGTGGATCCAGTCGGAGCGTGGTTGCAGGGTGATGAATCCTCATCTGGACTTTGGGACAATGGGAAAAGATGCCCACCCCCAAAAAAATCTGGTATTTCCTCAGTGCCCGGGCTGGTGAAATGGCTTCTCTTGGAGCATGTCTCACCTGTTCCCCTCAAAATGAAAGCCAGTGACAGCCTGCTCCAGGTGTCTTTCTCCTCAGAAAGGAAATGCTGTCCCTTCCCATGTTCACTGCTGTGGTTTATAGCATGGGGGTCCACCACAGGCAGTTCCTGGCAGCGATGTGAGGGAGTCTGATGCCACCTTGGGCTGGGATGAGCACAAGCAGTAGGGACAGTGAAGGGCTCAGTCCTTAAGCGACCCTCAGTACCATATGCTGCGGGGGTGGATTAAGGAGAAGAGGAATACAGGCTAGATAGAAATGCAGAGGGAAAATAAATTAGGGGAGCTAGTGAGAATCAGAAGAGTAGTAAGTCAAGAGACACGAGAAGAAGGTGAAAAGGCTGTTTCCTTCTTGTTTTCCATAGCATTAGAAACAATATCCTTTGAGTGGTTTGCTGATCTCCTTCATCACAGGGGCTTGGCATGAGAAAGCACAAGGAAGGAGTGAGGCACCGGAAGGATCTTTGCTTCCATTCCTGTTTGTAATCTGATTCCAGAAATGGGTCTTCGAGCTGCAATGTAGCTCTGTAGCTTTCCTCTCCCCCCTCCCCCCCTCTAAATAGTGTAGCACCTTTCAAACCTGGCAGAGAGTGTTCTGGGAGCTGGGCTGCAAAGGCTGGTTATGTCTTGGACCCTGCCTCACAGTCTATGTCATCCTTAGACATCATCTTCTGCCAAACAGGTGTGAGTGCCATCTCACAGCTGTCCTCCACCGATACTGACCATTAAAGAGCTACTTTGCTATGTGTCAGTGGTACAAGGGAGTGGTGAGAAGGCTGGTGATGCTGCAGTGCAGTGGGTTGACACACAGAATCTTGGGTCTCAGGTAGGTCACAGTCCTGCTGGTGCAACCTCATTGCTGAGGTCAATTATCCTTCTTGCTATGGTCTGCTGCCAGTTTCTAGCAGACGGTCTTGCACTGCATGGTGTACACATACCTGGGGCATAACAGTAGGTAGGAGGCAATGTGCCTTGCCTCTGAGGGCCTTGGTTCTTTTTGCCTGTTTACCTGTTCCTCCCCTTCAGCCCCCCAAATCCAGGCATTGGTGTGCAACTGGCTGTGTGTGAGACTTCCTCAAAGGAAAAGCTTAAAGCTTTGCTGCAACACAGAGGAATGCAGATGAAATCTTGGCCTGTCTTCATAGGACTGCAAGTCAGTGGCAGCGGGAAGTGATATGTTCCTGCCTAATTATTTTTCCTGTGAATAAAAGGCAATGTTTTCTGTTTAGTCTCTGCAAGAAATCAATAATTTCTTTAGATATGATGTGTAGACAGACACGAAGAAGCAGCTGGTGTCCTCGACTCTGCGTTTATGTTGGTGTCTGACTGTGCAGCTTCATTTTGAGATGGGAAGCAGCCTAGATCTCTCATTTCACTATGGGGCCATTCCTCTCCCAGGGAGAGACAGGAACCTCACAACTCCTCAGGCACATCACAAACCCTGCTGACCCTGGAGACATGGAGTAATCTGCAATATCCAATGTCCTCTCCTTCTGGAGCTGTTTCCCAAATGGTTGACATAAGCTCAGAGTAGTCTGGGGTTCACAGAGCCTCTGCATCAGTGAGCTTGGGCCATCTGCCAAGGCAGAAACTTTCTGCTCCATGCTGTGGTACACTAGCTGCAGGATGTGGCTCCTGATGGGTGTCCCTCTCCTTCGATTGTTGCCCGTGAGCAGCATGGGTGGCCTGTGGTACAGCACACCAGACAAACCCCTTGGCTGTGGCTTCTGGCCCCGTGTCTGGTGACTGGGAGAAGGTAGTGGTGTATGACTTGGTCTTCTTGCCACATACCTCTTGTGAGGGGGATCCTCACTGTCACTGGGGGCTGCCAAGACTAGGTTTGGGAGTATTTTGGGTATTGACTTGGCAATGGTGGGTTAATGATTGGAATCAAGGATCTTACGGGTATTTTCCAACAAAAAATGGTTGAATGATTCTATGAAGTAACTGATCAGCTTGAAGCAGTTTGATGAGGGCAAAATCCAATTCTTTCTTTACATGTATTAAGACCTATTTACTATGTCTAACTAACATGCTGGAGAAAAATAACTAGTTTTTTAAGAGAGGGACAGTTTTAACAGACATGTTTGCAGAAACACTCAGCCACATACACTTTTTTTTTTTAAATAAAGGTTTTTTCACAGGTTTCTCATCCAAATATACTGACATTTTGCTTCTCAGTGTATAAGGGGTAGGGTTTGGCTGACTTTCTTCCTCAGGACCACCACAGCCTTTCAAATGTGCCTCATTCTGACTGAGGAGCCTAGGAGAAAGGACCCATGTCTGGAGTCCTGTGTATCCTCCCCATACCACTATCTTACCTGTCCCTGCAAGGAAGCCACTCAAAGCTGCCCTCTCTTTCACAAGGGATATTGCCTTGTTCAGCAGTTTGGTCACTAGGATCTCAGGGCAGACAGTGCTAAAGGTAAATGGGAAAGGTTTTGCTGCCCAGCCATCATCATTATTGCAATACTTCCTCTGTTGCAATGTCTTCTTAACTTTTTTTGTGTTTATCCCAAAAGCTGGTAATAAACAGTTCCTGGATGTGGGCAAAGAAAATGGTGAAAACTGTAATAAGGAAATGAGGCAAGAGAGAAAGGTCTGCACTGGCACCATGAAGGAGTGGCATCTGTAGCATTACTCCTTTCTTTCATAACTCAAAAGAAACTTTCCATAAAAGACTGGCAGCAGTCCACCGGCCCCAGTACGAGCTCAACCTCTACACTTCTGCATTATTTATTCTTTTTTCCCTCCAGAGCTCTGTTGCTTTGAAACACATAAGTGCCTGTGAAACACCTGTGCACTTGAGCATGTCTTTAAGGGCCATTTGCAGGGTCTGCCTGCTCTGCCTGGATAAACTGTGTCTCTCAGAGCACCTAGAGCGGGGCACATCAGAACAGGCATTCACAGCAGGAGGAGAGTTACACAGAAAGTACCCAGGCAGTCAGGATGTCTGGAGACTGTGCCAGTTAGGAATGGCAGTAGAGCAACTCTTGGTTTATTCTTCCTGTTAGGAGTGACTGATCTGGAGCTGCAGGGCCTGTGCAGGCTGTTGTCTTATGAAGGGTGAAAGTGGTCATGTTTTACTCCTGGGAATAGCCCCAAGGTAAAGATAAACATACATTAAACATACTCCTCAGGTGAGGAGTTGTCCCTGAATCACACACTGGGAGACTATTAGGTAGCTAATTTTACCTCTTCTTGTTCCTTACCAGTGTGTGTGAATGACACCTTGAGTCCTGTCTGATCCCTTTCTCTCTGAGCTGGGGTCCTCCAGCAAAGTTCTTGAGGAAAGAGCTGAAAGGAAAGAGCAGAAGGAGAGTTCTGGGCACCCTGTTGGCCGGGAGAGAGGGTGGTGTGAATGAAAGAGAGGAGGGGACCTCCATGCTGAGAGCACTCTGCATTTCAAGGCTTTTGAAAGTTGTTTGTAACCTCAGAGCGGCCAGGTGAATGATGCCCCCAAACAAACTTGATTCATCTTCTAGGCAATGCTTATGCATTATAAGGAAGCAAGAGAAGGGGAAAAGTTGCCCTGAGGGCTTTGCTGCCTTGTCTACTCTTCTAATAGGCTGTATCGTAAAAGCACATGTTGAATGTTTGATGTTCAGTGGGAAGCTAACTTGGCCTATGGTCATATACCATATAAACACAGTATTCATTCATATGCATAGAGATATATAGATATTCAGCCATTTGTTCTTCACACTGGCACTTTCTACAAAGGGGATATGGCACACATAGGAATATGTCAGTACTTCACCTTTTTTACAGCACTAGTTTCAAATATTAGCTTATGTGGAGAGTCCAAGAGACGGATCAAGGGGCAGGAAAAAGAAATCTATAAAATCTTGCTATGCAGTTCATCTGATAAAGGAAATACATAGTGTGTAAACCTTGTTTCTCATCAAGCTGTTTCACATTTGTGCAACAAGCTCTGATTCTTCTGTCCCTCACCTTGTTATTTTCCCTGACATCACTTACCTCTGACGTAAGCCAGTAAAAGAATAGTCAGGACAATATTTTTCAGCTGTATCAAAAGAGGAAATGTGCACCCTACCTATGCTAACAAGTCAGAACAACCAGAGAACATCTTTATAAATATATTTATAGAGATAAAACTATCTCCAAACTCTCCATTCATTGCACTATTGTCAAACCTAATAAGCTAAGACAATTGAAATCTGCCAGCATGGGAAAGCAGGGAGACTTAATGCTGCCACAGTGACCTGCACATGGATGGTGCTGCACTTACTAGGACTGTGTTGCGGACCCTTTGCTTTGTGAATGATCCCCTTGACTGCAAACTGGCACCCTGAGTTCCTTCTCAGCCTGCAGTCAAAAGAGGATTCTGGTGGGCTACCATGGGACATCTGAGTCTCTAAGCAGGGAGTAACTGTGCAACTATACACTTAAAAGCCAAGCAACTTGAATCTGTTTGGTGTGATTTCCCAACACATCCAATATCTAATACAGTTGGATGGATGTGTTCCCTCCCAAAATCTTGGCCATGGGAAAAGATGCTTACACAGGCTTTGGGTGAAGTGTCAGCTAAAGTTGGAAGGTTATGGGAATAGGAGTGCTTTAGGGTAGGCACCTATAGATGTTTACATTGGCTTGGCACAGTGCCATGACCTTCAGACTCAAGAGTTTGGACTCAGACTGGGCTCAGACCTGGATCAGCCTTTCCAGCAGTTCAAGAACTTGCAAGCTTTCATGTCTCCTATCAGATCACCTGCACTTACTCTAGCTATGACCTGACCTTCCAAGACAAAAGAGGTTCAGACAGGGGACATGGTGCTTGGTTTTGCATTGCACTGCCAGACAAGAATATTCAGTTGATATGTGGAATCACTGAAAACTTTAATAGCATCCCTAAAACCTTCCTCCCCTCCCAAAGCATTTTGCTGCTCCTAGCATGTTAATGAGTATCTGCAAAGGGCATTGTGTTTAATAAAAGAACTAAATTTACAGTGGCCATCCCAATGTCTTGAAGTGAGATTTGGTCTTTGGATGTTAAGTGCTGGGCCGATGAACATGGAAAACACAAACTGGCTCCCTACGTCCCTCTGGCAGCAAGCAGGCAGGCACTTTTCTCCTGCCCTGGGACACTCAGGACAGATTCCCTGCAGCTTCCTATTATCCTTGCTAAGGAGGCGTGATTTGCAGCGGTGCTGAGTGCCCGCAGGTGCCACCCACTGCTGGGGCAGTCCTAGTGGCTCAGCACCACTGAGAATCAGGCCAGGGGGTCCCGGCAAGGGCAGGGGCAGGGGGAGCGGGGCAAGGGGGAAGGAGGAGCAGCGGTGCTTGCTGACGCTCAAACACAAGCCTTCCAATGGAGGCACCTGCCGCAGGGGTTGGGCTCTCAGGCCCAAGGAGTCAAACTGCACAGAGTCACAGTTAGTCATCATCATCATCATCGTCATCATCATCATCATCGTCGTCATCATCATCATCATCTTCAGTATTTATCTTCCCAGAAAGCACATCCTCTATCCAGTCTTCCAGCTCCTCAGCTGTGGGTAGGTCATCGTCATCACTGATATCCATCCAGATGCTGTCAGCCTGCAAGGACAAGTGATGGGGGATTAGCTGCCCTTAGAGACACAGAGAAGAGATGGGATTCACTGCTATTGCGGGAGTAAGAATTGGACCACAGGTGGGGTACAGGGATGGTAGTGGTATTACCTCCCTTTCTGCCATGGGCAGACTCAACTAGAGCATCTGTCTGCCCATGCATTGGAATTGCCACTTCTCCCTGCAGTGCTGTTGTATTTGGCCAGGGCCACTGGGACTGGCTTTACATGGGTGCATGGTACTGTGTGCCCTGGGTGAGATGTGTGCCTGCTGCCTCTTCCTCTCCTGCACTGCCTACACCTGTGAGCAAGAGCGTTGTCCATCTAATGCATTCTCCTCACCCTATCTGAAGAGTTCTGTAGACCTTCAAGTCTACATAAAGAGATCTCAAAGAGACCTATGCCAGCTCCCCCCGAATTGTCCCAGTTCACAGGATGTCACAGGTTTCCTCGTTGTATCCAGAGCCCTTCTGGGACCTCTTCCTTTTAGTCTTTACACTCCTCTGTCATCGTTCCTTCTCCCCAAAGCCTTTTAACGCCACATTTGCCTCAGGACCTTGCTGTGGACTCTCCACTTGTGATAGCAGTTCCTCCTCTTGCACGAACCTTTCCTCAGATCCCCTCAGCCATGCTACAATTTAAGAATATTGAAAAACCCCAATGCTCTTGTGCTCCCTGTTCGTTTGCATTATTTCCATAAAGCAGAGAGGATAGGAGAATTCAATAAGAAGATGATAGCTAATACATGACTGTTATCCAGGGACAGCAAACATAGCTTAGATGGTCTCTGAGGCCTGGAAGTCAAAAGTTTTCCTCTCTGCTTTGCTATAAATTCCTTGGGTAAATGCCTGGGTAAGCCCCTTTCCCTTCACTGTCTCTCCTCCATAAAACACCCTGTTTTGCAGAGGTGGTATGAGTTTATCTTGTTCAGTGTTTGCTGTTGCAAGAAGCAAGTGATCTTCATAAATCAGAAGATAGCTTCCAGCCTTTGAAAATGCATTCAACTTATTTCCCTGTCTGTGATACTTAATTCTCTTTGGTTTATGGCTTGCTAAAACTCCAGACAAATTTCTGCTTGAGGAAAAGTTGTTTATCCCATATAATATTTTCCTTCTAAACCACCAAAACCATAATGCAGATCTTCCTTCATGCAAATGATCTTGTTCTTAACGTCAGATATTTTTGTTTGAAAAAAAGTGACACTTTTAAATAATAGGAACAAGAGCAGCCCCACTTCACTAGAGAAGGTGCTGTGCAAATAAAGCAGCAACATTTTTCAGAGCATCATGGCATTAGTTCTGAGCCACCACAATGTGACAAGTCAGGTGGGGCTTCTGGGAGCTCTGGTGTTTGTATTGGCAGGTTTTTAGAGAAGTGATGGTGTCACAGGGGTTATGTCCACTGAAGCCAACAGCAGTGTTTATTTTTACTCCACTGTGTAAGCTTCACTTTGTACCTGTGTAACTTGGCTGAATGCAGTGATGTATGTAACACTGAAATAATGAAATGAGCTCAATATTTGTTTTAGTTATCACCCGCCAACCTAGAACATTCTTAAACCTCTCTCTTGAGAAATAAAAAACGGACTTAAGAGGGATGAAATAAAAACTGCAAATACTATAATCAACAACCTGAAACATTTACTATATCAAAGCCAGATAATACATAAGGTTTTACAGGTCTCTGAGTGACTGCTGGAAAATAAGGCATATGTTCTTACCTAAAATTGCTTTCTATATGATTCTCATGCCTCTGGCAATCCCAATTCTATGAATTTCCATTTACTTCTATTTAGTGCAGCTTTGACATGGCTTAAACATGACCATGACCAGGTCATGGCAAAGGGGCAAAATACTGGAAGACTTGGGCTATCTTTTTAGCTTATTGGTTCACTTTTCTCATGATCTTAAGTGACAGATGCTATCTCGACCCTCTTGTCTTTTGTCTCTCCTGTAACAATTCTGCTAACAAGGCTTAACACACTGTGTCCTCACAGTTTAGTTTATTACATGTAGAGCCCACATCCAGCCAGATCTGCAACTACTCCATGACTCCCAAGTCAGGCTCTTATCCCCATCAATCCAGGCTGGAGCATGCCATATTATGTGCTCTCTAATCATCTGGATTGTTATGGTCTGAAGAAGGAGAAAACAGTATCCGTCTGTGGTCAGGTCAAGGCTGTGAAGTATGTGGCATTGCACTCAGCAACTCTCCTGAGATCTCTGCTGGTGAGGGTTGGATGGGTCCCTCTCAACTGCCTTAAAAAGCTCAGTGTGTGGACAACCTGATGTCAGTCCCATGGCTTGTTGGCTTGAAGGCAACAATAGTTAAAACAGTACCTGCTAGAAAATTGGTTCAATAGCACAGCTCTGGGTGCTGTGGGTACCACCACCGTAGTATTCGGCCATGCCAAAGCAGCACCTGCCTCTGCAGCTCTCCCTCTGCAGTGCTGCTGGCTATGTTCCCATGGTGTGGAAATCCCTCACTACCACCAGGTGTAGGGTGGGCAGGTCTCCACTTTCCACCCAAATACTTCCAGCACCACACACATGGCAGTGGCTGAGGAGGAGGAGTGCCCTCTTCACCATGGTAGGACCACTCCATTACCACTTTACACTGTACTTTTATTAAAGCTGTATATTTATTTAGCTTTTTCCAAGCCGTGCAGTTTTCTGTCATCTCTTGGGCACCATCTTTCCCTCCTACACTCAAGCTGTGCCATTCTACTTCTGCAGCAAAAACAGCCTCCTATTTCTACTCTTGTCCTCCCTAAGCATGGCTTTCTTTTCCCCCTACACACACTTTTCCTCCACAATACCACGCAGGCTCACTCAGAGCAAGGAACAGTGCACACTGCAGTTTGGGGTGGAAATGCAAGAACCTGAAACCAAAACTGGGCAAAACCCCCGAATCTCAGGCCACAGGGGCTAGTACTTTTCTCAGCAGATGTGTTTGGTGTGTGACTTGGCAGCAGAAACACACTCAGACAAAACCCCTGAAGCCAGACATTGAGATGTTATGAAATCCACTGCACGTGGGAGTGGTGGGGTCTTCACACTTTTCCCCCAGGGAAAAAGCCTGGTCTACCTGCCCTTAATAGCAGAAATCCCACTGGCTGCAGAGGACCTGAGATCCCATCCTTTCTAGCACCCTAATCCTGGGATCCCTGGATTTTCTGAGCACATGCTACTCACATCTGTGACGTTCACCACTCCGATCTGTGGTCTGAACAGGTCAATCTTGAAGGTCTTCTCCCAGTAAGTGATCAGCTGCAGGAGTGAGAAACAAAGCTCAGACAAGAGTGTTTGCAACACCTTTTTGCAACAATTCAGTGAGCTGGACTGTGCTGTGAGGAAGATGCAAGAGTGATTGCACAGGAGAGAAGAGAGGCTGAGCACAAACTTGGGCTGACACACCTGGTAAAGGAAAGTGCTGGTTCTGAGGATGTTCGAAAGACAACAACTTCACTGGAAGCAGACAAGAAGCTCTCAAGGGGATCGCCTGTGGTCTACTTTCCTGTCCTTCTCTGTTCCAAATTCCCTGGGGCAATTCCTGCACCTGTGGTGTACAGGCACCACCACTCCTGCCCTGACCCCTTGCCTCCCCCCATCCCATCCATGAACTAAACCAACTAAAGCAAGGAGCCTCTGCGACTCACCAGAGGGAAGTCATCAGGGTCAATCCAGACAATGCTCAGGTCAGGATTATCGGTGTTGTCCCTGGCAACCTGCTTCAGGATTTCCAGGAACTCAAAACCATCTGAAATGACACATGAACCACTGCAACTTTCTCCTGCAAACACGCAGGCACTTATTCCATGTGGGGTTTCCAGCTTCCCTGGCTCCCCTATGCACACAGGAGTTGTTTATAGTTCTCATTAAAATGCTATCTCCCAGTGCTTTCTTTTGATAATAAGGCTTTTAATTTCAAGCATCCTCCCCAGGTATTGAAATTAGTTACACATGAATTAAGCCTCATAATCCTTCTGTGGAGTGGAACAACGTCCCTGTTTTCTTGTGGTGAGAGAGGAACAGAGCCCCCAAGAGGCCAAAGCTTTTCGACATGCTGATGGCTCTGAGAAGCTCTGATGCCACGACTTTTCAGGAGCTGGGGGCCTCGAGTATCCCACAAGGTTATCACACAGTCAGACCAAAGCACTTGCCCAGAGCCACACAACAAGACGGATGCAGAATTAGGGAGCGAATGCTGGTGCTGGGGTGGAGGGAATGATTTTTTTTTCCCAGGCAGTTATGCATTTATGTCCAAAATTTGAATCCTGATTAGCACCCGTATTAGTATAAATACCCGGAAGCATCCTTGTTCCCCATCCCTTCAGGCTGGGGGTCCCCATCCCAGCCAGGGTCCTAGGCTCTACTATGCAAACAAAGCACAAGAAAATACATTTTTTGAGGGATGCAGAGTCACACAAGGAAGAAAATGGCCTCCTACCTGGGTCGTCTTCTTCAGCGAAGGCTACGATGTGGATACCATCCATGTCATCCTCCTGGAAACAACAGAACCATTACTGATGGGACAGGGAGGACAGAGTTCAGGCTGTGGCTGCAGATGAGGAGTGGTAGGATGCCTTCAAACAAAGAGGATGATTGCAAAGGGAAGTTTGACTGGAGCCCCACCAAGACACCAGAAATAGGAGCTGAGATGAGGCTGAGTCATGAAGGTACTAGGTACTGAAGTGGGTACTTTGGGCAGTACAAAATGAGGAGGGCATTATGATGGCAAAGATGAAGGAGCTTCTAACGGCGTAGGGCAAAAGTTTGCCCGCAGAGAAAGTCAAGGGCTCTCTAGCATGGGAATATAGGCTCCCCCTTCATGCCTAAGGCCACCTACTCATCAATTTGCAGCTTCCAGGGAATAGTTTGCAGGGAAAAAAATATCTGTCACCATCCTCAATTCCAAAACATGATATTTGGGGCCAGCAAAGGAGTTTTTCTCACTATGTAAGAAATAAGGTGGCTCATTTGAATCCCTTTTGGCAGGTGAAGGGTCTACGCTTTAGGTGAGGCTCTCCATGAGCAGGACAGAAATTAAGTGAGGGACTCATTTCAGGGCTCCAATGAGTGGAGGATGGAAATGACAGCCTGCTAAACTGCTTTTTTCCGCGAGACATGTGAGTAATGGGTACTGATATTGGCAAAGGCCAATGGATCTGCTGGCCGGTTCATCATCTGCCTGCTATGAATGTCATCTCTGAATTATCCCATGGATCGGTTTCGCCTTCCTCACCCGCTGTTGGTCTCGGTTTCCATTTCAATTGGTTTTAATGCAAGAAAAAATTCCCATCTAAATGCTAATTTCTTTTCCCTTCTGAGCCCAGAGGTGACAAAGCCACCATCAAAAACTGAAAGTGAAAAAAATCCTGAAAGATTAAGTGGAAAACATTATCTTTAAAAACAATAGCTGATGTTGAGCCTTTGTGAATGTCTTCAGGGAATACGTTTTCACCAGGACATTCTAGGCAGATTTACTTGAGATTCAGACCACTTACAGCTGGTGAAATCTACACTGTGGATTTTTCTTCATATTTGCCATCAGCATTGTCAGACAGCAAAATACAATTATATATGCCATATATAATTGTACGTATACGTAATTGTACGTATATAACTATATAACATAGCTCTATTCTGACCTCCAGGGCAGCAAACGAAACTGGACTAACTCCAGTGAAGGCATTGAGAATGTTGTGAACTTGCAGCAGGATCAGAATCCAGCCCACTGTCTTCTGTAGGTATGAGTTCCTTGCTCGTAGAGGAGGCAAGCTCAGTGTTCCCAGGCTGCCAATTAAAGCAAATACCTCACCACTATGAACTCACACTTTTCCTGAGGCTATTTGAAAATATGCTCAGTTTGAAAACAAAACCATTGTATGTGAAATCTGTGTCTCACTGGAGCTCTGCTAAAAACCTTGCAGGGGCTTCAATGGACCTTGGAAACTATGTTCTATACAGAATCTGTGTTCCAAAACAAAATGAAATGCTATCATGCCTAAGTGACTTGCAACTCCTGGTTCACTTTTATTATCTCTTGCCTTGTTGTATTAAAGACTCCCAAGGTTTTTGTTGCTCTGAGTCCTGCAGCATTTCATGTTACACAGCAAAGCAAGGGGATATCTGAATGTTGTTATAAATATGTCAAGCCTTTTAGATGTAGGAATGCATTTTCCCTAGCGTCTGCAAAGCACCTGTTCAGCTTTGTTTTTCAGCATTCATCTGGCACTTGAGGGTCCCTGACCAGTTTTAACATCATATTCATTCACGGTGAAGGGATAGTTTGTCATACACAATTTTTCTTTCATTTTCACCCTTCCCCTCTTCTCCAACTCTGCAGAACAGATGAGTCCTCTGTGTGTGACAGGGGCCAAGCTGCTCGTTAGCTCTTCAAAGTTGATGATTTGCAGCTTTCTTGCACCATGAGAAGTGCAATCAATGCACGACCTTCTTTGAAATCTATATAATTAACTGTACTGCCTGCCCTCACTTGCATTTTGAATTGTGCAGCTGCTCTTATACTTCTACAAGGATATGTAGTGACAGCACAACGGGGAATGGCTTTGAACTGAGAGTAGATTTAGACTAAATATGTATTAGGAAACAATTCTTTACTGTGAGGGTAGTGAGACACTGGAACTGGTTGTCCAGAAGAATTGTGGATGCCTCCCCATCCCTGAAAGTGTTCAAGGCCACGGTGGATGGGGCATTGAGCAATCTGTGTAATGGAAGACATAGCTGCCACAGCAGGGATGTTGGAATTAGATGATCTTTAAGGTCCCTTCCAACCCAAACCAGTCCATGACTGTGAATTTCCATGAGACATCTGTACAATCTCCACAGCTCACCCAGCAAGCAGCCCACCGAAGTCACCCCAACATCAGCACTGATGTCTGTTAGCTGAAAGGGAGCATCCTAGGGCAGGATGCTCTCCATAGCTCTATCACAGTCCCTACAAAGGTCCAACACCATCCTGGCACCCTGCCAGGCTCTCCCTCTTCCATTTGTGGAGCAAACAGGACCCAGCTCAGCTGTCCACTGCTGTTGATCAAAGCATTTGAGCACACAGTTTGAACTCAGGCATTAGGCATCACAGCCAAGGTTTTCCCTTCTTCCCAGAAAGCTTTGAAAGGAAGGAAATATAATGTTTTGCCCAGCCAGAGACCTGAGCAGTAGTTTCTTCTTGGAAGCCATCAGGTGACACAAGTCTTCCACCTGTATGTGCTTACCCATGTCTCAAACATGTCCTCTGGGCGCAGCTTCCTCAAGGTGGCCCTGAAAGGAAGACAGAAACGCTCTTTGAAGACACTGTCACCCATGATGCTGCCAGCATTATGGAATAGGTCATCATGGCACATTTGGCTGCTGGCTGGAGTCAGCACCCTCAGACACCACATTATGAATGCAAGCATGGGTACACTATAGGTCAACTTATGCTTTTATTTATGGTGATAAAACCCTGCCCCTGCCCCCACTGGAGTAATTGCAGCCACTATTTGTGCTTGGAAAGACAAGACTCCCCTCTGTGCTGGGATGCGCTGGTAAATTAGTCCCATACATGGCAGATTGTTCTGTCTGCGCTGAGAGCATGAGGTGACCCATTCACTCCTCTGAGCTCAGTCTTTCAGTTCCTGGGACATTCCTAATGGGCTTTGTCCCCCTTTTCTCCTGGTTTTACCCCAGCATAATTTCAGCACAGAAATCCTTTCAAGTTCTGCTGAAGCAATGAAGACAGAATAACCTCTGCAAAGAAAATTTAGATTCTAATAATTGCTGACAAGGAAATTTAAACCATAACATGAGTCAAAGCAAAATTTTTTGAGAAGTAGTGCATAAAGGATAAAAAAACTAAGAGTAAATATTTTCAGACACATCTGTAGCAGGAAGCCTGTCAGAGAGCCTGGCAGACTGAGAGTTGACAGTAGTGCCACAGGGACACCCAAGGAACATGAGGCCGTAGCAGACATCACAGAATATTCTGAGTTGGAAGGGACCCACAAGGATCTTCGAGTCCAGCTCTTAAGGGAATGCTCATACAGGGATTGAATCCATAACCCTGGTGTTAGGAGCACCATGCTTTAACCATCTGAGCTACTCTTGAGGTCAACTTTTTTTTTTTTTCATCCTTTGCACCTCAGCCCACTGTAGCATCAGCTGTTCAGGGAGCAGTGAACAGCCTTCAAAGAGCCATTGAACAAGATCTCTTACTAAAGGCTCTCAGGGAAACTGAGCTGAAATTAGACCAGAGGAGGGGATACTCCTGGGATTAATAACATTGAAGGGTGGAGATGAATGTTCAGTTTTCATAACAGAAGGAATTAACCAATTAAGATTCATAGCATATTCTTTGGCATGACCATATGCATACCATATTTTGAAAAAGGTAATAAATAGGAATATGACATCATTGGCTTATGATATCCAGTTCTCTGATGACCAGTAGAGGCCCGACTATGAAGTGACATAGAGGGATCTCTTGAGACTTGAGTGTCTGCATGATAAACAGACATATAGGAAGTAATACACTTGCAGAAAACTAACCCTGATTATGCAGAGGCAACAACGATGTCTAAATTAGTTGTAATTAATTATTGCCTCCCAGGAAAGGAGCCCAGGTGTCACAAATTGAGAAAGCATCAGCTCCAAAGGAAAAAAAAGCAACAAGAAAGTTGCAAACAGCTGGGAAATTACTAAGGAGTAGGACATGTAATACCATCATGGCAATGGACAGCTACGCTGTGCACCTCCACAGTAAATGTATGCGTAGTTGTGGTCACCCCATTACAGAAATGACATGGACAACTGAAGGTACATGTCAGGCACATGGAAACATGGCAATGATGAGTGAAGGTATGGAACAATCTCTATTTGGTGAAGATTAAAAAGATAAGAAGTCTTCATCTTGTAAAAGAGGAGACTGAAGAGGGACTTGGCATGGGATCTAAAATGTCAGGAACAGCAAAAAAAATGGAATAGCTTAGAGTATGGCACCAAAAACATTGAGGTCACAGGTTCAATCCCCATATGTGCCATTCACTTAAGATTTGAACTTCATGATCCTTGTGGGTCCCTTCCAGCTCAGAATATTCTGTGATTCTCTCCGCACAGATTGCCTAAAGTATTAGTCATTGCTCCTCTTAATACAAGAGTTAGTAGGTGGCCAGGGAAATTATTAGGTAGCAGGTATAAACTGAACAAATAGGAATGGTCTTTTGATGCAATGCATAATTCAGCTGCTGAACTCATTGCAATTGTGTACTTTCACCACCAAAATAGAAATAAGGTAAAAACTGCTATAGAAATTGAAGATACAGCTCTAAGCTATACGTACAATTTTTGACTCAGAAAGTCCTCTCATTGTTGTTAGTCCAAACCCAGAGATTATATCAGGTGAGTGCATATTACATACTTGTAGTTGGCTTTCAAGACACTTTCCCTAAGCTGTTCTTTGGGGGAAGCACTTGGAGAAAGGAAACTCAGTGGGAAGGATCTGATCACACCCCCATGTACTGATCGCTGTGTTGTTACTATGGATATTTCCTTATGCTGGAGGGGATGAGGTAAGTGGGGTTTTGATAAGTAAGGGGTAGTAGAATTCAGCCCCCATATCACTACACCAATTCCAGAGAAGTGGGGGTCCAATCCTAGCACTTTGCATGTGAAACAGGCATAAATCCAGAGGCCCTTTGCTGCAAGCAGAGGAGCTACTATATAATTTGGTTTTGTACAACTGTGAGCAAAATCTGGGCTGAGAGCTTGGAGTCATGGTGCCTGGCCACCATGCCCAGAGGGACATACATCTGCTGGGCAGCCTTGGATGAGTCACCTCACTGTGCTGAACCGGCTTCCTGACCTGCTTGGGAGAGCATAACCCTTCCCACCACATCCTACAGGTGACTGGAGAAGGTTCATCTGGGAGGTTGTGTATGGGCTCCTCCTGGGCACCTGCCTCAGCTCCTGTCTCGAGGCTGTAATAAAAGTTCAAGAAATCCTAGTTTCTGGAGCAACTGGTGGTAAATCCTGCCTGGACAGGGTAGCAGGGAGCCACTTTTGGAAGGGCTTTTTGTGGCATGCCAAAGAGCCTGCATACTGCTGATCAGTGGTAGCTTTCTCCATTGATGTGACAGGGTTAGTGGGATGGAGAGGTGGCAGTGGGATGGAGAGGTGGCAGTGGGGCTTTGTGCCTCAGAAGAGGGTCAGTCCCTGCCTATGAAGCAAGAAAGTCTGCTGTGTAAACGGGTGGAGGCCAGTGGTCCCTATACCTTTCCTGCAGAGAATATCCCACTAAGCTACCTACAGGAAACCACACATGGCAACTGCTGTGGTTGCTTCATTTTACTCTATAGACCTGATCATCTCCATGTCTGACTAATTCCAGTCTGTAGCTTTAGGTCCTTCACTGGTGGCAAGGCAGGAAGAAGCACTTCTGCTCCGAGAGGCTCAGCACTAGCTGCTGGGAACATACCATGGTCATGCCAGGGTTCTTTCCATACCATGGCAACACCTTGGCAGGTTTGGGATTTCGGGCATCCAATTTTATGAGACCCCTTTTAATTCTCTTCTGAGCCTTAGCACTTGCAAAATACATGTCCCATCTCCTTGATCCTACTAAGCACCACATAGCATCTAGAAATACCTAAGATTTGGGGGCATTCCACTGCAGTTTTGTGGTGGTGGAGAGCTTGCCTTATTAGCCTAGCACTTAGCTGACTGTATTTAATCAGCCTCCTGAAGCTGCTGCTTGACAGGAAGAGCTTGGGAAAAAAAAAAGAAAGGACTGAGGTCAAGAAGTCCAAGAGGTCAGCAAAGTGAATATGGGAGATAGAGGAGTCCTTCATATTTCAGAGAAAGAAGAGATCTGTTTCCAAGTCTGGTGAGTAGTGGATTCCAGAGATGATCTTCTGTCTCTAAACCCTTTGTTGGTGAACAAAAACCTCCAGCTGAAACCTCCCCTCTATATTGATGGCCCTGCTTTCCTCAGAGCAGCAGGTAGCCTGTGTCACTGTCCTGCATAATGTCTTTAAGGGTGTAAAAATACAGCACCTCATCAGTAGTTGTGCTCCTATATTTAACTCTGTGTTTTCACACCAGATCAGCTTCTCAGGTGACTTCCAGAATATTGGCAGCTGAGTCCCTGAACAACTGTGCAATAAACCTGGTTGCAAAAAGCATGGAACATCCACAGCTCCTGCTGAGTTGATCAAACACTGTAGGTGCTCAGCACCATTGCCACATGAGGCTCAACATAGCCATAACAGCAGAAGCTTTCTGTCTATGCCCATTGTCAGCAGAAGTCTCTTAGTCCATCACAGTTCCTCTGAGCTCAGTCTAAGCTCAAAGCCTGCCTCCAGATATATCTGACATCAGGAGAGGGATATAGACATTAGTGAAGCTGTTTTGGGGAAGCAGGGGACTGGATAAAGTCTGGATTTGACTCAAGAGGCCTTGGAGAAGATCATCTTCAGTACAGATCTAAATTAAGAGCCTGGGCAAATAGGGCAACGTTTCCACTCTCCCCTGCTTTTGAGCCTCCCTGCTTTTGAAGGACTAACTGGGGAGGAGGAGGAGGCTGTGTTGTGACACCCCCATTGTCATGAGCTCTGATTGCTGTGCAGATACCTGTACCTCTGGGAGTAGGAAAAAACAGCCACAGCCTCAAAACTGGGTCAGCAAGTAATGAAGAAAGTGGTTGTCATCCTAATTTTTTCTGAGAGGAATAGCCTAGAAAGGTAAGGTTGTGATGACAGGCACCTTTACCCACTCCTTGTCCAGGAGAATTGTGTACACTACATACCTTCTGTGCTCTCTCACAAATTCAACCAGCTCCTCTTCTGTGTAAGGCTTATCAGGGATGTGAACAGGCTCATCCATAAATGGTTCATAGAAGTCCACCTCATTCATCTTCAGACCTAGCTTCTTGGCAACCTGTTGCAGTGCAGAGTCAGAGGTGAGGGAGCCTGATGTGCCTCTTTGCCTACCGGGAGTCTCTCCTGGTGTCAGAGCTGAGATCAAGGCGCTTGCTCTCTCAGAGCATACACTCTAAGGGGTGGCCCACAAAACAGAATGGATCTTTCCTTGGTTAAGAACCCACTGATGCTTTCTCCACTACTCGTGTCAACCACCGGAGCAGAACAAAGCCAGACTTAAGGTCCTGCCGACCTAGTGGAGCTGGTTTCCAAACCCATATTAGAACCTCCCTCCATGCTGCATAAATGGGCTTTTATCTTGTAGTAGACACAAATCCCAATGAAAACACCAATACGTACCACAAAATACAGGAACACTGAAAATGAGAAACTAGAGCCAGATAATAAATTTGGGAACACCCTGAGCTCTTGGAAAACGGGTGGTAGCACCTGTGAGCTCCCATGTAGGTCAGTGGGTGCTTACCCCTTTGTCAAAAGTGGCAAAGAACTTGATGTATGGGTGGAATTGTTCAGCAGCTTCTTCAAATGCCTTGAAATCTGGAAGGAGAAAAGGGAAATGAAGAAGGTATTTCACAGACAGCTGGCCACACTTTGATCAGCACAGAAGGCGTCAAGGAACTGCAAATATAAATTATTGCAAACTCCATCAGATGATGTCCCTATTTTTCTTCCACCCTTCCAGGGTTTACTTCGTGTGCAGCTCCACAGGGCTGAGGAAAACTACAGATCCCAGCATGGCACACTAAACTGGAGTTGAAATCAGCAGCCCTGTGGAGCAGGTCCATGAGTACCTCAGCCTGGGAAATACATGGAATTGCTCCAGCATTAATGATTGCTGCCACTCCCTAAACAATCACCAAGGATGATTGGCATGCTTCTCCTGCTGCAGGAGGACGGGGCAGGAACAAGGTATGTTATGTATTACTGTTACTGCCACCGGGTCCTCATGCTGGGTTCTCAGCCTGGCAGGAAATCTTCACAACAGGCATTTGCCATCTTTCTTCGAAGTGCTTATTACTGAACAGCATTAGGGTCATAGCCCCGCCCAAGCTGTCCTGCAGCTGATACTGAAAAAGCTGAAGGAACAGGTGGATGAACTGTTGGGCTGCAGCAGACCTGGTGATACCTTGCTTGTTCGGGTCAGAACACCTGTCTTTTTGATACAGACAAGTTTGCAAGTGTGGGGTGCACCCTGCCAGCATTGCCTAGATAACAAAGGGGGAGCACTTGGGGCTGACAGAGGAGATTGCAGGAGCTTGATAGGAAGAGTCTCAGGTGAGGGTTTCTCTAGATTTGTGAAAATTTGTTTTGCCCAGAATGGTCCCTGAGTTGCACAACCCTCAGGGCATAGGACCAGCTTCTTCCCAGTCTTGGAAATCAGGATGGAGAAACGGGTTGCCAAGCTGCCCCAAAGGGCCTTGCTTACTGCTGCTGCATGTTTGCCAAGGTAGCACTGAATGTGTTCCCCTTTCCTTTCTCATCTCTCTTTCTTCAATCCTTTAGGCTCGCTGCTCATATGAAGAGGGGCTTTAGTTCCTTACCCAGTGTGACTGTGACCTCAGCCAATTCTGGGTGAGGTAACCTTACTGTACTTCAGGAGTCTCTGGATTATGACCTTCTTTTGCCAGCAGGCACCTTGCAGAAGGGTCACTGCTGTTGGTGTAGGAATGGGCTCATGCATAACAACAATAGAAACTTGCTTGAAACCTCACCTCATCCTCTACCAATTTTCACACTGTCACAGTCTGCCGTATACCACAATGTTCATGCAGAGCAACCCATGCCTGGCTCCCAAAGCCCCCAGGCAGGCTCTAAGCCCAATAGGAACATATTCATCTTACGTTCAGAGTCTTCTCCTTTGAAGTAGCCGATGAGTTTGATTTCATCATCGATCTGGTCAAAGGCCTGAAGCTCCAGCTTGCTGTTTATGATCTCCACGGGGTCTTCTAGCAACTGCCATGACAAATGCATGTGATAACACAGTGATTTGCAGCACCAACCTACGTCTGTCAGGGTGTGTCACAAGCAGCCTAAGTGAGGAGAAAGGGGTCACCCAATTTCTCTGCTGTTGGAAACCCTAATTAGTGCTCTCTGCCTTAATGTGAGGAACCAAGAGATGCGGGTCACCTTCAAAAGGAGACGTTTGTAGGTTCACTGCACATGTAGAAATATTGAAGGACACTGATAGAGGACTGAGTAACCCAAATGGATGCTGAAGGATCTGATGTGATGAGATAAAGGGTAGCATTTGCATCTGGCTTTAGGGAGGATGAGAAGAAGGAAGAGCAGTTGAAAGGAACTTGTATGAGCGTTGTGAGCTTCTGTAAATGATACATACATATCTATCTATATCTCCCTGTATTTCAGTGTTATTTGCTGGAAGAGTTCATTGCAAAGAACCTGCTTTTGAAAAACACTAAAACCAGCACATTAGAGGGTGGCCAAACAGAAGTTTGGAGCAGTGGAAAGTCTGGATGTGAATTTCCCTGGCTGATACTCATATGCAGAATGGTTTAAACCTATGCTTTGGCATTGATTCAAACTTTGTTTCTGCTTTCTTAACAAGTCACTGTTGGTGAAAAGATTCAGTCTTATTATTTTGCCCAGTGGTATTGGTATAAATCAGGTGTGTTTTCAATAGATGAAAAAAAACTAGGCAGGCCACTGTACAGCCTACAGAGGCTTTTTCATCTCAGATCAGGCAGCTGACTCACCATGGATGTGTTTTCCCTGCTTTGCCAGGTATTTTCCCTCTTGAGAAGAAAATGCACAAACAGAAATCCTTGGTCTCTTCCTTTTTCCACAGGACAGGATTTTTCAGTATCACTCCACAAGGCACAGCAAACAAAACCTCATGAAGCACCTTACACCACACTCCTTGAGAGCAATGCTCTCTGTGTTTTGGCCACAATATCTGATGCACACAGCCACAGATAATGCCATAGGAGAGCTGAGGTCCTAAAGAGCCACTTCTCTTCACTGGACATGCTTCTCCTCACCACCAGTCCTCCACCACAGGCAACCATGTAGGCAACCTGCCACCCTGGGAAACATGTGAACCCTGCCAGCTCCACCGCTTGCTCTACCTCCTTTACCTGCATTACTGCATGGCTGCTTAGAAAGGGAGCCTCATTTCAAAGGCAGGCCAAGGCACTGCAAAATGGGTTCATTATAAAGCAAAGACCATGGGTTTGGGCTGTTGCCTCTCCTAGCAATACATAAAATGTAAATACATAACACATTGCAACATATTGATGGGGGATTTAGGCTCAAAGGTGAGTACATCATTGTGCCCGTGCACAAAATTACTCAAAAGCACTTAGTCCTAGGGCCTTGACCTTCTTTCACTCATTAGGGAAGCTGACTGAGGAGGCATTACCTTATATGTGTCTAGTTTGCAGCACAAGGCTTTTTCAATGCACTGAGATCTTTTTAGTTGCTCTGTAAGAATCCTACTTCTTGAATATTCTTTTTCTTTGAAAATAATTCTTTAAAAAAAAAGTGTGAAAGACTTTGGAAATGACAAAGGGTTTGCACACCAGCTTGCTAACTGAGGTGGGTGACCAGCAGTCGGTTATATGGGATTGATGTTTACTTCCATTCAAAAAATCCATAAACAAGAAATAAGGTATAATGCCTCTAGGATATAAGTGGTTGGAGACATATAAAGGTATTGGCTTTTCTGGGAACTCATGGCCAGACAAGTACATATTGGGAAAGATGGCAAATGCCATCTCTGCCAGTAAGTAGCAAACAGATGGAATTTGAAACAAAGATACCTGCATGTTTTTTAGCAAACTAAGTATCTGCAGGATCTTCTCTAGGAGGTTTTACCTACCTCTGAGTTTATCTGTACTTACATCCAAGAGGAATTCCACCAAGACATCTGTGGCCAGTTCCCCATCAAATTCAATCAACCGCTCCTCCTTAAAGACATAGAGACTTCCCTCTTCAATCAATCCTGAAAGAAGGAGATAGGAGGCATAGTGTGATTAACATGTCACTAAAAGCGTTTTTACCGCACAGTATCTTACTTGTTATTCCGGCAATGTCATTTGGGAAAATGCAATTGCCAGTTTCGTGTGTTAGTCTACTTAGAAACAACTTGACCAATCTCCTGACTTATATTTCATGGCATGAGGAAGAGACTTCAGCCAGAACTAGTGTTAACTTCTTCCCAAATGTTGAACTTTTCATCCAGGTCACAGTTTGGCCCCATCCAGAAAAATTCTGTAGTAGGAACTTGTTTTATCTTGGCTGTCTATCTTACAGTAAATAAGAGGTTCTATATAACAGTTGAAATTTTAACAACCTGTCACTATATGGAAAATGGATTTCGATGTGGGTTGTGCTCACTGCCCAGAGAAGGCTGGACTATGTGAGCCTCAACAGTGACTTGAAGGTAAGCTTTAAATTGCCTGAGGTTTCACTGGCCTTGGCAGAAGGGTTAGAAACCAATGGAAGAGATGCCACAGCCAGCAGGGGGACACATGTGAATGCAGTGTCACTGAACTGAGGACTGATTGCCACAACACCTTGTAGGAGGTTCTAAAATCAGCAGCACTGGCCTCCTGCAATGCAGGATGGCAGGGTACCACAGGCCAAGGTGGTTGATAGTTTCTTCTTTCTTGGAGGGACAGAAGGTCTTGTCTTTAGTTAAGCTCCCACTAGCGCACATAGCTTGTAATTTAAGAAATAAAATTCCAGTCTGGTATACTCAAACAGCCTCTGACTTCAAGCCTAGGGGTATATTTGTGTGTTGTATTTATGTGCCATAATACTTCCATATTGCTTTGTGGGCTACAATATGAAGGGATGGTCAGCCCCTGGAAGACAGCTGTGTCCAGGAAACCTTTAGAGCAGGCTTCCACTTTTTCTCTGGGGGGTAAGTCAGAACAGTTGGCACCTTGCTGACAAAATATTGCAAGGGCGTGGCACCCTAATTTGTCATCCTTTGTCACCTTGCCATAGGGCTGGTGACATCTGGGGACCTTTGTCATTTCCCTGTATGTTCTGGTTCTGCATCACTGTACCAGTTACGTGTCTATGTAGAAAATGCATGAAGTTACTTCATAGCACCTATTTACTGTTTCTGCACAGCAAACTGGGAGCTTACACCTTGTCATCATTGCAGCATGAATTCAATTCTTATTTCACTTGGGTTTGTTTGTTTTGGGTACTCTCAGCTAGGAAGATTTGTGCTGGAGGGGTCTTGGCTCATCCCTTTCATCCTCGCCTCCACCCTCCACCTGATCCTGGCTTTGTTGGGGTGGGCAAGTGGGCAGTGTGCAAGTGCCACGATCATCCTCCCCATCCGGGTAACAAGGATTTGACTGCCCTCTATGAGCCTGGTGTTGGATATCACTCCCACACTCTCTCCAAGCTATTCCAGAGGCATCTGACATAGGACTCACCTAATCTTTTGGCAAGTTTGGCATCCTTCTTGGAGTCCACCATCCCAAAACCAATGCTTTTAGGCTCCAGGACCTGAGCTGCCAGCTGTGGGGAAAACCAGAGAGCCCAACATTAGCAGCATTTACACCACAGGATAAAGGGCATTATGCCCTGCTAGCATGGCATGACAGACACAAGTGACCCATATTCTGCTTTTGAATAGCACCAAAGGGTGGGAGGTGTCACATGCTGCCTCTCTGCTGAGATAACCCAGAGGTCACAAGGGTTGGGTTTCTTCCCATTGTGTTGGAGCAGGGCATTTGCTGGCACTACCACATGCTGTTCACTGCTGTTTGAGACTAGCATTGGAAGAGAGCTCCTGACTGAATTGAGGACACCAAAGCAGTGTCCATGGCTGGAAGAAAGACCTGAGCCACTGACAGAAAGCAAGAGTTGTGTTCTCCGTGGTGCCTTGGTGGCCTCTTTCAGGGGAGTGCAACTTGTGGCCACCACAGACATTTTAACTCTGGAAGTGCATGCTGCCAGGCAGCAAGTGGATGCAAACTGGATGGGTGCAGGACACTGCAGCACCATGTTTCCTTCATGCATGCAATAGGGTGGCCAAAGCAGGCTCCCTTTCCTATGAAATGCTTAAAGTCATGCCTCCTGTCCAGGCTTCAACAACCCTCCAGATCCTGGTCCCCTCTTTTTACTGAAGAAATTCATCTAATCTCAGCCATATTTGTGTCCACCTCCTTGCAGCTTCACAGAACTACTGCACCCTGTTCCCACCATTTTTGACGAAAGGGCCTCTTGAAGATATCGAGTTCCTGCCTGTTTTGTGAAAATAGGTATGTGAGGAAAGGAGAGACGCTCTGCAAAGGCCTCATGGTGGAGTTGGCCCCCAGTGAGACCCTGTGAATTCCAGATAGGCTCCTAGAGATGCAGCGACCCTGGAAAATGGGTCCTCTTACGCACCAGATGACTGACAGCCCCACCACAAGCATGCTAGAGACCCTACAAGGCAGTAATGATGCTCTGAGACCACTAAGCAGCTGTTAAAGCCTTCTCCTCCTCCCTCTCACTTCCTGCTCCATGAATACCTCTGACACTGATAGTTTTCTCGCTGCTCCTTCTCACAACCCTGCCGATGGCGGGGGACGGTGGAGATGAGGGATCAGGGGCCTCTGGGACAGGAATGTCCCTGTTAGGGCACAGCTGTCAGTGCTTGGTGGCAGGAGGCTGGAGGGAGGCAGAAGAAAAGCCGTGGCAAGGGAGTTGGGAGACTGATTTATGAGGAAGCCCCCACTGCCCAACCCATTTTGGCACCCTCCCCTAGACTCGAAGCCAGTTTGAATGTCACACAGCAGCACTGCCATGGTGTCCGTGCAGCCCCTTGGCTCCCTTGCTATAAATAACTCCTGCCTGCGCCTGGCCACTTCAAGACTGAGCAGCAATTAAAGGCATTGGGGAGCAAAAGTGGTGGGGCAGCACCTTTCCTGTGCAACTGGGTGTCATGGGGCCAGCCAGGCCCCTGTGCAGTGAGCACCCAGCCTGTCGTGCCCGTGCACGAGGATGGCAGCAGGCACACTGACAATAAGGGCTCAGGGACCTTGCTTGAGCAAAGGGGAGTGATGGAGGATGTGGTTGTTTTGTCCCTTCCCCCAAATGCGCATCCCCAGGCCTGTCCTGAAGCCCTCCAGGAGGAAATAATTTCCACCAACTATCGCAGCATTGCTGAAGCCTTGTGGCTACTTGCCTTGTTGTCCTTAGGGGGAAATGCCACCATGTGAGGCAAAAGGCCTGCTTGTGTTATCCAGAAAACAGGTACCTCGATGCTCCTTCCTTGCTCTTGGCCAACACTTTAAAACGAAGGTAAAGCTGCACATTCAGGGCTTGTGCTTACAATGAACACTGACTGAATGGGGTGGAGCACTGGCTCATGTTTGCACATCCATTGATAAGGCATCTGAGCACTGGTCTGACTGGTCTGGCACCCCCATCTGGCTCAGGCCACAGCTGTACACCTCAGAGCACCTGAGAGCAGCTGGTACCCAACACTGCAGTGAGAGATGAACACCTTCTTGTGAGCTCTCTAGACATCTACAAGCAAGCAGTGGTGAGAGAAGCTGTTTTCTGATCCCCTTTATGGGGATCTGCCTTTACTGGGCAAAGGGGTGGAACCTGTAGTATCATCAGCTTTCTGGGACATTGTCAGCATGTCCCTGCTTTATGGCAGTTGGGTACACCAGCAAGAAGTTTCTGAGAGTCAATGCTTGAAGCTCAGTTGCTCTGTGACCTAAGGAAAACACAGAAAGCCCAACTCATTCAGTTATGTTCAGTCCAGTCCATCCTTGATCGAATTATTTACAGTTATGTCAGCCATGTGCCAGACAAAGTCAAGGTAGTTAAGTCCAGTAGTTCTTGACTCCTGCTCCCAGGAGATGATTATGGTTTCATGTAGGTGTTTGAAGAAGATCAGAAATGTACAGAAAAACTGCAACACCTGCTACAGACAAGTGGTTGGGTGTGGGCACGGATGATTGCAGAAGACGAGTCATGGATCAGAAGTCATGTATGTCAGCATACAGCTCTTCACAGGTGTGTGAGTGTAGCTGTGTAGTTATGAGCACGGGAGGTAGCTGGGAAAGAGTAAATTCATCAAGAAAATGTGGATGATGTGAAGAAAGGCTCTTTGTGTGAGACTGTGGCAGCGCTCAGTAGTCAAAAATGGTCACAGTAATGCTGGAGGTGTGCCTGCAAGTGTAGCAGGGCCTGTGTGACTGTGCCAGCAAGTTTGTCTCTCGGAGTTGTATGTATTGTGGATACAAATGTTTGGAGATGTTCCTCTGAGAGAAAATGTGCAACAGTGTGTGTATATAGGAGTGTGCATGTGTTTTTCATCACTAAATTAATCTCTAAATCATACATGTACAGTGTGTGTGTGAGTCTGGGGGGATGGATCTGGGAGCCTTCATGATACATAATGAGAGAACGAGGAGAGCAGTACAGCCTGTGCTTATGCTCAGAGCAGAGTTTCACAACAGAAAACTCTTTGTGTAACATGAGACTCTGGGTAGCTCTTTCTGTGGCAGCGCCTAGAGGCAGGAGACCTTTGCAGGGTGCCAGCACCGATGGTGGCTTTTTCAAGTTCAAGGTATGTATGGGCTGGACATTGCTCTTGGCCTTGCTTCCTCTGCTTTCCACTGCAGTAGGTGATTCTGACCAGTGCATAGGTGAAGATGTATTCCCACACCTATATCTGAACCCCATAAGGCAGCAAAATATGGAGCATGCCAGAGGCATAGCAGCTTGGCTAGTTGTCCCTTACTCATTACAGTATCAAGCATTTATATATCCTCTTACAGTATTTTCTGATTCCATAATGCTAGTGGGATTTGAATGCAGATAATGTTTCTCATCTTGACAATCCTCTTGGCTCAGGACCTTGGGACAGAGGCAGCTGTAATCTAAGAACACAGCCCCTCCTCCTCCCACTCCTCCTTCTCCTGCCTTTAAATTCATATCTCTTGAAGTCTTGGATGGCCAGAGCTCTTGCCTTTGTGCCTCTATAGTGAGTAATTTAGCTTCGACAGCTGCATGGGGAGGTGGAGGATAGAAACTGCCCTGTTAAAACTGGACCTTATCTGGTCGTGCAATCCCCAAGGTAGAGCAGGAGCTCTGGGCAAGCAGAGTTGGCTGAGAACATGAGCAAAGAGCCCAGTAGCTTGTAAATTCATATCTCATGCACATTTTGTACCCTTCCTCTCATGTGCATGAAGCCTTTGCAATGCATACTTTCTAACCACAGGATGACAAGCCGTGTCCTGTGCAGCCTTGGGAAAAGGGGCTGTGAGTTTGGGAGCATTTCTTTCTCCCACGTTGCTCAGGTAACAGGGATTTTTGAGTTTGGGTAAGCACGAGGGAGTGCATGTTCCTCTGGAATGTGTGAGAGGCACCAGCTCAAAGTGAAGCTTGAGTACCACCAAGTAAGCAGGAACTGCCTCATCTTTTATGGTGTCAGCAGTGACAGGAACTCTGAATAATGGGTATGGAAAGACGTAACTCCCTGCCCAATATCTTAGTTCCACACCTAGTATGCCTATCTGAACCCAGATATGACGCTGGGAAGCTTTGGGGAGATTTAAGAAGTCCCACAGGGTCATTCTGAAATCCTAGGTTATATAGCAGCAAAAATGCCACTGTCTGCCTGACCACACTCCTATTCCACTCACAGACAACACTGACTGTGCCAAAGCTTGCATGTGGTGTCCGTTTTGCTGCTAAATGGCAGAAAAAGTCCAGCAGAGAGGGCTGAGGGTGGGAGGGGTGGCTGTCTCAGCATGATCAGTTTTCATTGTGAAATGATATTAAAGCACTCTGCCCTGGATTTTCTTCCCACTTCTCTAGCACCTGCCTGGAGCTCCCACAGACAGTAAGGCTCATCTTCCCCAGTTGCTCAGGCTGTGAGACAGGGTGCTGGGGGCTCTTGGTTGTCTGTGAGACCCACTGTGAGTAAACTTCTCTTAACCAGGGGGACCTTTCTGTTTCCCTATCTAGCAGTGACGGAAGACCAAAACTCCAGCAATGCAAGGAGAGGAGCAATAGGAGATGATGAAGAAACATCTTGCAAGCAATCTACATTTCTCTGTTATTCTTTTAAAGCTGCAGTTGATGTTGATCAGGGCCTGGTTGGTGAAATGATGATGATTTTATATCCCAAAATGTTAGGGTTTTATTTTCAGAAACAGTAGGAGGAGATGGCAAGTGTCTTGGGTATTTCCTCAGCAGTTTTGAATCTTTGTGCAAGACACACTTTTACTCTATAGTTGGCTTCTCTGTTGTTTGAGTGAGTGGGCAATTTCTTGGAGAGCTGAGGGGGTTATTTCTCCTTCCTGATGCTGTGCTGTCTCCTCTAGCACTGCCTTGCATACCACACTGGTAACATTTTGGGGACTTCCATAATTTAAAATGGTAAATCAGGAGTCCTGAAGCATTGTGGTGATCAAAGAGCAGGGCCAGAAGCCTGCTGAGTAGCTGCCACTTGAGAAGTTACCCTGCTGGCAGTGGGGACTGAAGGATATGTGTTGGTCTCACCTTCCCACACTTTTCCACCACCTGAACTGCCTGGAGAAGCTGAACCTCCCATTCTAGGGATCACTGCTCCTTGGATTAAAAGGCAAGTCCCCATATATGGAATACCCAAAGGTCACTCTCTCAGGGGTTGCTTCCACAGGTGATGCTCCTAAAATGCTGCCCTGGAGCTTGATTTGCTGCACAGTCACTCAGCGCAGTCAGACATACGACGTGCTCTTTGGCTGCCGCACTAAAGGTTTTGCATAGTTACGGCTGTATTTTTATCTGCTCCTGGCATCCCTGATTTTAGTGAGCTGTAAGCCAAAGCACAGCCTCCCCAGCTGTGAGCTAACCGTGGCTGATGCCCGTGCCACCGAGCACCCATGGGTGCAGGAGCCACCTGCCACTACCCCCAGCCAGTCCTCACTGGCACTACATCACAGATGTTTTGCCAACTCAGCTGTGCAGCTCACACACCAAGGACAGACAGGGACGTGCGTGCCTGCGTGTATGTGCTGCTCCAGGCTGTGGGGTCGGGGACTGAGCCGCAGGCACACCCTGCTGAGCTCCCCTTTGACAAAAGGGAGACTGAAGATGCAATCTGGGGACTGTCCTTGACAAAAGTGGAGCCCTCTCTGCCTTGTCTTTCTGCCATCAGAAAGGTTGTTTTGAACTGATGGCTGAATGTTGCTGTGAAGCCCATGCAGGGCACAAGCTGGTTCCTTGCAGTAGGTGTTGAAGGAGAGAAGCATGCTAGGTATTCAGCCTGTTCACCAATGGAGATGTCATTCCTATGCCTCCAACACTCAGGAACAAGCTGGATTTCTACAGTTTCTGACCAAGTGGGTGTGAGGCAGCACCTCTGAAATCCTGGAGAGTTCAGGATGCTGTAGGTGAGAGTCAGGAGCTCCTGTCCTGCATCTGCAGGAAGCATAAGTGAGGCAGGGCCCTGGGGGAACAGAGGGGTCCTGAAGACAAAAAAGACTTTTTACCCAAGGAGTGAGCAGAGAGAAATAAGAACTGAGGAAAGCTTTAAATATACACAGCCCTCCTTGTACAGAGTTGGAGGTGTCAGAGGTTTGCTAGCTGATGGCAGTCTGTCTCCTGCCAGGGCCGGACAGGGTTCCCAGAAAAAGGACATATCATGTACGGCAGCTGGCCTTCACCGGAGCTGTGTCAGAGCACGCAGGAATGAGCACAATCAGCACTGCTCAGGAGGGAGCACTGAGCACTGACCCTCCTGGGGCGCTGGGGATGGGAGAAAAGACTGCCTGGCAATTGAGTTCTTTATTGTCTCTGCTCCCTCTATTTCCTCAGGCAAGTTTTTTTTCTCATGTATGTAGGTAAATCCCAATGTGCAAAGGAGAAACAGAGAAAGAAAGGGGAAAAAAAAAAAGAACTTGGACTTTGCTAGGCCTTTCCTAGGCCACGGATTTCTTGCCTGGGTGCCTGTTATTTAGGGACAGAGGCTGCAAAAGGACATCTTTGGTCATCAAAAACATAATCGTGTCATTCAATCTCTGTAACAAAGCAGTCAATGTCCATTTAAAACTCGTTGGACTGTTCTCCCCTTGATGCCTTCCTCCTCTGGTGATTAGGGGCTTTGTAGTTCCAGACTTGTTTTATTCATAGCCTATTTGTCCTTAGGCTTTGAGCTTAAATAGCTCTTCTCTCTCCTGGGTGTTTAAAGAGAATTATCATATCCCATTTCCATTCTCCCCACAAATCACACTCAGGCATGAAGGAAGGGCGGTCACAGGCTTTGATTAGTTTGGTTTTAGATAAAGGGCACTGGCAGACCAAGTTCTGGAGTAAGGTCAGGGTGGGCGAGCATGGCATGGCCAACTACACCCAGTCTGCCTCACAGAGCAACAGCTGCCCCAGCCTGCAGTCAGGCTCCTGAAAAATCACATGTCAAGGTCTGGGGCAGAGAACATGAAATGATAACTACAAACACCACACATGTTCACTGAGTAGACAAGTGTGAGCACAGACTAGCCCTTTTTGGGCCCCCCACCACAGGATAGGAAAGGAAGACATTCACCACTGTGCAAGTGGTGAGACACAGGAAGGAACAGATTTCTCAGAGAAGCTGTAGATGTCCCATCACTGGAAGTGTCCTAAGGCTAGGCTGGAGGGGGCTTTGAGCAACCTGGTGTGATGAATCATCCTTAAGGGGAAGCAACACCTGGTCTAGTGGGAGGTGTCCTTGCCCATAGCAGCAGGGTTGGAATTAAACAATCTCTTAAGGTCTCTTTAAATCCAAACAGTTCTGTGTTTTCTATGAAAGACAAGACATTGTACAAGAGTGACACTCTGTCCCCTCTGTCCCAACCTAGCAGGAAGGTGTTGGGAACCCTTGCTGGCATTTTTTGGGAAAGTTGACTAGCATGACAGGATGGCCAAGACAAAAGTGGATGGACTTTTCAACATTTTTCCTTCACTGCATTTCTGAAGTGACTCAGAAGGATTCTCCATGCAGCTCAAGGTCTTGCATGGAAATGGCCTTAAATTTCACCAGGGGAAGTTTAAATTGGATATTAGGAAAAAAATAATTAGGAATATTTGGAATTAAATTAGGAATAATTTGTTCACTGAAAGGGTGGTGAAGCCATGCAACAGGATGCTCTGGGAGTGGGGGAGTCACTATCCCTAGAAGAATTAGAAGAGATGTAGATATGGCACTCAGAGATATGGTTTAGTGGTGGGCTTCACAGTGCTGGGTTAATGGTTGTACTCAATGATCTTAGAGGTCTTTTCCAATCTAAATGATTCTATGACTCTATGGCACCTACAGAGGCTGTCTGCAAGAACTGGATAGTGATAAGAGTTCATTGCTTCAAGGCCAAGAAAGACTGCAAAGCCTAATTAGACTTGGCCTTGCACTCTGCAAGCAAAGCAAACCCAGGCTTGAGGGGGTCTGCCACGTCTCCAGGTGACATTTGTATTTAGATCGTGGGATTACAGCTGGTCTCTGCTCTAAGATCTGATGTCATTGCAATCCTGTCTCCAATCATGATTTAGCAGATGAGCAAGGTGCCTTTCAAAGCACAGTTATGGTATTGAAAATCGGTCTTATGCTAGATTCTGCTCATGCAGCCAGTCCAAACTCACTATTGTCAACTGACTGAGGGACTACAAATAAAGAAGCATGGCAACAACAAGCAGTGCAGCCTTGGAAATGATTTCTGCTGCAGTTATACAGAAAGATCAAGTAACATAGGTGTCCCTGGATGTCCGCGTACCCATATGTGAAGCAGAAAGCTCTCTGCAACTTGTTTTTGTGACTGGCATATCATTAAGTGAAATTCTCCTAGGTGCTGCTGCTAAAAATCAGTGCTCTGCTGGCTGTTGATGAGTTGAGATCTACTTACATGGCCTCAAACAGCAAAGTAACCAGTGCACACTTTTTCCTTTTCTTTTCCTTTCTTTCTTACTTTTGCATTAACTTACCTGGTGTGAAAGCCACTTCTTTAGTAGCCACATCCATCCTCTCTTACCTCTAATAAGACTGATTTTGGCTAGGGCAGTTCAAGGGTCACTGTTGTATTGAAGGGTCTAAAATATCTGGGCTTGATGAACCTCTCTTTTTTAAGGGTATTACATGTGCACACAGATGGCAAGGGAAGAATGACAGAGGAGCCAAGACTGAGCAAGTTTCAACAGAGGAGAGAGCTTCTCAAGTGCAAAAGGAAAGCCCCTAATCACACTGCTCATTATTCTTGCTACATGATTCCTAGAGACAGGGACTGAACCACTGAAAGGCAAAACTCCCTATCTAAGAGATTCAGAGATGAGAAAAAGAAGGGAGAAGTTCTCAGAACTGGTGGTATGAGACAGGTTGAAATATGGTAGATAGAGAGAAGAAAAGCAGAACATCTATTTCTCAGCTTCACTGCTTTCATCTTTTCCTCTCTTTCCTTCTTCATTAAAGCTGAGACCCTTTAGGACAAGTAGCTTTTTCTCCTACTTGCCTGTTAAATTTTTATTATGATTGCATGGCTATTTTGTCTTCTTCAGTAGCATGCAGAGCTATTGTAAACATCTTCACAGAGTAGGAATAGCTACTGTTAGCTCTGGGACTGCTTGGTTCAATCTATGCATTACCTTATACGGAGGCTTTTCCTGGCTCAAGAGGCAGGTGCTTTCCAGTAGCCAGTGGTGCAGAGTGGAGTTATGGGAGGAAGGCAAGCAAAGGAGAAGAGCCCTTTAGCCTGAGCTATGAAACAGCCTGTGCTCATGATATCTCTGCCCTGGGTTGTCTTGGAACAATCATTTCCCAACCCTTTTCCACCCTAACCAGAAAAAAAAAAAGTAGTCATCTTCAATCATTCCTTTGGCTATTATCCTGGCACATTAATCCAACAGCCTCTGGCTTTCCCTCTCCAACCTGAGGGGCTGGCACCGCCCTCCTTGGGGTTATTGTCATGCACAAAGAATGACAAAAAAGCTGCATTTGCTCTCAGAGGGACTCAGTTTTCCCTGGATCCTATCTTCACCAGGTGGCACCCAGCAATGTAGGTGGCAAGAGCTGTCAGGATTGCTTCATGATGGTCTTCATCTTGATTTGGCTTCCAGTTTAAAAAGGGACCCTGGGCCATGTGGGAATCTGGTGATGGTTCCCAGTACACCTGGGTGCAGGGAGGCAAAACCCCCGTAAGCTGTGCCAACAGCAGTATCAGCTTGATGACATCATCCCTTTTCTGGTGACAGTGGGTGTGCACCCTGAGCTTTTGACAGTGTCAATCAGTTCTGCAGGCTGGTCTTTTGTCTTGGGAAGGAAACTTTTCCTATCATCGCACTTCTCAGTTCATAGTTATGGTTTGGTAAAGTCCTTAAATAAGTGCTTAACTTTACTTATGTGCTGTCAGGTTTTCAGTTTTATTTTCTCAGAGCCTTGTGGTTCTCTCCTCTCTCCCTCAGGTCTGTCTGTCAGCTGCTGCCCCTAAGTTTTCTGCTTATCAGCTCTTTTCAACCAAATTCTCCAGAGTCAGTGATCTCAAACATAATAAAACTATTTTAAATTTTATGAAGAGCAGGGGTTTGGAAGGGAAGAGACTGAATTTCCCTCAAAGAAGGAAATGTTGCCACATGAGCTCAATTCCCGTAGAATACCAAAGGACCCAGTTAAGAGAGAACCTTGTGTGCTCCTCACTTCTGGGAGAGGACCCAGCCAGAGCTTGTTAATGACAAACTACATATTTCAAGAAAACCATGTTGGATCTCTCCTACTCTTTTCTTGGTGTCTAAGATAATTCTTAAGGCCTTTCATCTTTGAGATTATGCATTTCTTTCCCAGTTTATAAGGTACAGGTCGGAGAAACAGAAAGGGTGTTCTGGGGATTTTCTGGACTCAACATTCATTAAGACCATTCCCTTCTGTATGCCCATGTCCATAAGGCAATATGATGTAACAACCCTTAACCACTCAGCTCGGACCTTTGCTTAGCTCCACTGCTGCCTGTGTGCTGGATAGAGGCTCCCAATTTTTCCTAAAGATGGAGACTAGTGCCATTGTATGGAAGGGAGACTAATGATGCTTTCCAGGCTCTGGAAGCAGTGCATCTCATTGTGAAACAGCAGGGAAATTGTCAGTACAGTAAGATGGAAAAGCATGAGGTGCTCCAGAAAGGACCATTTTACCACAGGCACCACTCTACACTGGGAAACTCCCAAGCCAACTGGCAGGGAATAGTGAGGGATGGAATATTTACCACTTAGATACTTCTTTTCAGTTGTAAAGGACCTTCAGCACTCAAAGCCCTGAACCCTCTACTGAAATTAGATACGTAAAGCCTTCCTGGGTGAACTTTTCCTGGGTTTGGCTGGAAAGAGAGCCCTGTCACTGCTCCTGTACCTTCAGAGCAGCTCACTACACTGAGTACTTGCTCAAATTACAAGAGAGCTGGGTTCAGCTGCTGACTACTTCCAGGGATACTGATCCCAGGCAGTTCATCTTGCAAGTGAACAGCTCCACATCTCACCCAAGGAGCCACTGCAGCCATTTCTTTCCTTCTTTCTATGCTGGTGAACATGCAGTGAAGTCCAGCAGCTGGATGAGCTCTGGCAGGGGAAATTTATAGTGACTCCCACAGCACAACACATTATGGTTTGAGCTGAGATAGGTGAATGCCGCCACAAAAAGGAGCGGCTTACAACCTGGCTTGCCCACTCCTTTCATGGGTGCTCCCATGGTTAGGTTACTACAGAAATTCGGAGCACTAGCAACACGCTGGTCTGTGTCCCGTGAAAGACAGGACATATCCTGTCTTCTCTTTTGCCTTCTGAGACCCTCTCCCCATCTGATTCTCTTGGGGGACAGAGGTAAAACAGTGCTCAGTCTGCAGATTGCTGCTGCAGTTCCCAGTCTAGGGGAAGGACTGTGAAACTGTGAGACATGCACTGAATCAGCATTGTAAGTGCTTGGGAAATTCTGAGGTCAAAGCCACAAGTGCCAGTTGATGTGTGGCACAGTTAGCTGGTAGCAGAGCACCAGGGGAATGAAGCACTACAATTGTGTAAAGTCTGCTGCAGATCTAATCCTCAATCCCTTGCTCAAGGTCACATAAGAAGTCCATGGCAGAGAGGCAATTGGAAACCAAATAAATCACCAGAGTCCTAAGCTAATGTACTCATTGCTGAATCCAATCCTGGAAAACAGAATACTTCAGCTAGATTGTATTGCATTTGTTGCACCCTTGACAGGTCTGATTGCTAGCATGGATATAGGTGTCATGGGGACTCAATCTGATAGCAGACAACAGACTATAGAATCGTAGAAAGATAGAATGGCTTGAGTTTGAAGGTATCCTAAAGCAAATCTAGTTCCAACCCCCCTGCCTTTGACAGGGACACCTTCTACTAGACCATGTTCCCAAGCACCCCATTCAACCTAGCCTTGAACACTTCCAAGGATGGGGTATGCTTCTGTCAGGTTTCTATAAATATGTTTCTACTAGCTCTTTGCTACCTATCGAGCACAAAATAGCTATCCTATTAAATAACAATGTGATTATACTACCAACAATACTCATTTTGGCTGGCATTCCAGCACCTTTTTGTCCTTTTCTTTGCCAAATGTTATTTGATCACTCACCTGCAGACAGTAACTGTTGCCTGACAGGTGAATAAAACCTTGTTAGTTTTTAAATCTTTCTTTCAGGAAGTTACCAGGCTTGCTGAGGAGGTCAGCAGACCTTGAACTTGACACTGGACTTTTTTGGGTCCTAGCCCTCAGCAAACGTATTTTCTATTTTGCATTTGCTATACTCCTAGGAGTGCAATGCATTTTCCCTCTGGATCTGATAAATAAAGCTTAAGTGTTTCTTATGCAATTCTCATTTCTCATTTTAGCTAACAGGGAATATTGGCAAGCCCCTGGTAGGAAACGAGCACGTAACAATCCAGGCTTCCAGCTGTATGATTTCCTAGATTACAGCTACACTACAAGAAAGCTTCCAATCTACATTGCAATTTTTACCAAGATTTATTTTACTGAGGGTTAATGAATCGTTCTTTCACTGAAGAATAAACAACACTCTTTTTCTAGCACAGAAGTGAATGGTTGCATTAACAAGTGGCTATAGACTGATTCCAAGCAGACAGCTAATTGTCACAAAAATGAAAAGGGATTTAATAGAGCACCAACAGGGAGCTTTTGAGATGAGGAGTTAAGACGCCCATTTGCTGCACAGCTAGATAAGGTTCCTTGGCTCATTTCTCCTAGTGGGATAAAAGATGGGACTGAATCCAGAATACAACGGCCTTACACAGAATGAGAAAGGATCAAAAAATTTCAAGCTGTGAACTCAGGTTTGTGCTGATATTTCAGAAAACTCAGCTGAGCTGAGTTCATGTTGCTGAGGTTTGCAAGGTTACTCACTGTTGCCTGGATTTCTGACACACAATCCAGAAAGGCTATTTCCCAGCAAACAACTGAGAATAGCACAAAAGAGGCTTTTTTTTCCTGGGCTTTGCAGAATTCAGGTAGAGGCTAACTGAAATCCAAGCAAACAAACATAAACTTTTGTGTGCTCAACCTCCCCTGCATGAGACCTTTCACTGTCCTGTCCTGTGGCTCCTCTCCACGGCTCTGACCAGAGCTGTGGTATTGACCCCAACTGGGACATGAAGTGGCACTTACCTCCAAGACCATCTCTGTCATCTGGAACTGCTTCTGGGAGACCTTGTCAGAGCTAACAGGCTCATGGAAGAGCAGGCAGAGCATGTCATATTTCTTCAGGGCCTGCTTGTAATTCTTCTCGTTCAGGTCAATCACTCGGTCTTTTCCGTCATAAGTAGGGAAGTTCAGTCCCTCTTCTGCCTTGCAGCAGAAAAGCAGGTAAAAACCTGCCAGGATCCAGCAAGTCACCTTCATAGGGGTGTCCTTGTAGTGCAGCAAAGGGTGGGTAAATGTCCCTCTCTATTTCAGTTTGGGAAGAGGGGGAGACCAAAGACTCCAGATGAAGGTTGAACCAAGTTTCTCTTTCTGCTGCCTTCCTAGTGATCAGCCCAAACACTGCAAGGCTGGTAGAGAGAAGCAAACTTTGCTGTCCTGGACTCACAACAAAGAGAGAGACAGACAGGAGAAGCTGTCAGGCCAAGCCCTGGATACCTTACATAGCTGTGTCCAGCTCCCGTGTCATTAGGAACTCCATTTTTAGGAAGCAGTTGTTTCAGGCTAAAAATAAACCCTGCAATGAATAAAAAGGACAGATATGACACCATTGAGGGACCTGCTGGCACTCTGCATCATCTGAGAGAGAGGGAATAAGCAAGAGGGAGGGAGTGGAAGATGTCAGTCCCAGGAATATGTAGGCAGGGTTTCTGAAAGGACAGACTTCATTTGTACAGGCAACCAAGGCACACACTTGTCCTACTACAGCTTAACAAAAATAGAAGGTGCAATTTATAATAAGAGTATCTCTCTTTACATCCCTTTGGGCATCATAGTGATTAGGCTTTTGATAACAGATCTCAGGTTAAACAATTTCAGAGTCTCAACTGCACCACTAGAGGGAAAGTCCTGTTTCCTCAGAAGCAAAGGAGGTGAGCACTCCTGGGATTCCCTCCTTCTCCTCCTACCTGAGGCGCCATCCGGACCTTCTGTCTGACATTCAAGATGTTTTCTGAAGCACATTATCTGCTTGCAGGGCAGCAGCAGAATTGCTAGCCCTTGGACCTGTAATCCCTAAGCAGAGGAAAGCTTATGTTGCAATCTCTCATGCCCACAGCAGTCATCAAAGCACATACATTGCTGGCAAGTGGTTAAAACCTTATTGTATCTAGGGGAATGAAGGGTGAGAAGCCTGTGTCCAGGCTAGTGTCCAGGGAAGGAGGCAGGGCTCTCCTCAAGATGATGGTCAGATGCCACCATCACCACATCACCACTAGCCTTCCTTTCTGGGACCTGCCAGTTGGACTAGAGCAGGTTTTTCATACAAGTCCCTGTTGTATTTGTATTGCAAGCTGTCCTGCATATTCCTCCCTCTACATCCCCCAGGAATGGTGCTCCATTCACCCTTCCCTAGGAGCTCAGAACCAGCTGCTGCTTTGCTGTATCACCTGCACAACGCTGCTGAGGGAGAGCAGTTCCATGGCACAGTCCCTCAGCTCTTCGCCTCCTCTGACCAGAGTGTCACCTCTGCCCCATGACTGGCAGCAACAGGCAGGTGGAGGCAGGCCAGCTGGCCACAAGCCAGCAGCAGGGCTGGCACGGATGCACTGGAGAAGGCATGCTGAGGGACTGGCAGAGAAGAGCTTGACAGGGGACACGGCTCCCTCCCCCTGCCAAAGTGATGTCCTGACAAGTGGCCTTATCAGGCTTCTTCCTTGCATGCTGCTTCACCACAGCCTTACTCCATCCACACTGGGAAAGGGATGACATCCCTTCTTGATGCAGCTGTTCCCATTTAATTGTATGTCTGGGATTATTTCACTATTTGGGGCAAAAAAGTGAGCATTATTTAGCTATCAAAGAAACACAGAATCATTTATGTTGTGAAAGACCANAATCCCAGTTCCTGTAGTCGCTCCCCAACCATGTCCCTAAGAATCACACCTACATATCCTTTGCATACGTCCAGGGATGGGGACTAAAACATGTCCCTGAGCAGATTACGTATACCCATCTCCTGGGTGATTTAGGAGCGCACATCCCCCTCAGCTTTCACTTCCAACCTGAATAGCCCACAAGAAACTGATTGAAACTCTGTGGGCAACAGTTTCCAAATCTGTCTTATTTCCAAAGTCTCCCCATGCCTTTTCAGTTCAATGGTTATTGGCAACTTAAAATACTAATGACAAAACCTGAGGCATCAGGGTAAAAGCCAAAGCAAGACAGCCTTCAAAATAACCTCCTACAGAGGCACCCTTCAGGGGCAGTTGTTTTCAGAAAGATGTGACAAACCTGGATAATTGCTTTTAGTGGGAGACACAAGAGTTATGTCACAGTGGGTGGCAATGGCTGGCTAGGCTTTTGCTGAATGTTTAGGGTGTAAAACACAGGACCGAGCTTGTGGGATGATCAGGCATACATTGCGCTGGTTGGTTGCCTTTGAAGGGCCCCATGGATTCAGGGTGCAGGAGCAGGCTTCTGCTGGCATCTCAACATGTTTTAAAGCAGGCACACATCAGACAGGGCTGTAAAAATGAAACTTTCACAGCTACTTCAAAAGTTGACTTATGAGACTCCTGACCTCCTTTATTCTTGTAGATCTTGAGCAATTACTCCACTTTCACATGGCTCAAGTTATTTTTGAGGAGTTTTCTCTCTAGTCTGAATAACTTATTAATTTGCCTAAAAATAGATACAATCCAATTTTAATTTTCTCTTTTTTTTCTGGAGAACCAAAATGCTTTCTACTCATCTAAGCTGTTGACTTGTTAACCCCAGATGCATCTAGTTTATCTGTTTGTGGCATGAGTAGCAAAAATTTGTGATTGTCAGGCTTCACCTCCGCATCAAAGGGCGTTCCTCCAGCAGACTGACACTGGGAGCCATGAGAGTCCATCTCTTTGTGTCTCCACTCAGAACCTCATTTGGACTAATGGACATTTTCAGTGGTCTGCTAGGTCTAGCTGTATCTATATGAAATTCAAGACACCTTGTTCAAAAGTAAGAATGAATTCCTCAAAATCTGAACAACTGCCTCAATACCTTCAAATTCTTAATTCCATTAAACTTTAGTAAAAGCAAATGTTCTTCTTGCAGCCCTGGCCATATAGATCTGAAACCCACTATTCATATATTCAGGAATGTTCAGAACAGCAGTCAAATTCTTGAATCTGAACAGAGCTGCTTTGTTTTTTACCCTGAGGAATAGCAGAGCTGGAACTGAAGCAGATGCTTCCACAACCTGACAAAGGCCTTAAGTATTTTGTCTTTCTCTTCATCACCTCTCTGGGTGTTGCTAGTAGCACACTGAAATGTGCTCATCTCAGCCCCAGAAGAAAATCTCCTTGGAATTTCAAAGCTTGTCCATCCACTTTCAGATGTTTTAAATTTGGAATTTTGGGGCAGGCTCACAGTCAAGAAAAGTTCAGTGTGCAGACCTCATGCAATTGGGAAACCTGAATTTTATTGAAGGCCCATTTCTACAGGACACTGACATAAGTTTTCTCTGTGTGTCAGATCCTCTCTCATAGGGTAGGAGCAACAGCAGTTCCCCATTGGAGGGAAGGATGAGGGAAACAAAGAAATTTCACTTATTTCTCTGTGAAATCTTGGATTTTGCACTCACCAGTTCACTACAAATATTGTGCTATCTTTCTGCAGAGTTCAGTGTTTTTCTGATCACATTTAGCTGCCTGTGATTGCAACACATCTGTTTCTGTGGGCAGTGTCATGCAAGGGAACGATACTGGTCCTGGGACACTTGCCTTTCAACTCAGAATATTATGAGATGGAAGGGACCCACAAAGATCATCTAGTCCAACTCACCATCTAACACCTGTACAGATAGATCTTTTCCTGGCAAAGCTGACTTCTATTAGTTTCTGATAAAAGTTGACTACTTAACCACTGACTCTTTCATCCATTCTGTTACTGCATCATTTAGTCCTGCCTCGAGAAACTACTACATACAATGCCTTTCCCTGGCTAACCATTCCAGAGACATTTCCCTGAAAGCTTTATGAGAAATGACATGGTAGATCTTAGGCAGGTGCCTGTGTTGTCCAAATAACCTTCAGAATTGGCTCTGAAAGTTCAGGCAAATAAAGAGAGAATTAAAAGGGAAAGCTTGCTGTTGGTTTATCCACTATTCTAGGTTCTTTGGGCTCATTCATCAAGCAAAATCCTGGATCCAGGGATTTATGTCACAAAACCACCCCTGACATTCATTCAATTACTTTGAATGATTTTACTTTGTTTCTTTAAATTTTGTGAGGATGGGTAGTCAGCAACAGTGCTGAAAACAGTACAAACTCAGTTCCTCAAAACAGACTTCCAGAAGGGCTGAGTGGGGGTGTAGAACAAATAAAAATTTCCTTCTTGTCGATTTTTTTTTTCCTACTTGTATTATAAATTAAGGACATACACTTGCTGCTCCTCCCTCCTGGATGCTGCAGTTGCACTCTCACCTTCACTGTCCTTTCTGTCTCAAAGAGAAAAAGAGGTCCCCAGACACCGCTGATCCAAATGCTTTGGTGAGCCTTTTTCCAGGGCTTCAGGATTTAAGGTTCTGCTTTAGCTAATCTCTTTTCAAGCTTCTAAGACCTTGTATGTTTTGCCAGATATGACTATTCAGAAAATATGCCTTTTGCCACCAGATAGCCAAGCAAGGTCACAGCTAATGGTAATGTGCAGCATACCTCTGTCATCAGGGTAGAAGCCTCAGAGTCACACTGAACCTTTCTGAAGAGACCAAGGGGATCACTATCATCCTGAGAAAAGCTCTGCAGTGTGAGAAAACCTACTTCTTTCTCCCTTTCCTTCAGATTTGAAAGGTGACAAGTCCTTCACTGTGCTTTAAATTGCCTGTCATGCCAGGGACCGCAAATGTGAGGCAGAAAAACTGTATCATTGGCATTCCTTCCCTTTTTCCTGTTACAAACTGCCAGAGATCTTTGCAGCACTTGACAACACTTTGTATATTTTGACTGAGATGTCCTGAGACCTGCCCTGTGATAAGAAGATACTATAAACCTTTCTGTTGTACAATATACAGACATTGGTTTTGACCAGGAAAATCAAACACAGCACAGACAAACACACTTATATGAAATGATACACAAGTTACAAAGGGAAGGCCAACAAGATGACTCAGGAGTCCTGACTTACTCTCAGCCACACAGACATTTCAAAAAAATATTGTCTTTTTTAGACATCATGTGCCCCAGAGAAAAGTGGTTCTGTGTCATCATACGGGGATCATTGCAACTGTCTTTGGGAGATGATCAAAAAGTACTTTAAAAGATCAAAACCAGGACTGTCCCAGAAGGATTTGGGTAGTTGCCCTCTAATGAACTAATAGTCCCTAATAATAGAGCAAGAAGAGATTTAACTAAGATATCACTGTGGCCAAATGGAAATGGGCAGGAAAGAGAAACTGAAGATGAAAGGCATTAGGAGAAATTCTGGAAGTGGACAAGGCTGCTGCTTCATGCGGAGTTCTGACAAGGGACATCTGAGGGCAACCTGTTGTAGTGGTTGGGAGACCCATCAGGTGGACTGGAATAGATGTCAGGTAGTTTGCAGCAGGACACAGGGGCAGTGACCTGCTTACCCTTCCCCGCTGGACTGGGAGCGCTGCCAGCCTGTGGGAGCAGAGTACTACACACAATGCCCTTTGGAAAGGGTGAAGGGACTCCCTAGGGGGCTTCCTGCACTGAGATGGGAGAATTTTCTGCATGTGACAGCCATAGGCTGGCTAGTAAAATCTTTGCTTTGCTGGTAATCACAATGATATGGGATCCTTCAGCTGTGATCCAGAACTATTCCGATCATACTGCATGAAGTAGCACCTGGACATGAGCTCTTGCTTACCTCTTTTTCCAGACCTTGGAGCAAGAAGAGGTCTAAAACGCATTTAGCAAGGGGGTCTTCAATCTTTTATCTCATGTATCAGCTCCTAAAATCATGCTGATGTCAGTGCAGATCCCTGCATTTGCACCTTAAAGCCGATGGATGAGAGGGGGTTTTGGTGTTTTGTTCTCTCTCCCCACTGCCCCCAAAATACCTCTAATGCATGTAACTCCAGGAAAAAACCCACAACATACCACTGCCACTCCATTCACTTTCACCTTTCTCCACTGAGATGTCACAACTGATGAGTTAAATCAGTTGTGCCTGAGACAGGGACATAATCTCCCCTCTGAGGGAAAGGTGAGTGCAGGTGCTTCAGGAGGTTTAGGAGGTGGCTATGGATAGGAGATAGATGTTCAAGTTTTCCACAGTCCTAGGCTTCCCACAGGGCTTTGGAAAAATCTTTCCATGTCTCAGTTCTCCATCTGAATTGTGCCAGCAAGGTCCAGGGATGATATGATGCTGCAAGGTGTTTAGCCACCAGAGCAATAGGGATTAGTGCCTTAAGCAGGCAGGGAGCCTGGGCTAGGCCTGGGATCCTGAAGGTTTTGGCATACTGGAGAGCTGGAGAAAGGGTTGCAGCTGCTGCTGACCATGTTTTCAGGAGATCCGGTTCGGAGACCAGTCTGGGCATGTTCCTGCAAGAGGTGCTGAGATCTCTGCAAAGTCCAGTTATCCACAGCCATGCCCTGAGCCGGTGCAAAATGTGGCCTAAAGATGGCCACCCCAGAACGGGGGTGTGATTTATGAGGACTGAGCAACTACTATAATATCATAATAATATAAGTATTATACTAATCAAATAGAAGAAATATGATTACCAATAAAGTAAAAGAAAAAAACCCACATGATCTGACACAGTATGTTCCCTTCTGGAAAACCTAAGGACACATACAGTCTGGCCATTTCCATCAGTCCCTTTTCTTGGAGGAGATGGGATCACTGGACTGCTGCCTAGCTTCGGCCATGGTCGGTATGTCCAAGCATGTGTCTGTGTCTCTGCCTGCACGCACCAACCACCAGCACTGCTTCCACCCACCCCTCTGGGGCCAGGGTCTAAAAGCAGGATCTTGCAGCAGGCAGGATAGGGGTGGACAGGTCTGGGGTGACACTTGTACCTCGGGTTTCTCCAAGCCATGAGAGCATCAGCGTATTTAATAACATCTTGATGATTGGAGGGGTGTTTAATTTAGTGGCGTGGCGCCTGCTGCTGCTGACGGAGCTGTTCCCAGAGGATTTACACCTGTTGCACTGGAGTGGCAGCCCAGCTCTCCTTTGCTCTGGCATCCTGTGCTCTCCCTCAAAACTTTCCCCCTGCCTGCCTGGACCATGATGCCTGTTGGGGTTCAGCTGGCAAGATGGGAAACACTGGGGTGAGCTCGCTGTGCCACCACGAACCTCATTCCTTTTGGATGATGAGCCAGACAAGCTTAGTGCACTCCTTAATTAAAGGATACAGAGAGGATTTGCTGCTCTTGAATTTCTGTTCCATTTTTGCCTCCTTCTCTAACTGGATTTTGTACAGTCCGGGATGGCCCTGGGTCTCTCTAAAACGTTTGTTGGCACCTGTCAGGCACTAGCATTTCTGAGGTGAATAGCTTTCCAGGTAGTACTGATGTCTTACATGCAGTCCTTTATGCATGCTCTGGACATGCTTTATTTTATTTTTAATGCCAGGCAAATTTTTCATTCAAACTCTGATATGTGAATAAGCCCTTCTGGCAGCAAACGCATCACGGATATTGGTATGTATTAGAAGTAATGACTCAGGTATCCACTTCCCTTGGATTGTCAAGCCAGCCTAGAAATCTGAAGATCCGAGAAGTGTCTTGCCTGTGATATCCTTCTCTGGCATGGCAGCTCAGGGTGCATGTGCTCAAGCTTTTCCTTTCTGTCATAAAAGTACCTCTATTAAAGTGCTCCTGTTTGAAAATGAAAGCTGAAATGTTTGAGCAATAGCATGAAATCTACCATGAAGAGCCACAGAAGGATTTGAAAATCACAAACTGTATGATGATATTGTGGAAGTTAGCAAAAAGATCCAGACTTTACCTCATCTCACTCCTTATGGATGGCTGAAACTGCTGTTGAAGATGATTGTGGGAAGAAGCATGTCACAGAATCACACAGTTTGGGTTGCAAGAGACTTTAAAGATCATCTACTTCCAAGCCTCTGAGCATGGACAGGGCACTCTCCACTAGACCAGGTTGCTCAAAGCTCCATCCAGCCTGGCCTTGAACACTTTCAGGAATGGGGCATCCACAACTTCCCTGGGCAACGTGTGTCTGTGCCTCATCACCCTCACAGTAAATAATTTCTTTCTACATCATATCTAATCTAAAGCTACTCTCTTTCACTTTAAAGCCATTATCCCTTGTCCCATCACTGCATGTCCTTGTAAAAAATTTCTAACATTGAAATTGTCTCTTCCCTGCTGAAAATGAGCCACTACCCACAATTTGCATGGCTAGCAGATTTTGGGCAGAGGAAGCATTTTGCAGATCCTTCTGAGTCTTTTTGTGCCTCTCTTTAGAAATGGCCACCCACACTTGAAGAAACATTGGCTTCCCCTGATGAAGAGTCTCCTCAGTCCAGCACAGAGCACTGGCCCATTGGCTATGTCTGCTGTGGGAGGCTGGGAAGCAGAGACTGAGGGTGCACCTGGACAGGCTGGATGCTCAGAGGAGCCCTCTTAGAAGAAACAGAGCTCAGCAGCAACCTCCTGCACCAGCTCTGTCCTGGGATAGGAAAAAAAAAAAAGCAGCCATACAAAACACACACAAAAACATGCAGACAACAATTTCCTGGAGAAAAAAACAGTAGCTGTGTCTCTCCAACCCTGGGTCCTGCAGGGTGTTGTGTCAGAGCATGGCTTGGCTTTCATTTCTAACCTGAGGTTTCTAGCTAAGTACCACCTGGCAGCAGCCCTGAGCTGCAGCCTGGGTCATGGCTTCCATAAAGGGCTGCTGGGTTCACTCATATTTATAATCTTGCCCCTGCCATGGCGTGCCTGCTTGCAGAGGTCAGTTCTCCCCTGGGAGCAGGGAGTCATTCCACAGGGTATGCTCCTGTTTCCATCCCTGCCTGCCAATGGGCTTCCCACCTCTTGGCAAGTACGACCTGGGGGTGACTGGATGGAGGGAATGGCAGAACAGTCTGAAGTGTAAAGAAGTGGGCAAAGAAGATACACAGGGGACACAGTGCCTGGTTTCTAGTGTAAATTCTAGAAGGTAGATGTGTGGCTTTCTCTAGTGCTACGGGGAAAGTGTGACCCACTATACCCCTCTGGAAGACAGGCTGTCCGCAGGCAGCTGAAGAGTTTTCTTCTTTGGGTGCATTTTATTTGGCACTATGGATAAGGAGGATCTCCTTATCCATAGGAGGATAGGGCATGGCTCCAGTTTGACCCTTCCTCTCTGAATTCGTCAAAAATGACTTCGCACTGACTTGAGCAGCTGCCAGGGGTACAACACAATACACTCCAAATGGAGTTGTACCAAAGAGAAGATTAGACCATCAGATGCCAGCCTGAGGCCAACGTTCAGATATTCCTCATGGCTTGGCAGCGAGAGCAAACTATGACACTGCTCTCAATAAGTCCCTTACTGAATGCCGCGGTCCTAGTGAAGGCTGAAGATCCCTGAGTGGAGGGTATTTTGGTGGGCAAGAGATACCAGCCACCTTGGGGGATGTGACAGGCTTTAGGTAAGAAGTCAGGCTGTACGCTGATGGTGTTGGTGGTGCCCCTCTATCTCAGAGCACGTGCGTGGTGTCAGGAACCAGCACTGCCAACTCGGCTCTTCTGCCTCTGAGCCGCACGTCAGAGCTCTGTGCAGCATCCTCATGCTGATGGCTGCAGCTAAGCTCCTACAAAGCTCCCTGGATTAGCAGGTGTAGATATACAAGGCAGGGATAGAGTAATTCGAGCTGGAGTAGTTAGTGCAGTCAGGCAAATGTCATATATAAAAAGAGGATCTAAAATGATCTAGCACAGCAGTTTGTGCTCACTTCTTACTGGACAGTAGGAGAAAACTAAAGTAGCTTTATTTTAGTACATATAACTGATCCTTGTTCTTCCTTGGTCAATGTATTTTTCTTGTCTTTTTTTTTTCCTTCCGCTTCCTTTTCCCTATGTGGGTTTATTTTTTTCTTTCCCTTTCAACCTAGTATGGAGGGAGAGATTCCCAGGAGGATTATAGAGCTTTCATTATCCTCTCTGGGATGTTTTGACGAAAATACAAATGCCTGCCTTATCATAAAGTGATATTTTCTGGACTACTTATATTACTATTTTGTCTGAGTTAGAGCTCGCACATTTATGAACACAATGCCCTTTTAAAGATCACTTTCAGGCTCCAAACATTTCATGATTATTATTTCATTTGCAAGTAGCAGATTTTGGGGGTTTAAACAGGCAAGTATTTCAGGCTAGCCTTATGAAGATGTGTAACTTGAATTCTTTAGCTGTTTCTAAATATGTTCTCATTGTTGCTTGTTCAGACTAGATTCACAGAGCAGAGACTTAGACAGCTAAATGAATCATGACAGGGCCTGATTCAGTGATGCATTTAATATTTTTCCAATCTGATTAAGACCCCAAATACTTAATACTTAAGTAAGTCCTTTCAACTTCCACATGTTGTGATCATACAGAGAATTATGTGAGTGAACAGCATAATTAGGTCTACCCTGACAGTGTAGACCTAAATAACAGCACATGCTGAAAAGGAGAAGACTACCCAATACACACTAATCATGTCAGGCAGATTTCCAATGACATTAATTGAAGTGCTAATCGAAAAATATCCAGCTAAAACTCTCCAGTGGCAGAAAGCACAGATCTTGCAATGTAAAGGACTTTAAAAGTGTGTTTTAGTTTGACAGAATGTTTCGATAAAAACGCAAAACATTTCTTGTGACATTTTAAGTGTGATATTTTTATTTTCATCCAAAATTCCCTTTGTATATGTAACCTGTGTCTCAGATGAGAGCTGGGATGCCACTGCTTGAGTATCAGGTCCTAACACGCACACCTCCCCACATCCCCACCCCCACACACACATTTACTGTAAGCATTGTGAAGGAAACCTGGGGAGCCTGGTACTCAGGGAGAGGGTGCAGGAGCAGCCAAATCTGTCCAGGGTACTCCAGGTTTGAGAGACTTCACTTATTCAACTCTAGTGAACCAACGCTATGACCAGCTGCTGCCTTACGATACCCACTGACAGTAGCTTGGCTTTCTTTGCCTGTAAATTACTGGACACAGGTAGGGAGTTTATCAGCATAAGTAAAATTAGGAAGCACCACTCCATTCATCTCCCTGCTGATACTGGCAGGTTGTGAGATGTTGACCTTCTCTGAAGTATTAGCCTGCATAGACCTGAACCTAGCACAACCACTTAGGCTTCTGCTTAATTTTGCATCCCATTAGGTCTGCCCTTGTGCTAGAAGTTAAGTATGTGTGCCACTGTTTTCCCCAGCCAGAGCCTAACTCCTGAAGGACCTTTAAGACTTAGCTAGATAGAGCTCCTTAAAATAAACTGATGCAATTAATACAATGAGGTTCTGTTCTCTTTTCTGTTAGTGGATAATTTGTGATGAGCAGGCTAGGCTGATCAGAAATATACATCCAGCCATGAACGATTTCTCACAAACTATCAACTATAAACATGTTAGTAATTTCTGATTTAAGAAGTCTCTTCTGAGGTGCCTTTTTGTAGCTGATTTGAGGCTGTCACTCCTTGCAGACCTAGTGCCCATCTGCAGAGGTCTAAATTAGGTCCCAAATTCTGAAGCTCAAAAGTGACTTTACCTTAGCTTAGAGCTGTCAGAAGACAGAGAACGGCTACTGCAGGATGACCATCAGATTGAGCTGGTGGCTCTTAAGTCTCCCTGGTGGCAGGATATAGTCCCCTGTGTCATATACATGCTGGTGTGCCCACAGCAGGAGACAGGGACTGATCTCTCCATCTCCTCTCACACAGGCAAAGGAGGTAACCTGGAATAATAGAATCACGAAATGTTTTAAATTGGAAGGGACTTTAAATATCTCATTCTAGAGTTTGGAGGAGAGTCTTGCTTGCAATCGTTCTCTGGCGTGGCAGCTTTGAAGTGCCTGTGCTCAAGCTTTTACCTTCAGTCACAAAGGCGAGGAAAGCTTCTCTATTAAAGCATCACTGTTTAATAAAAGGAAACCAAAATACATATTTGGGTAATACCTTGAAATTTTTCATGAAGAGCCACAGAAAGATCTGAAAACCACAAACTATACGATGGAAAGGTGGAGCTCCTTGCTCCCCAGGTATGGTGTTGAAGCTGATGGTGGGAAGAAGCATGTCACAGAATCAGTCATGGAGTGGTTTGGATTGCAAGAGACCTCAAAGATCATTTAGTTTCAATTCTCTTGCCACACACAGGGAACTTTCACTAGACCGAGTTGTACACTTGGAGGGATGGGGGGACGGACCCACAGCTTCTTTGGGGATCCTTGTTCCAGTGTCGTGGTTTTGAGACCTTCACCTTTTCCTCCGCTTTACATACTCGCCCAGCCAGCACCAGTTTCCCCCCCTGGCTCGCCTCCGGCCGTGTGAGGGCCGGTCCCGCTCCCGCAGCTCCCGCCGCTCATCCCCTGCCCGCGGCCGCCGCTACCACTGGTGGCCGCCAGGTGGAGCCGCAGCCCCGCTCAGAGAGGGGTCGGGTTGCAGAAGGATCCTCATGTTCCGCTGCAGCGGTCGAAAGGGCCAGCGGTACCCGGGCTGCGCCGGGAAGAGCATCGCCCGCAGCCCGAGGGAGGTGATCCTGGCCTGTCCATTCAGCCCTGGCGAGGCGCGTCTGCAGGGCTGCCTGGGCTCCTCAGGGCAAGAGACACATGGAGCAGGCCCAGTGGAGGGCAGCAAAGGTGATTAGGGCACTTGAACATCTCACTTTTGAGGAATGGCTGAGGGAGCTGGGCCTGTGCAGCCTGGAAAAGGCAGAGAGANCCCGCTCCCGCAGCTCCCGCCGCTCATCCCCTGCCCGCGGCCGCCGCTACCACTGGTGGCCGCCAGGTGGAGCCGCAGCCCCGCTCAGAGAGGGGTCGGGTTGCAGAAGGATCCTCATGTTCCGCTGCAGCGGTCGAAAGGGCCAGCGGTACCCGGGCTGCGCCGGGAAGAGCATCGCCCGCAGCCCGAGGGAGGTGATCCTGGCCTGTCCATTCAGCCCTGGCGAGGCGCGTCTGCAGGGCTGCCTGGGCTCCTCAGGGCAAGAGACACATGGAGCAGGCCCAGTGGAGGGCAGCAAAGGTGATTAGGGCACTTGAACATCTCACTTTTGAGGAATGGCTGAGGGAGCTGGGCCTGTGCAGCCTGGAAAAGGCAGAGAGAGGAACTTATCAATTATTCAAATATATGAAGAGAGGGTCTCAAGAGGATGGAGCCAAACTCTTCTCTATAGTGCCCAGCAACAGGACAAGGGGCAACAGGCAGAGACCTGAACATGAGGAAGAGCTTCTTTACTATCTGGATGACCAAGCACTGGGACAGGTTGCCCGGAGAAGTTGTGGAGTCTCCTTCCGTGGAGATATTCATGAACCATGTAGAGACAATGCCACGCAATGTGCTCTAGGATGGCCCTGCTTGAGCAGGGAGTCTGAACCAGATGATCTACAGAAGTCCCTTCCAGCCTTACCCTTGTGCGGTTCTGCGATTCCTTGTTTTAACCAGGACCAGGTCTGCACTCCAGAGTGATCCCAACAAACAGTGTTTACACAGAGGACAAATGTGAGCAGGAATGGCTGGGAATCAGAGAAGTTTGGAGGTAACCACTAGTGTGAAATTCAAGTCTTGCCTTTCAATTGTTAAAACCTAAGGCACCCCCACTCCCCGGCCCCAGCAGTTGCAGAGAGCAGCTTGAAGCCATGAACCACAGCAGGGTTTTGAAGGGTCAGACAAACGTAAAAAACCTCACCCCCTCCCAACCAATTTATTTAAATTAAATCTAGTGGTTTAAAGATGGCCACGTAACTTTGACGGCTGTGATCGCTAAACAGGTCGAGATGGGTGTGCTGGGTTCCAAAGGTGTGATAAACCCTTCTCCCAAGGTTGAATGCAGCAGCGAGGCACACCCCCACCTTTCCCACGGTGGGTTGTCACGCACTGCCAGCACTGGTGGAAACAAGGTTACGTGGCCAGTTGGACTTTGGTCTAGCCTGTTCTTTTGGGGCCACGATTCCAGTCAATTCAGACAGCCTGGCGTCACTCCTCGTTTTTGCAGACCGGAGGGAGGCGAGTCGTGCGCACGGCAGCAGCGAGGGGCGGCGGGGTCTCCCGGCAGCGCTGGCGGGCACAGATGGCGATATTCCCCCCCAGGGCCGCAGGGTGCCCGCAGCGATGCTGGTGTGCGGCTGAGCAGGGCGCTGGGATTTGCATGTGCCCTTTGCACGCCAGGCGCCGGCTATTTGAATGACAATGGGGCGAGGGGCAGGTTAGGTGGAAAGATATTTCTCTGTCTGCACGGGCTGGTGCTGGCAGCTGCAGTCCAGCAGCCATCCTCGCCTCCCCTATCAATATCCTTTCCCCTGAGCTGGAAGGACTAAGGGATAATTTAGTCTTTATGCTAGTTTGGACTTCGCCTGATTACCAGCTGAGCCTGATTACACAGGCGTTGCTGTCCCTTCTGGGAAATAGTCCAGACAGCAGAGAGGGGCCACTGCTTCCTCCTGCCAGTACTGCCACTGCTGAGCCCTCTGGTTTCGTTTTGGATAGCAAGATGAGAGGCGTGTTCTCTCTGCTGTCCTCCGTGGGCACCCACCGTCTGGGACCAAAGGACCTAGTTTTTCATGAGGACCCTAAATCACATTCACACACAAGGCCTGAATACAAACACATAGAGCCAGCTGCTGGGAAGCTGAGCTCTTGTGACTACTGATGACATGGGTCTGGGTCCTGGAGCAAGGAGAAAAAGTGGAGCCCATCTTCAGGTGGGCCTCTTTACCTGTCCCAGTTTCCTTCTTCTTCCACCTGACACCTAAGCCCCAGTATGTGCCACTCTGTGACACAGCTATATGGGGTGCACTATATGGCATACACAACTGGGAATAAGAATGAGCTGTCAGGTAGAAGCTGGTCAAAGCAGCAAAGCTGAAGATCCATTCCAGCTGAACATCCCAGTTTCAGCTATTTCAGTGAGAACAGAGAGTGGCAGGCCAAAGTACTGGGTGAGTTGAAGTACTGGGAGCTGGCAGCAGCTGGCTGTTGCAGTCTAGCAGTCAACCCATCCTCCCCTATCAATTGCCACTTAGGAGTGTTTGGATCAGCTAGACACAAGATTCAGATCTCCATCCATATCCACAGTTCTACAGAGTTCAGAGGAAGGGAAGCTTTGGCTTTAGACTTGGGGCGATTTTTAAAGGTAATAAACTTACGGTGTTTTACTTGCTATCTCCAGCCTCTTTGCGTTAGCTGTGAGCCAAGTTTAAACATTGTAGATGAATTAGGATGGTCATGGTCCCACATCCATTTGGAGGGGAATTACGTGCGGAGACCAAAGGACATAATGAAAAACTAAAGCCAGGACAGTTTAAAAAGACCCCTACACAGCCTGAGTTATCTCAACTGTGTTTCACAGAGGAGTTATCTCAACTTCTAAAGCTCAATGAAAACACTTGACCCTTGACTTGAACTGAGACCTCTGGTTATTGATCCTAGAAAAACTTAGGAGAGAAAGCAGTTGCATTTTGCCTGCAGCAGCTCTGGCTCCGGAATAGCCCCTCCTGTTTTTAGGAAGTGTTACACTGAACTCTCCCTTCAGCCTCAATTGTCTCCACTGTCTGTGGGTAACTAGGATTGCATGAGAGTTTGGCTCCATCATCTTTGGAGCTCCGTTTGAAAGAAATTTAGGCTGCTCTTGTATTGCTTAGGAGTCCCTCTTCACCAGAGTACAAACCAAATTCCTACAACCTTTTCTTAACAGTTTATGTGCTCCAGGCTCCTCACCATCTCAGTCAATGCTTCCATATTTCTCAACATCCCTCTGTAACTTGGGGGATCCAAACAGGACCAATATCTCGACACAGTCTCCTCAGCCCTGAGCAGATTGGGGTAATAATGTATCTCAGTCTGCTGGCCGCATTCCTCCTAATGCGGTGCAGAATGTGGGTGGCATTTTGCAGTGTGACACGCTGTGACACATTGTGGGAGCTGGGGTACAGCAGCAGGTGCATCCAGCTGCTGACAGTGGATGTGTCAGAGAATGGAGCTCAAGCAGTGCTTTGTCTGGTGGCACCAGGACAAAGCTGGGCACGGGCTGATCTCTCCAATGGCACTGCCGGCTCAGGTAGCACACAGGTATCCTGGGTGCTGAGGCACAGATGATCTGAAAGAGATTGTTTTGTATGTGATGAAGCAAGACATCATACACAATTTTGTGGCCCGAAAGAGCTGTCTGTCAGCATTCTGTTTCCAAGCATGGCTCGTAGCAGCTGTGCAGGGAAGAGCATATATAGCTTTGGGATAATCTGGAAATACCCACAGGAATATGATCCATTTCCCTATGACACAGCCTAACTAAAGCCCAAGCCGTTTGCTGATTCTGCAGTGGTACTATGAGCTCCTTTTCATTGTATGCAGGCACTTTCACCCTCATAGGTAATTTAAAGGTGGACCCTCTCCAAGTTATTGAAATGCTTTGTATTAATAGTGCATTTTCAAGCAGCTTCTCACTTAGGCTTTATTTTTAAGGTAAAGCAAAATATTGTCATTGATCTGAAACTAGTTTCTTTGCAAGGAGTTTTTGCTAGCTGTGTAACTTCAAATTCCAGGCTGCTTTTTCAGTATGGGGTGAACACAAGAGCTGAATTTGTAGAATTGCCTCTCCAAAAAGACAGAGAATTAAGGAAACAATGCTCCTAGATTTCCGACTCTTTTAAGTTTTGGGGTTTGGGGGATTGGTTCCTGCCCACTCACATTTTCTTCCCTTGTAAACAGGTTGTAATGCTCTGGCTGAAAGGATTGCTATTCCTTGCTGACTGCAAGAGGCAATGTTGATAACTGCAGATGATGGTGTGCTGTCGCCCCAGTCCTGGGCTGGGAGCACTAGGAGGTGTGCTGCAGTGATACGGGCGTTTCTCCTGAACATCGCTTTGTACCAAGACATGTGTCCCGGTCTTGGCTCCTTTTCCCATGCTACTTGTGCTGCCATCACTGACTGTGATCCAAGAAGGGTTGTGCTGTGTAGATGCTGCTGGTTTGGGCCCCTCAAGGTTCATTAGCTGTGCTCTGCACCCCACTGAAGTGGTGCTGCTTCAGGACACAAACTGTGCTTCAGCTAATAAGAGCAGTTGGGCTGAGGTGGTGCAGGGACCTCCACCTTCATGGTGTAGTTTGTGTGCAACGTGGACCCACCGCCCACAGAGCTGCCTGTAAGCTCCCTCTGCACCAGTCCATGGTTGGGTAGCAGGCAGGATGCATTTGGGCTCTGCCCCTGCTGATCTTTTTTGTGGAAACTGAGCAATTTGTGCATGGAAAAAAGGTGGCAGAGGGTGCCTTTCTAACCACTTGTCTGCTGGCAATAACTGGAAGAGCACGTGTCAGTGCGATGATGTTCAAAGGAGATGTGCAGCTATGGAAACCTGCCTCTGCATGCTCAGAGAGCATGTGAGAGCCTGCAAGCAGAGGTACTAATGCTTCTCTGCCTTGGCTCCCCTGTGATCTTCTGCAAACAGCCCTGCGGGGAGAACCATTTCATTTTCTGGTCTGCATTCCCTATGCTCACGATACCTGGGGAAAAAAATGACAGCTCTCTTTTCTTGAGACTACGTGTCAAATGCCCGGGGCTGTAATGAAATATAGATCTACTCGATGCTGGACGTAATACATGGATGTTTCCTCCTTCACTTGAGGAAAGAGCCTGCCATGTCTCCAGCTCAAAGCAGCCTACTGCTGCTGGAGGAGAGCCACTCTGGAGCTTCACTCGCTTAGCTACCAAACAGCTAAATAAAGACACAATGTTCATTGGAGTATAGTGAGGCTCCTGGGGAAAAATTATCAACTACAAAGTTCAGCCGAGAGCTTTAACTGAAGATCCTACCTGAAGAATTGGTTCCTGACTACTCGTTTCACCAGTGCGTGTTTCAGAGCCACCCAACTGTCTGTTGTGCTTCTGGTCTGGGGTGTCCTTCTTGAGCAGCTGCAGATGTCTGACACATCTTCCTTTCAGGCTTGACTCGTTTAACACTGGGGAGGGCAGGTGCAAGAGGAGCCAGAGCTGACTTGGAGAGGAAGGAAGGGAGACCTGAGTTGCCTGAAATTCCTTTCCTCACTGCAGTGACGGTTGCCACTCAGGAAGAGGAGTGGGACAAATTCTGTATCTGGAGGAGCTTGCCGTGCTCGGGCAGAGCCCTTCTCTGCTGCAGCTCCAAGCATGGTTTGAACCCAGTGTGTGGCTGCAGTACAACAGCTTAACGAGTTGTCACATGCCAGCCACACCTTGGTAGCCATCTACGTGTGCCCCCACACACGGGATGGATGTGTGGCATGCCGTGGGGGTGCTGAGAGAGTCTCCTCACCTCCCCATCTTTATTATTTCAAGTGGCTTTGAGTTTGTCAGAGGCTGTGGGCAGTGACCTCTGTGTGGGCTGCTGTGGGCTAATGAACCACCCAGCTGCAGAGCTTGGAGCTGCTTACCCTTGGAGCTGCTTACCCTTCTCCAAAGTGAGGAGTCAAGCTTTGCTGGAAGATGTTTCCTTACATGCTGTCTATGCAGGCATTCACTGTGACAGGAGATCACTGAGGCCAATGACCATGCCTGATTCAAAAAAAAGCATCAAATATTTGTTTAAATGGTCATTCCAAGAGGTCTGTCAGGAAGTATGACAGAAACTGAAGAACTCAGCTTTGAAGTGTTACCCTGGCCACAGAGTTCATTACATGTTCTCAGTGGACAGGTAGTCCATTATGGACAACAGCAAGTTTTTGAGCATCTCTTCCAGAAAAAAACAGCCTTGGCCTTTGCTAGGTGATTGGGCTGGATGAACCTTGTCCCTGGTCTGGCATGTTCAGACAGAAAGCTCTTCACATAGCTCACATCAGACCAAGACAAAAAATGTTCCCAGCTCAGGTGTTAGGCTGATTTGATGACAATCTTTCCTTTAAAACAGCCCCAACACTACATTGCTGAAGGTTATTCTTTAAATTAGGCAGCTGAATAAAAAGGAATGACCTATGTGGGCTTTTGAAAAAAAAATAATTTTTTTATATAGTTGGTGAGGAGTCATCCTTGGTAAATGCCTGGTAGCTGGCTCAATGTGGGTCTTCTGTCTGCCTTTGTGTGTGGGTACATATGGTCTCAGTGGATGTGTGTGGAGTGCAAGCAGTCCTGTTCTGTAGGTCCCCTGTGCTCAGGTTTGTGTTTGTGTACTGGGAGCGTTAATGAGAACAGACTGCCTTTCTTTCCCTTCGTTCCCCAATCCCATCTGTTCAAACAAAAGGCTGAAAGGGAGAGAGAGCCGAGACCCTGCTGGTCAAGAGGGGATGGATAATAACACATATCCTTGGGCTACATTTCAGCACATGCAACCCTTTCAAGCTGTGCTAAAGCTTTTATTCAGGCAAGAGAAAGAACAACCAATATAAAATAAGGAATTTTTTTTTCCTTCTGTTTAAAAAAGCTGCATCAGACCTGAAGGATGTTACATTCCGTTCTTTCCCTCTAACGTTTTATTCCACTGGATTATCACAAAAAGAGTCTAAGCCAGAACTGATTATATATTTGTGTGTGTACAGACAGAGCATGATACTGGGCTAGAGCAAGCAACATACGCAGAGGGGCCAGGGATGGCTTAGAAAGTCAATTTTCACTCTGTTTGCACATGGTAACAGTTCCAGATTCGTGTAATTAACTATACATCAAAAGGGTGTGAAGGAAGATATATTCCTCTCCACCTTGGGGATTTGATGGGTACTTTGCAATTCATGGTTAACCCCCGATTCACGTATTTGTCATTATGGTCGTGCCAAACAACTCATCTGAAGATCAAAACAGCTTTCTTGGGGGTTGTTACAGCGAGAGCAGAGCAGGAGATGGCACCTCGAATCCCAGAGTGGGTACCGAGTGGCAGAGAGGGATGCAGCCCTGGATGGCAGCACTGGTGCTCATCCCTCTGCCAGCCATTCCAGGGACGTCGTAATGGTTTACGGGAGAAAAATGGTCTCAAATGCCATTAGTTTAATGCTTCATAATGTCGTTGTGTCTGTTTTAAATGCAATCACAGAGCTCAGGGGATACCCAGGACTAAAATAAAAAAAAAAAAAAGAAGAAGAAGAAAAGAGCTTCCAGAAATGTAACGATGGAAAAGGAGGCAGGGGACTCTTTGGCAAGTGAAGAAATGAGATTCCCTGGTTGTTTTCCATTGAGCAGGTAGCACATGAGTAATAGTTGTTGGTCTTTTAAAGGGATATTCATCATGAGAACTGATTTTGCCCAGGTTGTTATAAATGCACCAAAGTAATACATATAGTCAGTCTGGAGGTGGAGAAGAATTTTGCAAAATATGAGATCCGATCCTGACCAAGATTTTCAGAAACAGTCATTCCAAATCAGATTTCTAGTCCCGCATTAGTGGCCCTGCCTCATTTTCAGAAGTGGCACACAACAGATCCCACCGAGTGCATCCATCATCCCCCACCCAACCAGCAAATTCATTGATGTGTATGTGGGTGCCTAACTCCAGGGTGCATGACTACAATGTCTTGAAGAGAGGAAGCCTCCAAAAATATCAAAACTAGTGAACAAGCTAAATCTGACCTGCTCACACCAAGAGAAAGGCAAATAAATGGATTGCAACAGCAATGAGTACAATCAGTGGTTATCCTCATGCAAGCTTTTGATATTTTTCTTAGTATCTCACATCTTATTTCAACCACGCAGTTGGAGCTGTTTCCTATGGATGAAATCCTCCCTTGGTTGGCATCTCCCATTCCAAGTGAGGCCGGTGCATGCTCCATTCAGATAGGAGCTGTTTGGTTTCAGTGCTCATCAGTAATTCTTCACGAGGGAGGGATTAAACAAGGTGAAGGGTTCACAGGACCATCCACACTGCTCCTTTATCGCAGAAGCACAGAATTTTCTGAGTTGGAAGGGACCCACAAGGATCATCGAGTCCAACTCTTAAACGGCACCATTGCCTTCCTTGCGGGATTCGCACCCCTGGTCTCCCACATGAGAGGAGAGGACACTCAACACTGTACTGAAGTGGATTTTTGATGTCCCTTTCCTTTTGAATCCTGGCAGTTGGGAGCAAGCTGCTTCTGTGCGTTGTTGCTGGCAGCTAATCTAATGTAGAAAATTTTCATGAGCAGCACATCCCCCCGTCTCTCTACACCTCTTCTCATGGGGCATCCATCTCACATACAGAGTGCATGCTGTGGCCACTCTCTTGTCTATCATTAGAAAGCAGACTCCATGAGCCTGGCCTGTGGTCCATTGATGTATTAGCAGGACACACCCCTGCTGAATTCATCCGTCAAGCAACCACAAGAAGTGATTTCTGTGGATTAATGTGCTGGTGGGTGCATGCGAAGGTTGAAAGGTTCACGGTAGTAGCTGGCTTAGTGAAAATTCAGGAAAATGAATGTGGCAGAAATAGGGTCCTTAGCATTGCCGATAGGTACAGATCACCAGGTTGTTGCTTTCAGCTCTTTACTTGCTTTCTGCTACACCTATGTTACAAAACAAGATAAAGTAGTTTTTGGCAATACTTTCTACAAGGCTGGTTGCATTATAAGGATCTTTTCCAAATGTCTTACAACTTACCTGAATCCAACCCATGAGGCTGAGATCTGCCCTGGTGGATGTCTCAAGTGGTTTGGGTTGAGGGAGGGCAGTTTAATCTAAAGCAGTTCAAAAGTGGTTTCTCAGAAGGAGGTTAGAGAAAAAGAAACAGATGTATCTGTAGTTTAAAATTGACTAGCAGTGCCTTTCTTCAAGATCTAAAGCTTCTGTGGAGCAGAGATTAGACATTTGTCTTGAAGGGAACTCCACTGCAGGGGATACAGCTTCTGTCATACCCTGAAAAGCTGTCCCAGTTTGGCCAGATTGTGAGTTTGCAGAGGAATCCAGAGTAAATCTCACTGGCAGTTGCCCAGTAGAGTTTTGTTAGAGTTTAACAGCCAAACTGTCCATCCTTGGCATGCACAGGAGCACAGGAGTGTTACAGAATCACAGAATCACAGAATATTATGAGTTGGAAGGGACCCACAAGGATCATCTAGTCCAACTCACCATCTAACACCCGCACAGAGACCGAGCACAACACCAACCCAGATCCCCCACAGTCCAGCAGGCCACCCCGAGCCGGAAGGGGCCCAGGGTCATCCAGCCCCACACCCCCCAGCTAGACCATGTCACTAAGCTCGTCGAGTCTTCTCTTAAACACCTCCAGGGATGGCGACTCCACCACCTCCCTGGGCAGCCCATTCCAATACACAATTACTCTCTCTGTGAAAAACCGCTTCCTAACGTTAAGATTGAACCTCCCCTGGCGTAGCTTGAGGCCGTGCCCTCTCGTTCTGGTGNAGAGAGAGAACTTTATGGAAGGGCAGAGAGATGGTTCCTACCCTGGATCTGGTCAGAAATACCAACTTGCCTGACTTGTCCCCTACCCCTGTTCCCCCTTTGTCTCCTGGTCAAAAAAGGGAATATGAGATCTGTTGTAAGAGAAGGAGGGGTGGCGAGAAAAGTTTGCCTTTAAAATGATGCTTCTCACATCAAGCTCTGATCTTGTTAGTTAATAAATAAATCTTTTATATTCTTCATTTGTATTTTCACAGAATCACAGAATCACAGAATATTCTGAGTTGGAAGGGACCCACAAGGATCATCGAGTCCAACTCTTAACACTGTCTCCCTGGCGGGAATCAAACCCGGGTCTCCCACACACCAGGTGGGGACACTTACCACTGTACTAAAGTGATTTGCCTTGCTTTTGCCTGTGACCAGTTTTATTTTCCAGTTTTTCCTCCAGGAGAGGGTGTGGGTGAATCTCTGGCATCCAGCCAGGGTCAAACCACAACAAGTGTGCAGTCCTGAGCTACATTTTCCTTGCAATGCACTTAACCATGTGGGGCTGCTTTGGGGCTGGGTATCATAAGTGCAGATTGTGGGAACACAGGTGAAAGCTGCACACAGGAAATTTTATTTTGCATTTCACCCATGGCCAAAAGTATATCCAGATGGACTTACAGCATCAGGAGTCACTGAGCAGGAAGAAAAGTCAATTAAGTAGCTATTTGCTCTCATAGGTGAAATAGATAAAATTAAGTCTTCTTTTAGTTCCTGACAAACTAAAGGGAATGTTTTTCACTGCTGGCCATGAGAGATATTTTTTGTTATCCTCAAATATATCACCCAAACATAACGTATCAGCCGGCTTCCAGCACAAGGCTTTAGAAAAACAGTTCTCATTGGCATGTGTTCAGCACCCCTTCTAAGAAACATCCCTTCCTTTGACTGTCATTCAAGTTGTCTTTTATATTTACCCACTCTCTCAGGAAAATAACAGCAAGGTTGGTGATATTAAGATACTTAGATCTGCAGAGGTCGTATTTGGGTGTGGGAAAGAACAGAATTATATGACTGATGGCTTGGAGTAACTTTGGAAAGGCTGGATTTTCCAGATGAACAAGCAAAACTGTCTATTTCTTCTGATCGAAATGATGTGCCTGAGTGAGAAGTTAATGCAGCCAGGTAGGCAAGAAAAATATGTTCAAAGGGTTACATCAAAGGTATTCAGGAACTGAAAAAATCAAAGAGAAGAACCAAAGCAGTTTCATGCTGGCATCAGAAGGTCAGTGGCATCAAGGAAGCTGATGAAGCTTGTCAAATATCTAGAGATAACTAGCAGAAATATTAGGATTACCATGACTGAAATAGTAAAATTCCTGTGAATGAAATATGAACAGAAATATAGGTCTCTGCAAAACCACAAGGAGAAGAAAGTAGAGCAAAGGTTTAAAGGCTGGTCTGTATTGAGCATTAAGGATACGACTACAGCAGCCAGAGGTGTAGACATTGAGGAAGATGCTGCTTATGCCAGGCCTGGACTTTAGAAGGGCCCCAGCACAGCCAACTCCTCAACAGATATGGGCTCTGATAAACAGGAGGATGGCAGCAAGGTTGCAGCATATTGAATGTACAATTGATCTCCCTGTAATCCCAAAGGGAGGGCAGGCAAATAGCCATGAGGAATCAGACGTGCTGTGCACCAGCCGTGCCTAGGGTTTATGAGGGCTGAAGTGAACAAGTCTGTGAAGCAAAAACTCTTCCCATAGATACTGCTGACTCTGAGAAGTTATAAAGGACCGATTCCAAAACCAGTTTATTGTCAGCCACCAAGAGGATTCCATACAGAAGCAAGCAATTTTTTCTGGATACAATATACCTGACACTCAAATATCTGTACTACACAATCTTTTGGATGACTACTGAAGTACTTCCTGAGGAAAGACACAGACCCAGATTCAAACAGATGCTTAACAATGTTACAGTTCAGAGTGGTACCACAACAGTGTGGGTTGTCACATGGTCAACAGGAAGATTGAGAAAAATCCTGACAAAAACACTGGGAATCAGAGCCCTTTCTGATGCTAACATAGGAAGAGCCAAGAGAAAGCAAGTCATACATGATTCAGGGACCCAGGACTGCTATCATACATCCTTATGATAGAGGTGAAGTTGCAGATGGTGAGATCAGCCCTGCCACCATGGAACACTGTTGTCAAATACACTTGTCAGTGAAGAAATAAGGAGTACCTTCTCACAACGCAGGTAGAAATCGAGCTGGAATGAGGCAGCCACCTATCTTTGAAGGGCCTCAGACAATTGATGTTACATGACCACAACAACCAGACTTACTGCTGTCTACCATCTGGGCCATTGCTATCTCAAAGATGACATGAACATGGAATAGACTCAGCATTGTTGAACCAGGTAATCTAGAAGGTCACTGGCTATTTTTGCTTTTTTTATATATTTATTCAAAGTTCTGTGCTCCAGGAATGTCAAGCAGGGATCACATTATATGGTGGAGCACATCAGTAACTGGCTTTTGTGACAAGCAGGCAACAACAGGTGTGGTGCAGTGCTGACAGAGACTCAGGTCACACTCACTCCAGGAGAAAAGGATGGTAACCTTCTTGCTTCTGAGCGCTGACGAGTGCAACCTTTTACTCACACTTCATAATTAGAGAGAGTTTCTGCTCTCCTAACATAGTAGTCAGCAATAAAGCAAGGCTAACCCACAGCTCTGGATCAAAACAGCCTGGGATGTTGATCTGTTTGAAAGCTGGCTCCTATTTTGGTGGATGTATCTAACAATGCCTTAACAAACTGGCTGACTGCAGATGGGCATACACAGGCTGCTCAGCTCCCTTTTTCATCTTTTTCAGATGTCACTGCTAGAACAGTGATTAAATCCCCATGTGACTACTCTCAAACATTAAGAGCAGGTCTTGTTTCTCCAGAGGCATGTACCAGAGTGGCTCAGTCACTGCACAGCACTAGCGAGCACCTCTGTTAGCCAAGAGTTTATTTACTTCTCATGATGGAATGAAGCTAGATGGGACTAGTCAGCATCAAGGCAGGGTGGGACTGGGATGGTTGCAAACTCTCACACTGTATGGGTCAGGTCCTTATACTGCTGACAGAGCATTTGCAATCTAAACACGTAAGGGGTGGAAAAGGGAAGCATATGTTGTCTCCCAGGAGGATATGAGACACAGAGAATTACCAGACTGGCTGTGAGATTCAGAGACTTAGAGAAATGGCTTTGCTTGTGTCAGTCAAGCCAGAAGCTGCAGCTCTTAGAGAAACTCAAGGAACTACCACACAAAGGAAGAAGGAGCCAATCTGGTGTGGACACTTCTCTGAGTGTGACAGTGCTATAACTTTCAAATGACAGAAATTCCCCTGCTGAAGATGCTGTTGTTTTGAACGCAATTATCTTTTACAAGCTTCTTCCAATCCACCTAATCGTCTTTATCTTAATGTGCTTTTCCTTTCTACATTGTAATGCAAAATCCATTTCCTTTCAATTTACTTCAGATCTATCTGCTTCCAGATTACTGTAACTTGGACACAGGGTAATTAAATGTGGTTTGTCTGAGTAGAAAGGCAATGAATGCTATTACAGCTTGTTTATGCTAGCAGGCAATGCAGGTTTCTCTGTGCCATCCCACCAGCGTGGCTTAACCCTGCCCTAGAGAGACTGTGTGTTAGGCCATACTCAAGCTTCACCATGCATTCGGTCTTTGGTTCATCTCATGAAATTGCTGATTAAGGCTCCTTAGGGTTTAGATTCTGAGACCTCATAATATTCATCCCACTAGGATCTCCCTCAATAGTTCATACTGTGTTGGCTCTCACCTGGACCTCTGTTTCTGGTGGAAATATTCAAGAGACTACTCACAACATCTGTGTGCTTAAAAAGGATACAAGGGGGTTCTTTGGCTACAATGCAGCCTTGTGCTAGAATTCCTTGACAAGATTTGACCCTGGTCTTGCCCCCTGTGTGCTCTGGGAGCTTGTATATAGGCACTCTGAATCCTCTTTTATGTAGTACTTTCACCTTTTGGATGCTACTGGGAAGCAAATTGTGTGGTAGCAAGAGTCCTGGATGTCTTGAAATGATACAGAGGAGGTATTATGAGTGTTTTTAGGTCAAGCATGTAAACACACCATTGAGAGCTGCTTTTAGAATGATTCGGGAAAAGGTCAAGTAAGGTAAATTCACCTTTACAAAGTAAGTTTCAAATAGGTTAAAATCTTGGACACTGTTACAGGGCAAATGGAATAGGAAAGTCTTGCACTGATTTATTTTGCACATTGTCTGAAGATACTTCATCAGTCAAGGAATCTGGGAGGTCTTCTCGAGGACTCCTTTGGCACTGATGAGCCTTGTGCTGGGACTGAACTAGGAGAGACAGGGGGGCTGCTGTGCATTGAGACAGTCATACGACTATGTACAGGATAGTGATTTTTGCATTTAAAGATGATTTCTGAACCTCTGGATACTTTCTGCATTGTGTATCCCTATCAACAAAACAGGGGTGAGCATTGCCAAACCACTTTTGTAGATTCCACACCTAACTGATCAGCAAGACTGGGCTCATACTAGAGGTGGCCTCTGGCCAAAAATATTTAGGCTGGTCGGTACTGGTATTGTCTGAATAACTATACATGGTGTCTGAGACTGAATGTTTGTCTGAGATACCTCTGAATACCTAAAAAGCCCCAAACAGATGAACATTCATTCCCCCCGTAGTTCATTTACATCACTGTTCTCACTCCTGTGTTACCATTTTAACCTCCCCTTTGTTTTCCTTGTTTATTTATCGTTTTTGAAGCTTGAAGCTAAAGTACATCAAAATTTGGTAGGTTTTGATAACCACAAAGGCTGAATCTAAACTCCTGAGTCTCTCAAAAGACCTTTTGTCTTTTAAACACTTTGCTAGATCAATTTTATTTCAAGGTCTCCTGAGGTTATATTTTCTTGGGACAAGTCATGAAAGGTAAGAACTTGTGACCCTGACTAATAGGACCTACCTGTTCAAAAGGCATCCCTGTTAAAGTAAAAATGTCAGAACAAGAAGACAGGGACCCAGTTCAAGGCAGGACCCCATTCTGCACTTGTTCATCTGACCATACCATGATTATGTGTCTTCAGGATCCTTCTTAGGATTGCTACTCTGATGACAGTCTTAAGAAACTGCTTTAGGTTTATCTTTATGTGACTAACATGGAACTCCAATCCTTTAACTTCCAGGAAAACCACATTTGTTATGCTTATTGCCTCAGGGAACAAGTCCTCCTCCCTCCCACATTGGCCCATTGAACACTCACCATACAGACAGCTTTTGTGTCCAGGTACAAAGAGACCAAGGCTTGAAAGATGATGGCACCTGTCAATTTCCTATTTCCTTCAGATCATAAAGATGTACACTGAACCAGACTGAACATCTATCTATCCCAGCATCCCAGTTCAAATGGAAACCAAAAGCAGATGCCTGCGGAATATCACGATAGTAGAGGTATATACGATGCTTCCTGCTAAAAGTCTACTGTCCTTCAGCCATTTATGGTTGAGGAGAGCCTAAGATGGAAGCAACTTCTACACATTTAAAAATTCTCAGCAGATTTCTCTTCTATGAGCTTCTGTCCTTGAACTTGTGTAACATTTTCACTTTCACAGCATCCCAAGGAAGGAGCTCCACAGCTTTACCACACATGGTGTAACGAGACACTTCCTTTTGTTTGTTTTGAACCTGACATCCAACAGTTTCATTTGATGCCTCCTGGTATCAAATTATATTCAAAGAGAAAGGGAACAATGGATCCCTTTCCACTATCCCCTTCTTAACTGGGATATGATAGCTTCCTCTAAAATCACTGCTGGCTCTGTCCTTTTCATTTAGTAATTTGCATTACGGAAGCAAATCCATGCTTTGGGTTACCCTTGCTGCTGTTCTCAGATGCTCTTGGACTTTTACTGTATTCTTACTGAGACTGGAACACCAGAGCTGCATAGACAATTCAGGATACAGACTAACTTTGTTTTTTATGCAATGGCATAATGATGCTCTCTGTCTTGTTCTCTACCTATTCTGTTCTCTCAACAATGATAATAATACCTTGCATTTAATTTTCTTTTTCTGTGACACAAAGAACGAAGCTGATGTTATCATGAAACAATATGTCATAACTACAAGATCTTGCTTCTATGGTTGGCTCAGGACCTATCAGTTATCAGTGAAGTTAGAAATGTTCTTCCCTGCATGCATCACCTTATCACTTTATTTAGATTGAATTTCTTGTGCTATTTTATCAGGCTCGCACAGTCCTTCTGCAATTTTTCATGGTCAGCCTTTGTCTTTATTATCTCAAATAACAGAAGTCCAATACAAGTTTGTGACTCTATCCTTTAGGGATCATTCCTGGGATAGTCTTGAAGCCTGTCTTATATCTTGAAATTGCTTAAATGGTCAGAATGTTGGGAATACTGATTCTGAGATGTGGGAAAGAGTTGTCTTTGAATGTTGTGTCTGTACACAGCCAAATTCTGCTGTCTCCTCCTTTCCTTTCCTTTCCTTTCCTTTCCTTTCCTTTCCTTTCCTTTCCTTTCCTTTCCTTTCCTTTCCTTTCCTTTCCCTTTCCCTTTCCCTTTCCCTTTCCCTTTCCCTTTCCCTTTCCCTTTCCCTCCTTTTTGTATATCTTCTCTGTGTGCCCTTGCTGTGCTCTAGCCCTGGGGTTTGCAAGTTTTCTGCCACTTCTATGCACAGGATCATTTTGAGCAAGGAGACAGGATTCCTCTGGAGGATAGATGTTATATGACAAACCCCTGTCTTTTGGCCCTTGAAAAATTGTTACTCTGCTAGTCCATCCCTCTGGTCATGATTAAAGTTGTGGTGATCTCTCCTGAGTAGTTTTGAATGTCTAGTTAACAACTCCTTCCAGTTCCTTTCCTGTCTGGTGCCTGTCTGTTCCTGGATTGAATTTGCTTCTAACCCCCAAGTGAGCTGCTACTTCTAATTTGCCGGAGTATATTCTCCTCATCCACCCGTGCCAGCAGCTCTGCCCAGATATCCTCCTCTTTCCTCACACTTCCTGCTGCCATCTTTTCCCATGTTGGCTGCCTCGATTTTCAAGTGCTTTTCTTCCCTCATTGCTCTCTCTGTGCATGTCCCAGGTGGACATGCACACCCCACCATGCTCATGCAAAATCCTCCATGCTATGCTCAGTCTCTGACTGATGCAGACCCTCCTCCTGTGAGATGTGGCTTCTACTGTTTTTCTCTCTTTCACTCCACACTGCTTTTGCTTTAAGCACTTCTAATTACACCTTTTTTCATCCCTTCTCCCAGATCTCCTCTGAATTCTCCATAGAGAACTTTCTTCTTTGATCATCTTCACGTTTCAGTGAGGAGCAGCAGAACAACCCTCACCTGTTGCTTTCCAAGTGACTCTGTGCCCTACAACTCTGAGAGGTATCATTGGACAGACCAATGTGTGTGTTTGCACATATGTGCTTGTGTGTAAGAAATTTTGGGAGGAAAATGCATCAAAACCATGGCGGGGGGGGTGGGGTGGGGGAAGTGGAAGGGAGTGGTGATGGATGGGGTCTTGTATTAATTTGCTAAGAATGCCGTAAATAGATGGTGGGGTGTGAGAAGTGCAACTTCTGTAACATCACCTACTCTCCCAGCTCGATTGTGTAGAAGTCTGCCCAGATCAGAAGTGAGACACCAGCTCTGTCACTGCCCCAGAGCTGGAGCACCAAGGACCCTCAGCACTACAGGGCATGGGCTGGTGGGTGGCAGAGGTGCAGGACTTCTGCCGCAGTCGTGCCACTCTCAGGGATCTTGAAGGGCAGGTTGGCTGTTGAGAGGCCAGAAGGAGCAGCTGGAGGGAGGGGAGCAGGAGCTGCTGACAGGGCTGGGCTGTGAGTACTTGGTGAAGAGCAGGGACTCTGAAGGGGCAGAGGAGATGGCATCAAAGAGCACAGCAGTAAGATAAAAAAACCCCGGCATTAGCTGGCCCAACTTTGTGCCTGTGCTGGTACGTCTGAAAGTGATAGGATCTGAGTTCTCTTTCATTTTAAGCCTGAGTTATTCCAGCCCAGTGACTTAATTTATTTCTGTCTCTGCTCCTGACATTTCTCTTTCAGGTGTCTGCTGCCTGGTTTTGGGTGGGGCTGTAGGCTGGGGCTACTCATGTTTTCAAGCTCTTATCGGCATCAGTATGATGTTCTGCTTTTCTTTTCTGTCATACGGCATCCCGCTCCCCTCCCCTTCTTCCCCTCCCTCTGCCGGCTCCCAGAGGAGGCGACAGACGGTCCTGTAATTTGGTTCCATTCGCTCGACTGGAGCAACACCTGCCCCCCTCTCTGGGGACAGGAGGGTCTCATCCCAAACCGTGCAAGGAGCCAAAGATGAATCTGAAGCTCACATGCAAATAGAGCCGAGGATAAAACAACATGGCCATTCTGCGCAAGAAAGGCAAAATCCGTCACCAGGGAAGAGGCAGGAAAAACGAAATCGGCTCTGAAGAAATAAATAAGAAGCACCAGGAGATTGCCTTTTCCTTTTGGGTGGGTTGCTATTGTGGTTATTGATCTGTCCCACCCTGGAGAATAAACCGAGAGTACTGAAAAATAATGGCTGATATCAGAACACATTTATTCACCCTAAAAGAACTGGGTTAATTGGGTTATGGGATGGCTAGATGGATAGATATGTTCATAGATAGATAGAATGTCGCTGGTATTACTCCAAGGCAATATAATGGAAAAGATCCATTTCTTTCTTGAGTTTCAAATACCGCATCCCCCTCAGCTCCCCACTCTCCCACCTCTCTCTCAAACACACACCCATACTTTTTGCTAGAAATACAGCAAAGGTATAAAATCACATCCAAGGCTCTAATAACTTGTCTGCTTTGAGTATCAATGGTAATATACCACATGGCTCATTCACTTTTTAACACAAGCAATAAGACACTACTTTGTGGCTGTGGAGTAGGGAGATGCTGAATGCATAGGTAACATGCATAGGTACCATGCACAGGTACCATGCACCACTGACGAGACATGGTCTGTGGCTAGGAAGTCTTGCTTTTTATGTGCATATGTTACAGTAGCATAAATGCAAATCTCTATTATAGAATATTTTGTGTTCTCTATCTTTTAATGTCTTAGGAAAGTGTATGATGCTCAGATACAGTTCCTCCTTAGCTGTACAGTCCTAAGGAAATCAGCATATTCATTTGTAGGACTTACTTTTGGCTTGCTGTCCATTCTTGTTTGCTGTATCAGGGTCAGGATCTGTTTCCAGGGTTCAGAAGAATGCATTAGATGCCCTAATAATATCAATGGGAATGTTCATTGCACCCCACACCCTTGAGAGTCCACATAGGTCTGAAAATGTGTCTTAACAGGTGTTACCGCTTTATATTAGAGTGCATGGCACATCCCTCGTATGGGATCTGTGTATTGGAAGTACTTGTATCTAGATCTCTGTATTGGTATGATGTAGTACATGCATGGTCTAGTACATGTATGATCTAGTACATGTATCTAGATCTATGTACTGGAAGTACCTGGCTCTCTGTGAATGCTGGAGTTCCCATTCAATATTTTATGTATTGGATTGAGTGAGGCCTAAAATCCCTTTATTAGACTCAGCTAAAGGTCCAGAGGCTCTGCCTTGTTCATCTTTGAGTGCACTTTCTTTCGTGGTTTGTGAGATAAGCTCTTCTTTAGTTATGGAAGGTATCTGAATGTGGCTAAAACCCCAGGAAATATTAACTATTAACTAACTGCCAATTGTTGGACTGTCAGCACGATACAAATTTCTATTGAGCAGTTCCACCCCATTCCTCCTGTAGTATTGTCATTCATTCCTTTATTGCTGAGGGAGCCATAGACATAGGCAAAGTAACTTTCTTATATAATTAGAATTTATTGCTATGTAACCCAAGCTTGCAATGAGGTGGAGTTAAATGCAGACTTTTGAGCACTTAGCCAAGCAGCTTGCTTATTGTGTTTGCCTTGTAGCTTTTACATACTACTCAGCTCTTTCTCAAGAATTAAAAAATGGGTAGAAGAGCAAAACTTGCATTCTGCTTTCAACAGTCATCAAGTGCTAGATGAGAATGAGTTTCCGTCTCGGTGCTAGCAGGAAAAATAGAAGTGGCTGGGATGATGTTTTGGTGGTGAAAGGATTTAAGCAACGTGGTGAGTGTATGGAAGAGAGACAGGACTTGTAGGGATAAGCAATTTCTTCCACCATAGAAACATTGGGAAGAATGAGACATATCTTCACGTCAAGTGCTGTGACCCTTCTACAGGTTGCAATCAAGACTTGATCCTGTGGATACCATGAAAAGCAGAGCCTTTCTCGCCCTCCCTATGAGTACAAGCAGGCTATCTGCTGTCTCGGGAGTGGTAGGAACAAAAAGACCCACAAGATTTTCTTACTTCCAAACCTGAGCTGTTCCCACACATCTCCATGCTGCTCTCTTCTGTGCTCACAACACAGGGGCCCCACTGGCCTCTCACTTGGGCACACGATCCCGCAGTTGGGAACTTGAGACTCTGGACTAGTAACCATTGCTTCATCCACAGCATCACAGCATGGACCTGATGAGCATCCATCTCAGCCTGTGCCTCTGACATGTGTGCAAGAGCCCAAAGAGGGGAAAGTGAGGTCAGGGGGGGATCCAGGATTCACACTTACTTGTCCCACAACCAAGTATGCCTGAATCCACTGCCCCTGACTGCAGCCACCATATTTACCATATTTTACAGTCAGGTATCGCAGAGCACTCTCTTCCCTAAAACATGCATTCCCAATTGTTGAGAAGGAAATAATATGTTATCTTTTTATTAATTAAGTTCTCCCAAATACTGGTAGCATGAAGGCTTGCTGGATGTCAGGATTTATAGTACTTCTTAGGCAATTGCTATCAAACTCAACACTGTTCCCAGATACTGAACGTAAGAAACAAACCTGTCCCAAAGGAAAGATGCAGGATTTGAAAACTCTGCATTGAACTACCAAAGCACTGTGTGCTCCCTTGGGACGTGGCAAGCGTGCATTGGCAGAAAGTGGAATTAGCAGCCTCTCTGACAGGTTTTCTGCATGGAGCTTTTCAGCTGGTCAAGACCACACTTAATTAAACCTCTGTGCAAAGTGTCAGCCATAAAAATGGGATGGGGGGGGAGGGTTTTGTCTCCAGCAAGTAACAATGGATGAAGCATCCACCAGAGTCAACTGCAGCATTCAAATTCTAGGTAAAATTAACCCCTTGTGGTAAACAAGAAACAGATTAAATGAATGGGATGGCATAGAGGTCTCACCTTACTCTGCCACTGAGTCTGTGTCTGTTCCATATTTCAAATGGCATGCTTTGGCAATGAAGCCTTATATAAAAGAGAGGGAAACAGCCCAAGATAGTTCTTTGGTTTCAGTAGAATTGGACTTGTCCAGAGAGGGAGCAAAGCAGAATTTAAACAACAGAAAGAAAATCCAGTGTACTCAGGCAGGATGAAACAGGTACATTTGGGTGGCAAAGTCAGGCGCATCAAAGAGCAAAGCGACAAAGCAGGTGTTTGCAAGCATCAGATTGGATTGTACAGCCTGAACTTTGAAATGTATGACCAGATGCCAGTCATGACATGGCTGGGAGAAAGTGACAGCAAGGGTTGTGTGTCTCCTCTGCAGTGGGGCAGAGCAGCCTGCTGAGAGCGGCTGGAGCAGGGGAGCTCTGGTGGAGGGACTGCAGCCCGAGTCTCCCTAGGAAGAGGCAGGTAACCTGTTGAAGCTTTCCCACACATGACTTGAGAAGCCTGTGCAATGCTTATTCATACGGGCACCACATCTCTGTCTTACAGAAAGACCAACAGGGAAAAATAATTAGAAAAAAACAGCTTTTATTTGATACTTTTATTTATATGCAAAACAGCTCACCATTCATGAGAGATATGAAAAACGCATCAGATAGAAACCAGATTTATCTATTTTCACTACAAAATATTGCATTATATAAAGCAACAGAGACACACAAAAAAACCCTGAAAAAGACTAAAATCTTTGGATAGCAGATGTGTTTTTTTCTTTTTCTCTTTCGTCCCTAGAATGCGTTTCTTGTTTTAAGAGATTCACAGCAAAGAACATGAAACATTTTCAGGTTATAGATTTTTTTTTTTTGGTTGTCACAAAGGAAAGCAGTCCTGGATTTACTTTTCTTTCTATTTTTTTCTTTTTTTTTTAGGAAAAAATGTCCTTTCCTAAAAATATACGACACATACACGCCCACGCTCACTCCCACACACATGCATGTACACACACACACACATATACACCCACAAAGAAACTACTTCCCTTATAAACGATTTGCAAAGTACTTTTCAGACAGAACTATAGATCAGAATAACAACAATTTTTTTAAAAAAACTCTCCTAGTTAAGTGCTAGTGGTTGTCGATCCCACACAAGAAAAGAAAGAAAAACGGTCAAGAACAAATGCCTTGATATATATAAAATATAAACAGAGAGGGAGGGGAGGTTTGTGGTACACAAGTGCAATATAATTGGAGGGAAAAATAAATAAACAAAAGAAAATGACCACTGTATTGATCCCAACAAACACTCATAAAGTCAAACATAATATTTCACAGGAGAAAGTGTAAACACCCGACTATAGAAACCAATTGGCACGAAGTATCCAAAGTAAAATTGCCACCACTCTGAAAAATAAATAAATCTTGAAAAAAATAAATTGTTAACTCCTTCTACCATAAATAAAAAATAGTTATTTTTAACTGCACCCATGGGTCACACGTTTAAGGTCACAAGTAGATGTTTTTGGATATATATAAAGGGGCACTTGACAGCCTGAAGAAACAATCCTGTTTTACACTTCCCTCCTCAGAGCGGGAGGGAGGCAGGGCACCGGGGACCCCCCGCCCCGGGGAAGGCGCTCCCAGGGCCGCGGGGCTCCGTCCGGCGGGCGCTACACGTCCAGCACGTGGTTGAGATAGGAGATGTAGCAGATGGCGAGGCGCAGGATTTCGATCTTGGAGAGCTTCTTGTCGGGGGGCAGGGTGGGCAGCAGCTTGCGCAGCTCGGCGAAGGCCAGGTTGAAGGCCTCCACGCGGATGCGCTCCCGGGTGGCGTGGGCAGAGCGGTACTTGGCCGTGGCGCGGCGCCGCCGCCGCTTCTCCTCNCCGCCGCCCCCGCCCTCGGCGGGCTCCGGGTCGGAGACGCAGCAGCTGAGAGCCTGGGCGTCCGCACCGCCCAGGGACTCCGGGTCGGAGGGCGCCGAGGAGGGGTGGTCCGAGTCGGCAGCTTGGTCCGGGCTAAGCATCATCTTGGAGGGGGCGGAGGAGCCTTCCCGGGACAGAGAAGCAGAGAGAGCGGGTCAGCGCCCCGGCGCCGGGGATACAGGGGCGAGGACACGGGCAGGGACTCGGGCCTTGACCCCGGCGCCGGTACCGCCGGCCGGGACGGAGGGAGAGCTGGGCGGGTCGCCGCTCCTTCAGGGAATGCTAATGGCATATAGCAATAGCGGGGATAATCGTTACCCCCTAATTTAACCATCCCCTTGCCGGAGTTTGCCGGCAGCTTCAGCGGAATATAGTCCCTGCCGTGATTCCGGGAGCTTGCTTGGGTGTAGGAACAGGCCCGGAGAGCAAGAATTTTTTTATTTTTTTTTGCAAACAAGCTAATATCCAGCGGCTCACTATTACGTCGATTCCCTTCCCTCCCCTCCCCCAAATTTAATACTGTCTTTCCTGACCTTCCAGTTTCTGCTTAACCGTTTCTCTTTTGGTAACGCTCTATGTGACCCAGGCTGCAGACATGATGCTTTTAAATACACAGNATATAGCAATAGCGGGGATAATCGTTACCCCCTAATTTAACCATCCCCTTGCCGGAGTTTGCCGGCAGCTTCAGCGGAATATAGTCCCTGCCGTGATTCCGGGAGCTTGCTTGGGTGTAGGAACAGGCCCGGAGAGCAAGAATTTTTTTATTTTTTTTTGCAAACAAGCTAATATCCAGCGGCTCACTATTACGTCGATTCCCTTCCCTCCCCTCCCCCAAATTTAATACTGTCTTTCCTGACCTTCCAGTTTCTGCTTAACCGTTTCTCTTTTGGTAACGCTCTATGTGACCCAGGCTGCAGACATGATGCTTTTAAATACACAGATGAAGGTTCCCCCAAAATAACAAGGCCAGTGGGGAGATTTATTTCCCCAGCCCCTACGGGATCTGATGTATCTGCTGGGCTCTCCCATCCGCTCTTCTCTAGTTCTTTTTTCTTTCCTGCTGCTAATTCATACAGCGATTTGCCAGTGATCAAACGGGGATATTGGGGGAGTCTCTGTTTTCTAAGCGTGCGATTTGAAAAGAAACAAAACCCCAAAGCAGAGGCCGAACTTTTCCTTTCCTTTAAATTCTCCCTCCTCTCCCCTCCCTGCGCGAAAAGGAGGGGGGGGAGGCCAAGCAAGTAAATAAATAAATAAATGCGAACGTGCCTTTCAAAAGAAAATTGAATCGTATCTTCTTGCAGCCTCACAGAGCACCATCTGTCATGTAGACAGCAATACAAATCCGAGCGCGTCCATGGACATGCCGGCATGTAATAAAACAATACATCAGGCAACTAGTGGCCAACCTTGGACACAAATTGTGTGTGCGTGTGTGTGTGTGTATGGCTGGGGTGTCGAGTGAGGTGGGGAGTGAGATCCAGGGAGGAGGGAACATCACGTCCTCTTTTCCCCCGAATTCAGATTGTCAAGTATGTATTTCCACATAAAGTTTCCGGGGAAAGTCTGACTCGGGAATCAGACGCGGTTGGATAATAATAATAATAATAATAATAATAATAATAATAATAATAATAATAATGATGGCAGGAAGAATTCTTCCCAGGCAGGCCTAGAGCTAAGCCTCCCCCCACAAGGCGAGATGCGGGGCTCCACCAGGGGCCAGGGCTCCGTGCTCCCCGGGGTGTGCAGGAGGCCGGGACTGGGAAAGGGGAGATGAGAGCGCTTCCTTCCCTGCAAAAGGGCCGCCTCTTGCCAGGGCCGTCGGAAACGCTTCCTCTTCGATTTCTAATAAGGAGCGTTAATCAGGCCCACAAGGCAGGGGTAGGGAAAGAAAAAACTCAGCTAGCGCGCAGGTGAGGTATCAGCGATCTCGTAGGGCAAAAAGATAAATAAGAAAGATTTAAAATCACCTTTCAACTGGGATTCAGGCGAGGCGGCTCATGCGAAATCACACTAGAGAAGGGAGAATTTGCAGCGCGGTTGTACGAAAATGGGCAATTAAAGGAGTGGTTCCTGAAGAAAGTTGCTTAAAGGTTTCTCTACGGTATGTGTTAAATTTTCCGCTTTGGTTTGGATTTATCCGTATGGTGCGGTTTTTGGGAGCTGACCCGGAAAGAAGCTTTTTTCCCCCCGTCTCCATTCGCCCCCCCTCATTTTTATTTTTACAGTAAACCCATGCCCCGTGCTACCTGCGAAAGGGAGAGATATTGTTAAGGCTGCTTACCTCGGTGGAGTCGTTTGGACTGCTTCTCTCTCCAGGTCCCCTCGCCCCCTCAGCGATTCCTTTACAGCTCAAATGACCCTCCAGGAGCGGAGCATGGAAAAATTAAAAAATCAAATTCAAATCAAATTAATTACGGGAGGAAGAGTGTCCAGCTCGGATGGGGAAAGGCAGATCTCATCCCTCGCCGCGGCCTCCAGCACTACAGAGATGAGAGATGTTATCGCCGTGTTTGTTCGCGGAGTAAAAATAACAACTTAAGTTACTGACGATGCATCAGGGGAGAAAAAGCGTTTCCCCCATCAAAGTCCTGCTGCTCCCGTGTATTCGGGGCGGCGGGCTGCAGCGCACCGGCGGCTGCGCCCGGGCGGTTTTACAGGGGGGAAAGTGCCGTTTCCCCCGCTTTTCTTCCTCCTCTTCCCCGATCGNGCGGCCCGGCGCGCAGGCACGCCGCGGGTCGGGGTAACAATGCGGCGCTTCCTCCTTTCTTCTCTATTCTCTTATTTTTTAGGGGGTGTAACGTGCCGTTTTGTTAATTCACCGGTCCGGCGGAGAGGGGCGAGAGTAGGGGCAGACGCCGTCGGAAAAACGAATGTTTGGCTTAGTTTTTCTTCTAGTCCTTCAAGAGCTGGCGAGGGGAGGAAAAAAAAAGATAAACGAAACCCCCATTCGTCCCTGAGCTTCCTAACTCTTCCTGCATCTTTCCAGTAGGAATAACGGAAAATATGCGAACGCTGAAAAAGAAAAACAAACCAAACGAAAACCTCGGCGCGGGTTCGGAGCGGCTGCGAGAGGTAACAGCGGTGCAGGAGAAGGTACGCTCACATGCACAAAAAGAAAGTGCAGTTCCTCCTCCCACCCCTCCCGGAGTGGCAAAGAAGCCAAGGAGGGGTGCGGAAGGTGGCAAGGGCGAGACAGATAGATAGAGCCGAGATGTGTGTGGATCCACTTCTGGTACCAAAGGGTTTCGCCTCGAGATGGTCGGAAGAGATAAAGGCTCGGAGAAAAGGGGGCGGCATTTTTTCCCTCTTAAATTGATATTTAATGGGAAAGCCTATTGGACAGAAACCTGGACACGAGTCACTTAATTGGACTTGACATCTGTCACAGTGTGGGAGTTTTCACAGCCCAAATATTTTCAGCAGATCAGATTCTCGCTGAATCTGTGCCACAAATTATAACAGTCGAGAGCAGCCCATGATATAAACCCTAGCCTCTGGATATACAGTCTCTAGACAAGCTCCCACCGCCGTTGTCTCCCCCCCTCAAATATCGGATACCCACTGATCTAGAAAAACACCGCTGGCATTTTGCGTGTAAGATAATAAATAAGCTTTAAACATCAATTTGCATCATGTACACCAAGAATGTGGAGAATCATCAGACTATTTTTTTAGTTTTTATTTTTTTAGTTTTTAGCCCTGTCTCCCATCCACCCCCAATCCCGATGCGCGGCAGGCATGGACCTGTCAGAGGCAGGGAGGCAGAAGGGCCCCCACATATTCCCTTTGCCCCCTGCCCTCCCTGCTCTGGTGCTCAGACAATGAGGTGAGGGAGCCAGTCATGAATCTGTGTCTTTTCTGCTCACAAGAGGCTGAATGGATCCAGGCCCCTCCATGCCAGAGCCAAGGTATGCCTATGACCAGAGTGACTCCTCTTGCTGCCCCAGCCCCTCCCAGATGGCAGCCCCTTCTCCTCTCTGATCCCCGTCACCCACTCTGCAGATCCCTTCAAATGGGGGCTGTACCCACTCTTTTTGGTGTGTAATAGTCTTCCTCCATGGGGACTTCTCTGTGCCAGGAGCTTGTGCTGACAGGCTCCCTTCGGAGCTCCCATAACAGGGCAGGGGGGGAGAGGGAATGAGGCAGAGCAGAACCGCCGCTCACCAGCAGCTCAGTGGGTTGTTCTGGGTCCCATCAGCAGGATGGGTGGGGGCGAGGTGGCAGGAAAACGCTTGCAGGGATCCCTGCAGTTCACTCATATGCAACAGGCTGGGAGATCTCAGAATGGGGAGAGATTCCCTACCTAATGTGATTTAAAGGACCTTAACAAGAATGAGTAGCATGCCTGAATAATTTCGGACTTTGTCTATTTTTTTTTGAAAATGGTAGATACTTTAGCAAAAAATACAGTCTCCCTGCATGTCATGTGGCCTGCTAGGAAAAGAAATGCCAGGAAGTGGATCCTCATGAACATTTCTCCCAGGGAAATTTAGGGATTTATCTCCCTTCCCTTGCACATAACAAGTCTCCAAGGCAGCAGGAGGTTGTCGTTTGTGTAGGTACTCTGATCCCACATACCAGCACTGGTTTTGCGGATATCCAGCATGATCCCAGCAGGGCTTCTGGAGGTGCTTGGCTAAGCTCTCTTTGTCTGCAGTGGGACCTGCCAGGAAGCTTCAGACACAAATAACTGAGGTTGTGACACACCCCCATTAAGCTCAGCTTTTTGGTAACCTTCACAGGTGCTCTTCGGTGATCAGGATCGGAGCAGTTCAAGGTCACTGTGCTCCACATGGCAAGACTCAAAGTCCCATTCCATCAAATGACCACCACCCCACACTTCAATGAGAAAGCTGTGAAGGAGACCTTCTTCAGCTCTTATTTGACCATGGCGCAGTGCTGGGGGCTCTGACTTGCTATAGTCCTCAAGGTGTAAGTCTGAGGTCTCAGCCCACAGAAGCTGTAGGTGATGGAATAAGAAGCTGGCTAAGGCTGCCATAGATAACAGCCATGAATCTGGGAATTCATGAGATACACTCTCTCTGCTACAGAAGCTGTCATCTTATGGCTTGCTTTTTACTTTTAATTTCCAGGAAATGACCAAACAGTAGCTTCTCAATGCCCTTCAGTTATGATGGACATTTCTGACACCTCATAAAGCACTGTACTGCCACTAGGATGTGATCATACCCCTGCTCTGCTCCCAGACGTGTTAAATCTAGAGACCCCCACCTTGCCCTGGGCTTGCCAGGTCTGAGGTGTCCACCCAAACCACCTTGGGATATGGTGACTCTTCTTACATCAACTGCAAGACCCAGGGTGTAGTCTCTGTATCTTTAGCCTTAAAAAGCTGATCCAAAATGCTGGAACTGGCAGTCTGGCTCTTTGAGTTCCAAAGTTCCGAAGCAGGGACAGATCTCCCAGCGGAGAGCTCTCCTGCTCTCACCACTCACACCTGAAGGAAGAGGCTGGTTTCAAGAGCTCAACATTCACAGGGCCACCTGGCCCAGGTGTGGAAGTCACCAGAAACAATCAGAAATTAAGGAGCAAAAGTGCAATTGATGGAAACCAGAAGTTCCACTTTGACAAAGGAAGGATGGCAAACAGTATTCTTCAAGGTCTTTGTGTCTTTTCCTTAGGAAAGAGCTCACAAGAAGTGGAAACTTGCATACTGGGAATCTGTACGGTCCCAAAGGAAGCTGCATAGTTGCAAGCCCACCTTGTGATTTGCATCCCACAATACAGGCATGGCCAGTGCAAGTCTGTGATTGGTCTCTTCATTAGGCAAGTGCTTCAGTGGCATCAAGGCAAATCTTGGACACAAATGACGTCAATGTCATGAAAAGCATTGGTTTGGCTTCTTTGAAAAATGTCAAACGACAATCTACAAAATGCACCTGATGCAGAAAAAGCGAATAGGAAAAACAGAGACTGAACAAGGATCCCCAGTTTTTACAGTGGACATTCAAGGACATTCCATGGCTGTGGCCTTACTGCCAGCTGAATCCATGACAGTAAGCCTTGAAGAACCGGTGGACAGACATCTTGTGGAGGAGAAGCTGGGATTATATTTCACCATGTTGGATGGCTGTAAAGTCAACTGTAAGTATCTCTTCCTCTTTATTGACTTGAGACATTGCTCCCAGGGTTGGAGGCAGAGCAGAAGCAGAGGTGGTTTCCTGTGGACAGCATTGCAGCTCACACAGCACCCTGCCCCTTCCCAGCAACCTCTTGAATTTAATGAGAATGAAAGGTGTCCAGAGAAAGATTCAGTATCAGTAAAGCCCCATACCACCTTTTTAGGGGCCATCTCATTGAAAAGCAAAAAGAAAATCACTCTATTTGACTTTCAGGGCTGGCTGACAACCCAATAAAACCTTATGAACCAGATTGCCTATTAGATAAGACCTAGCATAGAACTAATACTAGTTAATTCATTGATGATAGAAAATAAAATTGCTCATTGCTATGAGACTTACAGCAAAGTGTCACAGGCCACCAGACAGTATCAAGTCATAAGTGGTGCTGAATTTGTGACAGAACCTCAGGGGTTTTTGAGGGCCAGTAGGACTGGGATTTGGAAAGGCAAGATTCAGAAGAGAATTATCTTCAGGCTGATGTTGGAAGAGACAAGACTGAAGACAGTGCTGCCATGTGATCGTATCTTATGGAGAGGAGACTCTTTCTTGTATCACATTCACATCACATGATGATTCGAAGGTAAGAATAGTCTTGGTTGGTGTATATCCCTTAAACTCTAAAAGATTGTAGCACTAACACCCTGAAGTGGCCATTTGTCCCAAGGAGATGTCCTTCTGGCCTGGGAAAGCAGAATAATGAGAGAATCCATCTGCTTTCTCCAGCACTGGACGAGGCATTAGGAAGATAATTTTTCACTTGCAGCCTGAGCAAATCTCAGAGGGCTGCTATGGGGAGACATCAAACATGAGAACCCACAGTGCTGCTTTTATGGTGTTGCTTGCCAGAGCAGAGCTGCATTTCCATTACCTACACATTCTCTATCTGTCGAAAGGACAGCTTTCTAGGATGGTTGAGAACATCCATTCTCTTTTATAGCATACGCCATTCACATTGCTGGCATATGCTGCCCATTGAAATAAATGGAGCTTGTCACTCTTGGATGTGTTCCTTGGAAATAAATGGTCAAACAAATTAGAACGCTGAGCCATGAAAATCCTTGTCCTTTTGAAAAATCTGTGCTGGATGTAGCTCAGTGCTTCTGCTCATGGTTTCCTTGGACATTTGGGTAATATTTTTTGTTTTCCACTGGTCATATTTACTTTCTCTGAGGCTGTTTTAATAATGTCAGGAGCTTTGAGGCTGCTGGCAGGATCAGCCTGCAACTCTTCAGACCATGAACAGAGGTACCAGGGCCACTAGGTCTGGATGTGAGTTCACCCAGGCTGAGGTCTGCCAGCATTTGCCAGCATTGACAGGACCCTTCTGCACACCTTCAGCATCCAGCCATGAGATTTTGTTGCATCTTGGCTCCCTGGATTAAGGGTTCTCTATTATTATGTTATCAAGTTTAGGTAGGGATTTGGGGATTTTGTAAACAGGTGTATGCATGTGTGCTGTGCCGCTGATATACCTGTGTGCACCAGTTATTACCTTGGATGTTCTGGTCATAGCTATCGTTATTGCTGCTGCTCTGGTCAGATGTCTGGAAATTTTGGACAAATGGGAAAATTCCACCTGGGCAAACATTTCAGACAGAAAGGGAAGACATGCCTGAGTAAATGCAGACATCTGTTGGTCCTTCCTAGGTTAGTATTCATTAGCAGTGGCCATATCAGTTTTGTAGCCTTCTTTTTGTCCAGGTTTGAATGCCTTTTGAACAGGTTTGAATGCCTTGTCCTTACGCAGAAGAGACCAAGCCTGCTTTACTTTTAAGGTGGTTCTGATCTGGGGTATTTCCCATTACTCCTGTCCATAATCCTCGCCTAGAAATGTAATGCTTAGCATGCCAAACTTTGAATATAGAACAAAAAATACACATCATGCTTTACAGTTGGCCTGTAAGATCCTAATGCATCCTGAATGCTCCTGGGACAGGTGTATTAGAAATCATATCACACTTAAATTATAGAAAACACATATAAGAACTGAAGAATGGCCACAGTGGGTCAGAACAAAGGTATCTTGGTTTTCAGCAGTACCAAAAATTGGTGACTATGAAACCTGTGTGAATAACATAAATCTACAGCAATACTGCTTTCAGATATTCTCCTGACATCCAGTTAATTAAAGTTTAATGCACTGGATGAACTGAATTTGTCAAGCTGCTGTTTGAATTAATGTGAATTTTCAGCATCCATAATTTTCCACAGAAAGGACTTCTCTGCAATTTAGGTAAATGCATAAAGAGATGCTTGTAAACATGTTTGCAAATAAACCAGCCAAGTTTACTGAGTTACTGTGGCTTGTACCACTGATGAGTACATGAAGACTAGTGTTGAGTATGTGGGCAGTAGTGCCGTATGTTTTGAATGAATGCATCTGGTTGAAAGCAAAAACAGAGGATGGATTCTAGCCAGGGAAAAGAGGAGGAATCTCCTGCAGCCTGGGTAGTGGGAAGAAAGCAAGACCAAGATGTGGCGCCTTGAAAACATCAAGTCACCTTAAATTGACCTGGGCCAGGGTCTGAAAATAAGGCCAGTCATGCACAAGAACACATATTTGTTATATAGGTTGGAGCCATAAAGTGTCCATGTGGAGCAGGCACTAAAGGAGTTAACAAAACAAGCCAGAAAGAGAGATGTGTCAACCTTTGCAATGGAACTTGATAACAATCCCCACACATAAATGACTAGTGAGTAGTGAATTAAGCAGGACAAACAGGAGGAACTCAGTGATTTTTATACACGCTTGATGTATTAAATGGGGGTGGGTGGGTTTATGTGGCTCCCAAATATACACAGCTTGGAGGCAGCAGTTAGTGAACTGAGGGGGAGGCAGATGCTGTGTGCTCTGCCACCAAGGACCTTACCTGTGCACATGTGTGCAATTGCTGGCTGCCAGGGTGAGGAAAGAAAAAGTGGATGTCAAGTCTAGCTGGCAGCCAATACATCTGTCTTCTGTCTTTCACTCCCCCACAGTCGAGGTGGAACTTGGCTATTTTTAAATTTGATGTCTCTCTGTGTAGCCATGGGGAATGCTCTTTCTGGATGAAAGCATGAAAAAGGAATAAAAAAAAAATTGGTAGTTTGAAGCGACCTGCACTTCATAGGCAGATATTTTTTCCTCTATTGATGCTAAGCACCCCAGCCCTGAGGTCTCCTTTCTTCACTTGGAAGTAAAACTTGTAAAACAAAACCCAGTGATCATTACTGGACACCATAGACCCATTGACTAGGGAAAAACTTTGCCTTTCTATACATATGGTATGAGAATGGCCCCACTGGAGGATCCAGGTGCTTTGCTCATTCAGTGCTCTTTGCTCAGCCATGGCTGGTATCAGCATCTTGCTGGTGAGTGCATCAAGCCCTCTGGAAGATGCTGATGTCAATGTCTAGTGTTGCAGTGTGAAAATAGGAAAAGCCCCTATGAAACAGAGTTCAAAGGTTAAGAGCATGTCTGTAGGAGTGACACAATAGCCACCTAGCAACTAGGCAATCATAAATGTCATTTTAAGGTTAATCTCATACAGCACATGGCCTATGGCAGCCAGGTAAGAGCTCCTCAGGAGCAGTTTAATCAGACAGGCAGGTGGAAGAGTCTAAAGACCCCTGAGTGACTCTGTGATACCATGTCAGGCTTCCTTGCCCTGTACAGGACATTGGTTTGTAATAGAGATTTAGAGGAGCTGAGAAACAGCTGAATAACCTCACCAAGCCTGACCTCCTGTCTTCCAGCAAACTATGACTTAGTTATTTCCTGGGGTCACAAGAGTTTTGGGGAAGTTAACAATCACTGAAGGATTTGTTTTCCATGAATTGGTTAATTTTTTTTTTAAATTGCATCCACCCAACCCTTCATTTTGTTTGTTCAGAGCATACTGTATTTCATTTGCCTCTCACTTCTTGATTTCTAGGTACAATGAACAACCATTATTTGCTCTTCTCTTCTATGCATTAGCTTTTCCACACTTCCTGCTTTTGTACACCTCTGTCCTATCTTTCTTCCCAACAGCATCATTTTCACTCACAGCACCTCCAAGTCTATGTGGTTACTTGATACTTTATCCATGTAGTAATTTGCATGGGAGCAGCTGCACACTTTTGTCCAATTTTGTTGCCCTTCTTCTTCTGCAACAAAGTCATTTGCAGTGGGGACAAGGATGTGCTTTTCAAGATGCAGATACATAATACATAGATTCATCCAGTGACACATGTGTGCTTTTGGTTATGCCATGTGTCCCCATTTTTCCATGTTTGGCTGCTTGTTCATCCCTCCTTCCCAGTAGTTTTACGCCTGGATGGGAGTCCCCAATTGTCTGGTCCTGAGCATGTGGAAGGTGGTGTTGAGTCTCTTGCATCTTCAGTCATCTACATTGACCACCTTCTTCATTCTACTGAGGCTATGTAGCACTGCTGTCCCGTTTTTTGAAATCCTCTTTGAATTTAAAGGAGCTGAGTCACAAACTGCTGGATGTTCCTCTGCTTCTCTTCCCATAATTGAACTCTGTTTCTTATGTAGTCTCTAGAGTTGGTTTTGCATCCTCTTCTTGAACATGCTTCCTCATATCTTTCTCAATATGAAATCTGTCTGTTGCCCACAGCTATCTTTCCTGCCTGCACCCCCTATTTTCTCTTTTATCTCCCCATGCAATTATCTGTTACTGTTCATCATAAATTATTCTCAAACTGACTAGTTGGGTAGTCCCTGTAGTTTGAGGGGAAGGAGTCTTAACAAGAAGACTGGCTGGTCAGGACTCAGTCCAAGCTCCCACACAGTCTCCCTGACGGATAAAATAAGCTTTGTTATCTGTTCAGGATTTCCCTGTGAACTCAGACCATTTCTGTTTGTATCTAGGACAATGCTTGATGCTTATAGGACCTCAATTGAAGCATCCTCGGGCAGTAACTCTCTATATATGTGTACATATGTATTCAGATAGGCATGTTTTGCAGGCAGCTTCTTTCGATTCTTCTCAGGCTTCAGATTTTGTTTGTCTGCTCAAGAAAACTTCACTTTAGGGCTACAATTAAAGATGGGGGGAGGAAAGTAAAGCAATTGCATGTCAATGAAATTTCATGTTATAATTCACATTCTGATTTACTCTTGTGACTTCTGTGTTCATCTCTGCAGGGTTAGTATAAGACGTATCTGCTTAGGGAGTCTGGATTTCTTCTGGAGTAATTTTTACATAAAATTGCAGCATCCCCTTAAAAAGTGCTTCTGTCCCTCATGGTGTTCAGATGAATTTGAAACTATGTCTGCAGAGAGTTATATGCACCAAAGTATGAATGTGTATGTGGTGTCCTGAGATCAAAACTCAACAAGATATGAACTATCTTGCAGCATTTTGATGGGGTATAATTTCATCGTTCACAGTTACTGACAAGATTTTTAAGAAGACTAGAGCTGTAGTAGGATGCTGTACAGCTCTTGAAAGTCCATATGGCTTAGCAAGTGTTTGCATTTCCAGGTGGTGGAGAGTGCCTGATGTTGAAGGCTGTGGGAGAGAAGATGTTTCCATTTCTGCATATTGTAGTTAAATGTTCAGCTCTGTGTAGTTCCACTTCAGCAGCCTTTATCCCATTGCCCCAGGAAACTCTAGTTGCATGACTTCAGTATAATACCACTGATTCACAGGGAAGATTTCTACCCATTGATATCAAAGTACTTTTAAAAGGTGAGTAGCTTCACTAGTCTTGCTTTTATGGGCAAGGGAAGATGGGTATGGGTGATATATGGGCACTGAAGAAACCTGGTACAGGGCAGATGGAGTCATGAACAAACGGGAACATGATTGGGTTTTGTTCAGCCTGGAGAAGAAAAGGCTCTGGGGCAAACTTATAGCATCTTCCAGGACCTAAAAGGTTGGAGAGGGACTTTTGATAAAGGCACATAGTAATAGGACAAGGGGAAATGGCTTCAAACTGACAGGGGCTAAGTTTAGATTAGATATTAGGTCAAAATTCTTTACTATGGGGATGCTGAGGCACTGAAACAGGTTTCCCAGAGAAGTCGTGGATGACCAAGCTGAAAGACACTTTAAGCAATCTAGTCTTGTGGAAGTGGTACCTGCCCGTGGCAGAGGTGTTGGAACCAGATGACATCTAAGGTGCCTTCCAACCCAAACCATTATACAATTTTATGATTCTATCAGCTGATTCAATCCTTCATCTAGCAAGACTCAGATGTCAGGAGGTTTTATGCAGGAGAACAGTCCCCTGCCTACCTCCATGAGTTGCTTAGGATATAGCAGTAATTAGTGGTGCTTGCCAAACAAAACAAGATCATACTCCCAGGTCCACTGATGCTGTAATTCACTGACCTCAGTGTTTGGAGGACTTTCCCAAAGGAATTATTCCACAGTCTGGTGGTAGTTGCAGTCGCTGTAGGGTCATTTATGAAACATAGCATCTCTGAGTCCTCAGCTCCACAAAAAATTGAAACTCTGAGTTAGTTTTAGACTGCAAGGACTCTTGCTTACTATCGACCATAGTTTGCTTATCTTCAGAGTCTAGGTTTAAAGAAATAAAGGTGAATGCTAGGCTGTCTTGAAGTCCTCTTCTGGTTTTCTCAGGTAAAATCTCTCCACTGGTCACTTTCTCCACAGTCTCTTAGAGTTAGGACTAACTTGTTCCCCTTTGCGTAGTGGGCGTGATCTTCCTGACTACAGCTCTTCAGTATTGTGCAGAAGTTAAGCCTGATTCACTGCTCTCTTAGTGTTGGCAGATGAGCTGGCAAGTCTTTTTGTGCAGTTTAGTCTACTTTCATATCCAGCTGTCTGCCTCGTCCATCAGCCAGCACTTATTGTTCCTGAGACAGAAAGTCTCAGCAGCTTCAGTTCATCATCTGGTATCTCAGTGCTTTTAGGCTAATGCACCAGACTCTGCCATGCCATGCTGATTCTGCAAAGGGAGTAATGGGAGGAGCGTCACCAGGAAGTTCTTAAACTGTTGCTGTGAGTCTCATCAAAGCCCATGTGTCAGAGCACTCGAGTGAGTCAAGTCACAGTATCACAATATTGGCAAGATTGAAAGAGACCTTGGAGATCATGAAGTCCAACCTATAATCCAACAGCAACCTATCATCTCAACCATGGCACTAAGTGCCTCATCCAGTTTACTCTTAAACACCTCCAGAGACAGTCACTCCACCACCACCCTGGGCAGCCCATTCCAATGGCACATCACCCTTTCAGTAAAGAATTTCTTCCTAATATCAAGTGTAAACCTCCCCTGATGGATCTTGAGACTGTGTCCTCTTATTCTGTTGCCAGTTGCCAGAGAGAAGAGATGGACCTCCGCCTGACTACAACCTCCTTTCATGTAGTTATAGCCAGCGATAATGTCACCCCTGAGCCTCCTCTTCTCCAGGCTAAACAACAGCAGCTCCCTCAACCACTCCTCATAGGGCTTGTGCCTTCACCATCCTTGTTGCCCTTCTCTGAACATGTTCTAGTATCTCAACATCTTTCTTAAACTGAGGAGCTCAGAATTGGATACAACACTCAAGATGTGGTCTAACCAGTGCCGAGTACAGGGGAAGGATGACTTCCCTAGTCCTGCTGGCCACACTATTTCTGATACAGGCCAGGATGCCATTGGTCTTCTTGGCCACCTGGGCACACTGCTGGCTCATGTTAAGTTTCGTATCCGCCAGTTCTCCCAAGTCTCTTTCTGCCTGCCCACTCTCCAGCCACTCCGTCCCCAGCCTATAGCTCTGTATGGGGTTACTGTGGCCAAAGTGTAGAACCCGGCACTTGGACTTGTTGTCACTGGTAATTGGGGTTGATATTGCTCTGTGCCTGAGCAGACTCCAGCTCACAGAGTATGGAGGCTCCAGCCCAGCCCTGGGTCCTTAGAGCCTTAGGTCCTAAAAGGAAAAGTCTGTGCTTTCTTGATGGTTCAGGATTTCATGACCATATCCATATTTTATGTTACACATGCAAAATGAGTATGCTTTTCATTCAGAGCTTGTCATCTCAAGGAAAATTACAGTATTGGTCACAGGAGGAAGTAAATTACCTCGTGCATCTAATAAATGGCCATTTACTTGGGGTACAAATACTTGGGAGATGGAGGGTTTCCCAAGGCTGCAGTTTCACAGGCAGAATTAATATCACTGAATGAAGCTTGACAGGCATAGTCAGGCTTTTCAGGTAAGTCCTTCAAGAGAAAAGAGATCTTCCTGTTTGCGAAATGGTGGAGCATGGGGAAGTAGCTGGGGAGAAGAGGAAGATTACAGGTTGAGTCTGGCAAAACTTGATTTTGTCCCTTCTCAAAAAGTTTGGGGGGAGAATACTCTGAGGAGTGTGGCCTGGCTCTGGAAGCATGCATTTCCAAAGAGCTCAGCCTGGTTCATGGTCCCTGTTCCGGAAAGCAGGGACCCTCTCCAAGCATCAAGCAGTGGCACCAATGTGGCAGCTGGCTTCAGTCCCTCTTATGGCTGCTTGGGCATCATCCCTGTGGCATAACCCTGCAACACGCAAGGGCATCCTGGAGCTTCAGCAGAGGCCGAGACTTTGCCATGGTGCAGACTTTGGTGCAGGGTTCCTCCTCACCAGTTGGACTGCTCTTCCAGAAGCCAGGAAAAGCAATCATTGGCAAAGGTAATGAGATGGAGTCAGGTGCACTATGTAAATACTGTTTGGGCTACGTTCATAATCCCACACCGTGAGCTGCGTTTCCATGAGAGAGGCAGTGTGGCCCCCTTGGATAATCTTAATCATTTCTGACATGAAGGCTTCTTCTCCTATTTCATGACTTATTTCCCCGGTATCATTTAAATGTATTAAAACACTGTTAGTGTAGAAAGTAGGCATCATGTTAGCATAATATCTAATCAGAACTAGTCTGGCTGTTCCCCGCAGGGTTTATTTATTTATTTATTTAGTGTCTGTTTGTGCTGGGTTTTTGTTAGATTGGAAAGCCCTTCCTTGACATACTCATTTGTTCTGCTGTGTAATAGAATAGGATCTTTCAGGGCTGCTGACATCTGCTTTATTCTTGAGATCTGCAACTCTCAGCCCACAAAGCAACAGTGATAATAATAATAATCATAGTGCTAGGAAGCCTGAGAAGTGAAGTTAAGCATGAAGAGGAGAAGACAAAAAATGGAAGAGGAAAAAAATGGGCTGGCAAAGAGTGTTTCAATCACTGTGAGTGTATTTTTATCAGCCTCGATTCTCCACTCATTTACTCATGCTTTATGATTGCACTGCCCTGTGGACTGCAATTAATTTCTTCGTGACTTGCAATATTGCAAGGGAGAGGGGATCAGGCACCATGGTGTGTGCGATCAGGACACTTGTTCGTGGGTATATTCAGCTCTGCTCTTGCTCAAGTGCATTGCTTTGATTTCTCAACGGCATTGCAGTATTGATTTTGAAGGGAATTAGTTTCTTCAGAGCTTCTGAAGATCTGGCCACTGCGATTTCTCAGGGACTTATTCAGGCTCTTCCCCCACAACTTTATCCTCACTTGTCACAGCTGAAATAATTGGCATTGCACTATATCAAACAGAGAGGATGCAGTCCTGAAGGCTGGGGGGAATCAAATCTAGAGCAAGGCCTGACAAAAACGCTGCATGAGGAAGTGAGTTGTTGGGCTAAGGCCTGTCTGAAATAGGCCTGCTGGCTGTGACTGCCCACTTTGGGTCATCTTGTCTGAATCCTGCTCTGTTGAGATAACACAGGGCTTTGTACTAAAGAGAGGAGAAAGTGTATTGCAAGGAGGAAAGGAGGCAAACAGTAAGAAAAGTTAGGAAAAGGAAGAAAATAAGAAAGGAGTGGGAAAAGAGGGAGGGGAAGATAAAAAAAAAGAAAAGGAAAAAATTAAAAATAAGTAAGAGTTCCTAGCAGTAAGATCAGTACATGTTGAGCTTCAAGCATCTTATCTATGTTAATCTAAATGGCTCTCTCACCATTCCCTAATGTGAATTATTCACACTTAGGAAGAAGTCTGCATGATTTTTGACTTGAGATGGAAACAAAACTTGGGATTTGTGGTACTGTAAAGCAAGGTTCTAAAGACAAGTTTCATGGCTAGTTTTAAAGATTATGGCCAGTCAATAAGCAGATGAACCTAGAAGGACTTGAAATTAGTGAATTTAGCTCATCCTGAGCAGCAGGGACCAAGTGGCTCTCTTGCCCTTTAACCTAAGGCTCTTTGTCACAAAGAACAGGGTGGCTGAGCAAGTACAGAGACCTGAAAAAGCTCTAAATAGCTTTATTAACAAAGACACAAAACCACCTGGACCCAGAAGCAAACGTATTCCAACATTTGTTGTCCTCTTCCTTTCAGAATGACAGCCTGGGCTGAAGACTCCTACTCATAGTGGGTTTCCAAAGTCTTGCTTCTTCTGGTCCAGAGCTTGAGTCTCTTCAGAGCCCTCAGTGCACACTATTACTATTACTGGTGACATTATTTTTTTAACCTGACATAGGTGTAAATGACATTTTATGAATATTGACAGGATCACCCTTCTGCTGAGTTCCTTATGTATTTGGCATGCAGACATGGGGTAATACAAAATAGAAAAGGGATTCATGAAAACTAGAGATGGAAAAGATTTATGAGGCCACATCTGCTCTTTTTTTCTCCTGGCATATGCTTATAAATTAAAGTATCTTTATTAGTGTTTTGCCTGGTTTTAAATGATCTAGCCAGCAGGACTTTTGTGTCCCATGGGAGTCTTTTCCATCTACCAGTGGCTCTCACATGCTAAAAACCCAGAGAACTGCATACAGGAGCTTCATGAGACATCCTACAGCACCTCACCCCATGTCAGAACTGCAGAGGACATACATATTCAAAAGCTTGTCTGATTTGTCACTGTTTGAGCTACATCAACCCGATAAAGGGATGTGGCATCACTCAGACATTCAGAAGCATTTCAGTACTGTTCCATTCCATTTTCAGGTGATTATTTTCTTTCAGGGAGCACAAGCAGGAGTGGTTTTCACGAGAAACTAATGGATTCCTACACCTCTCATAAGTAACACTGTGCTCACCTCTCTTTCACATATCATGATTCAGGCTTGTGTCACTGGCCACAGGCTTGCTGGCAACCTGTATCTTTAAGGATCTAGATGAGATTTCGTGTAGCCCCACAATACTTTCCTTGCTCTTGTGAATAATTGCAGTCTGTGCTCTCCATTGCTAGCTGCCTAGCCAAGCTAGCTACTCTACCCATGCATATTCTTTCCTCAAAAATAAAACCCTCCTGTGCAAGTTTAGGGCTACTATTTCTATGGTTCTTCAGTTTCTCATTGTAGTTTGTTCATGTCTCTGTGGAAATCGGGTATTTACAATTACATACTAGTCAAAAAGGCCATTTTGGAGACCTTTAAATTGAATCTGCCCTTGTCCTGCTTGGTGAGCAGATGCCTTTCAGCCTGAGAGCCTGAGGATGAAGTAATAATATTTTTCTTGCCTTGTTGTTTAAATAAGACTTAGAAAAACCCTGAGAAATTACTTGGAGGAGTGGCTCTGGCCATAGAGGAAGCTGGAATGGGCTTTTGGGATAGCTGGACTTAGTGTGCAGGTGGAAAATGACATGTAAGGTGAGGAGGCAGAGTTATGTAAAAACATTGAGTTTGGCTGAAAACGAAAAAAGGAAAAAAAAGTGGAAGGTACATTACTGCCACTGAAGGGAAGAGAAGCATTATGGCTTACAGACTGGCTGATACGACTCTTGGAAATGAGGGCAGGTGATAACAGACTGGAGGGAGGTACTTTCTTATGAGAGAAATCTGCTACCTCTCTCAGTTTAGTCAATGGGAAAAGAACCATTATCTAAAGAGCAAGAACAGTGAGCTCCGATTGATGAGGGCCCAACAAGCACTGTTAATTACCTGTGCAAGCATAGTGGTTTATATTCTTATACCCGAGTGAATAAAATTAATCTCTTAGATCCTACCATCTAAACAAAATTGTCATTTGTCTTCCACAGCAGTTAAGGCTAGAGAATTTATAGGTGAACAGGACCTCTGAAGATGTGCCATATTTGCTTCAGTGTCACTTGATTTTTGGGAACTTGACTATGGTCACCCAACCCAAAATGTTCTGTGCTCCGTTCCTAATATTACATATGGTTTTATATGATCATGTAATACACAGCAATTAAGCTGAAACAAATAAATCAACTACATACTCAGAATTTGTCTCGGACACCAAACATGCCAATTTTCTTGTACTTCTGTGTTACATCATTATGGGACATTGATTTCCATTATTGTGTATTTCAGAAAAATTCCTTAGGTAATGCTCTGGTGATTTGCTCCAAACTGGGTGTATCACTCATCTTTTAGCAGGCATGAGAAAGAAACACAGCATGCCTGTCAAACAAAGCCCTGTCAACCCAACTGACCAAATTCAGCCCATTGCCCAGTTTCTGATTGTCATGCAGTATCTCTGAGGTGGAATTGAGCCTGTATTCATAGTTTTTCACTAATCAAGTGAGATATAGGATAATTTGCTTAAAAATACCATATCACATGTTCCCATCTCTCCACATGGTAGCCCAGTGACAAAACACTGCAGTAATAATGTTGCCCTCTGGCCCTGAGGATAATGAATACCAGTTCTGCTGGGAGATAGATGCATTAGTAATTAGCAAATGTTTGAACATGTTTCCACCCTGCCAACCTATACCCAACTTGATGCCAATTTGACAAAACTACACTTCTCACTAGGACATCCATCCATCCTGACTGCTGGTAAGGCACCCTTAAGGATTTCTTACTGTCAGTAAAGCTGTGGTACTTCTCTTAGGCTACATCAATTTACATGGGAAGGTCTGTGGAGAGCTGGGAAGTCTTGAATGAGCCCCTGAGCAACTCTTAGCAGAACCAGAACCATCAATTCTGTGATAGGTTTTGGGCCTCTTAGCCCAGAAAAAAATGTCACGGGAGCTGGCCATAAGTACTGAAGTTGTTAAGACAATAAGCACTAATCAAACTCTTGCAAGAGAACAGGAGAACTGAGAAGTGGATTGAGATACTGATTTTTGGAGGGGCGTTCATCCCATGTTGTAGAGATCATAGAACATTCTTTGTCTCTTTCTGCTTTTAATCTAGTAAATAGAATAAATTTTATCTGAAACAATACTTGTCTTTAGACACAACACTGCACTAACAGTCCTGTGACTCAGATTTTTCTGCACACCTGATCTGGTTCCCATTCATTTCAACAACCACACACATGATAGGTAGAATCCTAGCCTTCTCAGAGCAATTTCTTCCCTCAGCAACACTAATCTGATGTCACTGTCTTACACTCAGAGAAGTGCCAGACACTTCCTGATGAAGAACTAAGGTTCAGAGAATAACCATCACAGTCAGGGGGATTACCTTAGACTTGGTCAGACTCTTGTGAGGTGACTTGCTATGTTGCCTTTTCAGTTTTTCATTGCAAATCAAGAGTAACTTTATGGTTGCAGAAATGTCCTATGTGACTTTTAGAATTTAGAAGGTAGTTGAGAATAGAAGATGAATTTGTGCCTTCATCTTCCTTGAAGGCATCTAGAAAAAATGTTTTCAGACATGAAGTTCCCCGTCTCCAGCATCTTCTTGGTTTTCTGATTTGCTCCCTTTCTATGCTTACTTGAGGATAGGTAAATGAAGCTTTCTTTTAAAAGAACTTACTCAGAGAAGGAATCAGGAAATCTGACAATTCTGAAAATAAGGATTTTGGCTGTAGGTCATCCTAAGGATGTGCAGAACTATTCCCTGAATTTGCTCGTGCTCATGGTTATTGTTCTTCACTCAAGTTTGGATTGCTCTTTCGGCTAGACTATCGGTCATTCTAAGAAGCAGCCTTAGATATCAGCATGGTCAATATCCTGTTTTGAACACTTCAGAAAACCCCAGGAAAGGGAGAACATATGATTAATCTCTATGGAGCACGAATACAGATCTAGTCCTCCTCACCCACTCCTTGTAGTAGAGGCAAGTTAACCCCTTCTTGAAAGCTGTTTTCAAAGAAGCCTCACAGACAATCAGGACAAACATCTCCCTCTCCCTCCTTCCCCAATATCAGACAGTTACCATGTTAAGGAAAGGATGATCCTCATTTCCCTGTTTAAACTAGATGTGATTAACTTTAGTGAGTAGGTGGTGAATTTTCAGCAGTTGCCGAATTTTCAAAGTGTACACTGTGCCTGAGAACAATTTGCAAACTCATCGGAGTCAACAAGTTTTGAACATCACCATTTTCCTCACCTGACAATGTCCTCACAGTGAAAGTACCATCCACACAATGCTTACTGTTCTTGACAGCATCCTGGGAAGGGACCGCTAGAGAGCAACTCCTGTTTGCTGAGAAGTGATTGCATATAAGTCTGTAAGAGAATGATGGTATGGATAAATTACTCAGCAGGAGTCTTGGTGTCTCTGACACACCTGGAGTGAGATTTGTCTCACTTAACTCTTTATGTCCCCACTTCATTAGAGATAGTTCCTCCTGACTTCTTTACACTCACTGGAGGAAAGAAGACAACAGTGATAATGTGACTCATCTTGCCTGTTTTAGATGTTTGTGTGGTAGGGTAAGATGAGGTACCCACCAGAAAGGCCTATGGCTCCCTGTGAAGACTAGTCCAGACTGATGTCTGCAGATGGAAATGCTCAGCATTGACCACATAAATCCCAGCCCCAGCTTCCAGAAGAAGCCCATGAAAGTCACATATATAGGTCTGGCCCTTTCCTCAGCTGAGCTTCTGCTCCTTGCACCCTTGCTTCTCCACACTAGGCCTAATAATTTTCAAATCAGTTCATATTGAAAAAGAAATTCCACTTCTTCAAGTGACATCAGCAGAAGACATCCAGGGCCCTTGCTCTGAGATTTCAGAGAGGCTCTAATATGTCTCATTTCAGTATCTCCCTACAGAGTGATGATCCAAACATCAATTTATTTTCTGAGATGCTGTTGAGATCTTAGTCCAATCACTAATCTTACAGTTTGAAGATCCCTTTATGATTTATTTGGTCATTTGGCATTTCCACAGAGGCCTTCAGCAGATACAGAGAGCCAGTTGTTGTAGGTGTTGTACAGACATAGGAGTTCCTGCTGTGAAGGATTTAAAGCAGTTTTACTCCTGCTACTCACATCCAGGCTAGTGAGAATGTGGTCAGACAGCGCACTGAGGTCCTCAGAGGTGAGCTTTAGGGGAAGCAGCTCCTCTGGCTCTATGGCTCACATGCCTAGAGTGTAGCTGCAGTCATCTCTGTGGCACAGAGCTGGTGCTGGAGTTCTCAGATTGTACCCACTCTGGCCTGGGAGGGATGAGGAGCTCTGATCTCTGTTGGGACCCCTTCTCACATGCTTAGAGAGAGACCCTGTTTGGCCTGACCAAATGCCGTTGCAGGGGCAGAAGTGCACAGATGTATTTATCTCTTTCCTTTGGATTTCACCTGATATTTTTACACTTTTCTCCTCTTCCCTAATCTGTCTCAGCCTCACTCTCCACCCTCAGAGCAAAACAGACTTGCAGGCAGGGTAAATGGTAGCTGCTACACCCAAGAAGGCCCCCCCAGAAATCACAGCAGCTGTGAACCTTCTTCTCACCTCTCCCTCTTTCCTTTCTCTCTCCTGATCGCTTCTTTGTGTCTCTCCTCCCCACCTTTTCTGTCTTTGTTTTTTTTTACCCTGTTTCCTCATGATCTCCCTCAGCCTGTGTCTCTCAGTCCCTCTCCCTGGCTCTCTCTCTCTCTGGAGACAGGTCTAGTGGCCTGGTTGCCATCTGCTGCCTGGGTTGTTTTTTATGTGAGTGCGTGCGCGTATGCGCGCGCGCGGGTGCACGTGGGGGTTTTTTTTATGAGGTTGAGATCAGATGGCATCTAATCGATCGTCATGGTCTCCATGGTTACCTGGATGACAGAGTAGTTGGGAGAGAAACATACTCCAGCCTGGGGCTGTCAGACCATTCCTGAGAGAAATAATAAAAAAAAAAAAAAGAAAAGAAAAAGAAAACAAAAAATCAACCCTCTTCCATCACATTCTATACATTTACATCTTCCTTAGATATAGGAAAATGTAGCCTGTCTTTCTGTTATACATTGTCACCCCTTGACTTGGAGGAACAAAGCAGACTTGTTTTCCTTTCGGCATGGCACAGCCACAAAAGTGAACCACATCTTTAGGAGAATCTCCCCTTTCCCATTTTCCTTCTCTGAAAGGTTTGATTTTTTTTTTTACTCCTTTTTTTTTTTTTAAAATCCCCCTGGTCATTGTTGTAACCATAATGATTACTTTTATTCTTCTAAATTGGATGGTTAGTCTCTTGGATTGACTAAAGGCAATATTATCCTTCGGTAAAAGGAATTGCAGTCTATTAGTATGAGCAGTATCTTTTTCTTCCTGGCCTCAGCCTCTAACACTAGACCATCTTTAGCCCTCGTTGTGGCAGATCAATCAATCTGTCTGTGATTCCTGTTTGGAAGCAAGTGGAGTGTGATGCTAAGTATGAATTATGGAATCAGGTGAGTTTCTTGTCTTTAAAAGATCGAGTTGGGCATGGCAATATCTCTGACCATGGTAATTAGTGTATCAGGAGCATGGGAACTAAAAAAGCTCATTGCACAATATGAACCTGCATGAATTGGGGGAGGATGCTGCTGCTGCTACATTTCACACAATATCACTGGCAGACGCCCCTCAGTAATCCAAGAATTTCACAAAGTTTGCCTACAGTGCACCACCCAGGTACACCCTGCCTGATTCCCTGCCAGTCATATTCTGCCTGAGCAGACTGAAATTTGTATCTGATGTGACCTGAGCATGGCCCCCAAAAGGCAATTAGGTTACTCTATCTCCTGTGGCCTGGCTGCAGCCACATCACTAGTGCTCGTCAAGCCCACTCACTGTAGTGCTGGGGGTGGTGCTGCCCTGGCCATGTTCCTGCTCATGGTTTCCAAGCACACAGGACTTTGGAAATGGCAAATGTAAACATAGGCAAAGGGAGCTAATAGCACCAATGCACATGGCTCAGAGGCTGATGACCCAGCAGAGCTCTCCAGAGACCTAGAAGTGCTGACTTACTGATGCTCACTATGAAATGCATCAGATCAGAGCATCCCCAGACAAGCAAAGATGTCATGGAGCTACACATGGTTTTGAGAGCTAGATACATCTTTACATATCTTTTCTCTTCCCCGGTTCTGAATTAAATTGATTTTTAGCCGGAGCCTGTGATCTTGCTTTGCCTTTTCGCCTTCCTAGTAGAAGCAGCAGGTGCCCAAGTTGGATTGTTCAGTTCAGGATGCAGATATGCACTGAGAGTAATATTAAATTGTCTGAAAGGTATCATTACAGGTGACATCCTCTCCAGCCTACATGCACCACCTTCAAAAGGCTCAGGTCTTCAATTATGCCCATGTATGATCTGCCAAACTCCTTTGTGTCCTAAGGGTTTAAAAGATCACTAGATATTCATGCAGCTAAGCCCCAGCATGACTCTAGGAGAAAAACATCAGTCTCAACTGCTGCAAATATCCAAGAGGGGCAAAGATTTGGCAACACCCACACTTGCAAGGAAAGGTGACGCTGGATGTGAGATGATTGTGATGGGGCAGTAGGAGGCATGTCAGGGACTTCTCACCTTTGAAGAGGGGAGCAGCTTGCACGAGGCTCTTTCAGCTCAAACCAACTCAGAGCTCTGCACTAGCTGGATGCTTGGGCTCCAAGAGAAGCAAGAGATTGTGAAGACAGGCTTTGTAGACATACTTTGTTCTCCCACTGGGACAGCAAACAGAGCTTTTAGTGCAGAAGGTTGTGGTGTTTGGGCCATAAAAGTCCTCTCCCAGTCTTTGAAAAATATGTCACATAACTCCCCTCCACCCCAGTAAAAACTCTTGATTAGGTATATTTCCTCATTTGTAGTCAGCCAAGGGTTATGTTTCAGAGTATCATACTTTAAAAAAAAACCCATGATCACATCTATTTGAATTCTGATTCTGCTCCCTTCCAGCAGCTTCTGACCAGCAGGGCGGGAAACCCTCTGCTCTTCAATATTCCCTAATGTTAAATGCCATGGACCTCCTAGATTTTCATACTGTACAAACACACACTAATTAAAGCCGTTCAGATACATCCCAGGCAGAGAATGAGAATCTGTTCACTTGAGGGAAGACTGCTGGTTTCCATGTCCCACAGAAAGCTCCCTCGCAGTTTACATTATTCTTTTTGCAAGGGATAATTTATGGTAAAGCCAGTTTCCACTGAAACATCAGACATGCACAGAGAGAGGGGGAAAAAAATGTAAACACAACAGCATCTTTGTGAATGCAGCAAGGTGCTGGTGCCTGCCTCTGCATGCTCCATAATATATTAATACACACTGGCTGGCCAATCCCACTGGAGCATTCAATCATGCCACATTATAATAGAATTTAATGGAGCTGACAGCTAAGACCTAGTTGCTGGAGACACGCGAAAGACCTTTGCAATGAGGATAACAATTAATAAAGGAAAGCGCCATAGATTTTTGGAGAACCTCATAAAAAAGTAAAATATCGACATTGATCACGGCATGCAAGGATATTAGACACGTAAATCTAGCTATTGCCTTTATTTATTTATTTGCACATCTTTAATATTATAGGCACAGGTTTCCCCAAGGCCAAAATGCAATTTCTCTCTCCATTTCTCAGCAGGAGCTTTTCATCTCCCTATTCACCAGGTTTTGAATTGCACATTTAATAAGTGATAAAGAATTCCTGTCTCTTTTCCTTGGGCTTTTAGCCCACAGTTTTTCTCTCCCATCTATCTTGTGATGGAAACAAAAATCCCCTTTACCTGGCAGTGGTAAATTCCTTCAGGATATGCTGGCAGTGTAAAAGGGGATCTGGAGCCCGTGGGGGGGTGTCTGGATTTGTGTCTGCTGATGTGCTTTATATGCCAGGATGCACTGGAAAAGGCAAAGATTGCATGGAATAAACATAAAAAGAGAGAGAAAGGGTCTACAACTCTGTAAACAGCTTTCCTCTGTTTGCCTCACCAGAAATTTTTTGCAGGAGGAAAAGCTTATGGCTTCACTGCCTTCATCGCACTGCCTGGGGAGAGAATCTTTCACCCTTTATGGAATATCTGCAATAATTTTAAAGAATTGATCCTGTGGACAAACTGCATCCACTTCCACCTTCTGTCCTGATGGAGATGGCAACCTCATCTTCTGCAGCTGTCAGCATTGCTGGGCTCCAACAGACACAAAACTTTGGGCTTTTCTGGCTGTGCACAGTCAGTACACTCCTGAATCAGGGCTGCTGCTTGGCTCCTTGCCTTGGATAAGGTCTGAACTGCATTTCCAAAATGGTATGCAGGTAGGTATGAATTGGTACCCAGAAATAGACTAGACTCCTCATTGTTTGCAGCGTTCAAGCACCTGATGCTTGCAGTGCCTGTACCTGTAAATGCCCATGTGGCACAGGAGAGCTGCCCTCACAGACTGACACGCTTGAGCTCTGTCTGACTTCAGCTTTACACCACCATAAGCCCACTCATCTCACTGGGCTTCTTCTCACTGATGGACCACAAGGACAGGGTCAGCTCCTAGTGAGCCCAACACCCTGGTAATGTAAAGGTCTAATTTCCAGAAGTTAAACTCAGTGATCCTTTTGGAACCCTTCCAACTCAGGATGTTCTCTGATTCCAGTTGTGCAGCCTCAGGAGCTGGAGCCTGGGGCATTTAGCTCACAACAAAGCCATTTGGAGCAGTCAGAAAAAAAACCTGAGGGGCCAAATCCATCCTTGGTTTAGGTCAGTAGAATCTGATGTGGTCATAAGATGGATAACTTTAACATCATGTTTAGAAATTAAAAACCATTGAGTTTTGGGGTACTTGTAAGCAGGCACAGTACAACAATAAAAACTGGATTGAATACTTAGATATTTCAGTCTTAAGACCAGCTGCAGCAGGTCACCTTCTTGTCAGGTAAATCTACCTTGTCACTTTTCTATGTACAGATGCACTTCCACAGGACAGGTGATATCTTGCTTGGAACAAGAGGGGCCATTTGTCCATACCTCTGCAGCAGTGACTTGCTCACCTCCAGTAAATTGAGTTTGTCAGTGCTCAGCCACACAGCTGAGTGGAGTGCTGCATGACGCCTCACCTCTCCTGGGAGAGAAGTTGGCATAAGCCATATCGTAATGGGATCCAGAAACAAAGAAGCGTGAATGAAGTGCTAATTGCATTCATAAAGACGTTAACAAAGGAATTAAAATGGCAGAAGCTTCCTTTCTCCCTCAAGATTCATATAAACAACCAAAAATATATTAATAATCACTGAGGTTTGCAGAGATTATAAAGCATCAGGTCTTGGAAGGACCATTTCAATGGTCTTTTTTATTGGATTCTGTGTCAGAGACGAGGCACTCTGCTTCTGTTTATCCAAACTTGCTCTTTTCTTTCTGTCTTTTTTCCTGACCTTCTGCTTCCTTCAAAGAACAGGAAGATTTGTCCTCATTTTCCCCTGAAACTTTTAAAATGTAAAACTAATGACACCATATTCAAAACTCTATATTTTAACAAAAAGTATACCCCAAACAAAATGACCCTAGAAGTTTGGCTAATGACACAGCAGATATTTCCTGTATAAAATAGCCTGAAACATCCTGCCTGACCTTTTAATAGCATTCGGTTCTGCTTACCTATCTGTGAAAAAAGAAAAAAAACCCAAACCATGCTTTCTGTTTTTATCAGTCAGTTTCTACGTGATTTCATCCTTCCATTACCAAACTCTAGGACACTGGTATTACTGAGAGAAAACATTTCCTTTTTAAAATTCTTTCCAGTCAGTGGGGTCTTTCCCCCCCCCATGAGAGTATTACTGTTAGCCTTCAGCTTGGAAAGAGCGTGTCTCACAGATCCTAAATTCTGAGGCTACTTTCAATTGCTTGTATCAGCAAAATGACAGCTCTTTGGTTTTTAGACTATTTGGCTGTACTTATCACACCTCCCCAACTCTTGCACTAACATTCTTTCTGCCTGCTGATGTGGATGTTGTGCTACAGCTAAATCCAGTTAAACATTTTTGCTCCATTCCCTAATCTTCAGTCACTCATAACTTTCTAAAATGTTCATTCTAGAGACTGCAACCTGCCTGTTCCTCATGACCACTCACAGGTGGATTTGTCTGGGAAAGACAAGTCCAGCCATTATGCAGTTCTGTAGAAGAGACATTCTATCAACTTGGTGACTAAGGAGACAAGGCTGAGGTGCCTGCACAGTCAAGAAGAGGACCCTGCACTAATGCAGGGAGGTTGCCAGACCCCTTTCCCTGAGCTTGCTCCATCCACTCAGGACTTGTGAGTGCCAGGGTGGGTGTTTCTAGTTCTGGAGGGCGGGCGGGAGGAAGAAGTAGGCAACACATCCAGGGAGATGAGGTGGGATGTGCCACAAACATCCAAAGAGAATGAAGCTCAGCTCTTCATGCATGTGGGAGGTGTGTGGGAGCATGGGGCCAGGGTCCAGGGTGGGGTTTCTGACTGGAGAGCATGGAAGGCAAAGGGGGAAGGGCTGTGTAAGATGGGACAGGACAGGCTGAGAGGGCAGAGGGCCACAATCCCTCCAGCATTCTCTGCCCTCAGGAAGAGGGTCTTCTTCAAGCAATTGGGACATGAGCAAACAAGGGAAACCTTACCTGAAGACATTTTGAAAGAAGAAAGGGAAAATAAAGCCCTTTGTACTGCATGGAGTACTGAGGGAGAGATTGTACCCCAACCCCTTTGAAAGAACCGAACCACTCAGGGAAGCGTCCTTGTTTCAAGAGCCCAACTCAGTTCTTTCCATGAAAGCCAGATATGGGATTGTTAGGGTGATAAGGAATATCGGAGCTCACACTTAGAATGTTGGGGCAGTTGGTACAAACCCTATTCCAAAGATGGAGTTAAAGCCTGTAGACCCTCCCACACTAACATGACACCTCCCACTCCTCACTTCCTCACCTTTGCTTCTCTTCTTCACTGTGGAGCACATCAAAATCTCTCAGAAATCCCAGTCCATCTTTCGTCCTTTGTCCTGTCCTGTTCACCACAAGATCCTGCCAACATTTCAATGGGACCCCCACTCTGTGCTGCTTTCCTGGCACTACTGCATTGACTCAAGAGCTCTTGAGGTCAGGAGCTAAATGCATCATGGAAAGAGTGATGAAAAGAGTTGGTGCTAGGAGGAAAAATGAACAATACTCCTGTATTAAGCATAAAAACTAAAATTAAAGCAATTTTCTATGTTACAAACAGCTACAGGAAAAGTGGTTACCAGTTAGCAGCAGCAGCATTTTTCAGGAGGTGCTGGGAGCCAGGATGGGGCTCAGCTACTCTTCTCATTCTAGTATCCCCAGATCAGGGTGGAAACATATCCCTGACTCTGACTTCAGTGCAGGTAAATGGAGCAAAAGGGCAGCCTCAGCCCAGGTCTTGTTTCCAAATAAATGAAGTGTGTATCTTCCACATGGTCAGGGGGGAGGGAGAAGCCTATCTCAGGAGTGATGGCAGGTGCTGCTGAGCTGTTTCCATTTTCCAGCTCTGCAACCTCAGGAACCTCTTTAATCCAAACCACCCGCCAAGCTTCATTCACTGGCCCTGAAGATCAGTCAGTCGTCTGGGATTCATTTTTAAAGCTGTCTTTAATTTTTTTGGAGTATCTAGCTGGCAGATTTTTGGTCTCACCTGTGACTCAAGAATAGATTTGCAAATCTCGTCCTCACAGTTTCTGTCATTTAAAGGGGCACATCACACTAAGAATTTAGTTTCTACTTTTAACAGAGGGAACACGGGAGTAAAAGGATATGAAAAGAAGACCAGGAGGTACAAAAATGCTTTGGCAGATTTGTTAGAGATGAAAACATACTTTATTTGATTTCTGTATTCCCTGGGGCAGTGAGGGGAACCCATATGAAATTGCACTGAAGTAAAGTATGAAAATCAGAGAGTGAATTTGACAAGAAGCTCCACCAAACACACCTAGCAGCTCACTGAAGTGTAAAATGTAAAGCTAGCAGAGTAAACAGTGGCGTAGCTCAGAGGCAGGACTTCAGTTACTGTGTTTTAAGGCGTTAGGAATACAGACAGGAAAATACACAGAAGGTACATTGCAGCATGGTTTTACTTGGAAGTTATGTTCTATGGTGTTGACAGCTATTGAGAAATGTCAAAGGTAGACAGGAATTTTTTTAGTCAATCATGCTTTTAGTCAATCATGCACTTTGTTAGTCAATCTTCAGAAGCAAATATGCACACATGGGCATTTGTGTACTGCTACTGGTCCAAGTGCTTTATAGTGTCTAGCTTGCTCAAACGCTTTCAATTAAGGTTTGGAAAGGGTTGATTCAGTCAGCCTACGCGACACTTGCCAAAGACAAAATTAGTTTCAGTTATTGCTGTTTTCCTTCCCAGAAAACAAAGCCCCACTCTCCCTTTCTTTCTTTCCCTTGTATTAAGCAGAGAGTATTTCTCAGGTAGGTGTTTAGCTGATTTTTAATGTCATGGAAACTTCATCTGCAAATTGGTTAGAAACTCTTTAGTAAAGCAGCCTAGTAAAACAGATGATTAATATTGGTAAGCTCCTCATTTGCATATTAATTAGTCTCCGTACTCAACTAATTAAAACAGGGCTGCCTGTTTGTAGACTTTCTGAATTCCAGATTGTTGCTACTGCTCCCATGTAAGTTCATTTAGAACAGCTAAGGCAGGCCATTGATATAACAAACCAGCCACCCTGGGCAGTGGTAGCAACATTTTAAGGCATTTAAGGCTATAAGGGATGTACTTTTAGCATTTTCTTCAAAAAAAACCAAGCAAGAGTAATGCTTGAAATAGCAGGATGTGATGACTAAGCAGTGCTCCTTCTTCCCTCTTATGCTGTCAGAGAGCAGGACATCTGCAGAAACCTGACAAATCCAAGGCCAGAGGGAGAAGAACACTGCAGGGCACAAAGGAACCCAGGCTGGGTTGCCCATAAGCCTTGTGGTACTTGCTTTTCTCCAGGGATGCAGCCTAAAATCAAAGCTCAGGCTGATGTCTCAAGACATGAAAATGCAAGATTAATTCTGACCTGTGTTGTTCTGACAGAGCTCTGTCCAGTCTTCTCAGGCTGGGGGTGGAACTGGGACTTGGAGTCCCTGCATGGCAGCTGGAGTCGTTCTTGCGAGCCCCCTCACGGCCCCACATGCTCTGCAGAGATGCTGCAGAGGCCAGGCACTGGCTGAACTTTTATAGGTTAAGAGCTGCATTTTCCCCATTCAACATTTCCCTCATGACACTGTCTGGGTAGATAGATTACAAAGAAATTCCTCTGTTGATTCCTTGTCTTCAAGCTTTAGCAAATGAAATGCAGCCTTCTCATCACCCACGAAGTCACAGAATCACAGAATCAGTAAGGCTGGAAAAGACCATAGAGATCATCAAGTCCAACCACAGAGCCAGAGTGCTGCCCTCTCCAACAGGATCCTGCCTCTCATCCCTTTGTCTGGCTTGAGGACACACCATTGCCCCCTCTGCCATCCAGGCCACCAGGCAGTCCCCTCACATGTTTCTCAGCCAACACACCTGCTGGTGGCCATGATTCTCTTCTGACCCCTTCTAGCTCCTCCTGCTGTTCTTGCTTCTGGATCTGAATCTTGGCACTTTTTCTGCTCCTTCCCCTTTCTCATGCATCTGTTTTTTGTTCCTCCTGGCTATTAGCATTCCCCACTTTGTTATCCCCGCAATCGTGCTGGACTCCTGTAGAAATTCAGGGACTGAGGATAAAACACCCAAGGCTGAGAGGTGCTTTATGAATGTATATTAACTGCCATAAAATATTTTGCATGGCAGTGACAAGTAGGTTTTCTCAAACTGTCTTTGCATACAGAATTTTCCTCACCCTAGCTGCCAATAGCAGTTTGACAGGTTTTATTATACTCCATTATTCACAACAAGCCAGGTCGCTGTGCCATATGCTGTCCAGTCCTGCTAAAGCTAACCATGTGCCCATGTTGGCTGCAAACCAAGGCTGGTTAAAACCTGCTCCTTTTTTGCATGCTATTTGTTTTGAAAGAATTGGAGACAGGGGCTTCATGTCAGATGTTCCAGTGTGTCTTATCACACCACTTTGCTCACCCTTAGCAACCTAAACACCACAACAATTGGAACATCAGAGGTCCCAGTATGGTTTGGACGTGAGATTCTTCCAGAAACCTGCCCTGTCCTGGAGCTGATGCAGTTTTAGGCAAGAGGAGTGCCTTAAATCTCTCTGGTGCCACTGCCAGTGTGTTCAGCTTGGAGTGTCACTTCAGATGCGGCTTCACACACTGCTTAGTAGGACTCACAGCAAAGAACAGTGCAATGTGTCCAAGACTAAACCTCTGTTTCATTGGCAACAGCTGTTACAGAGGCTTTGCAGCTACAGCAGTCGTGTCTGCATGTGGCTGGACAGAATTCCTAGTGCATTCTCCAGAGTCTGGCCTCCTCCAAGCCTGCTCTCCCTCCTCCATGGCCCATGCAGCTTGGTGTTGTCTGCTTTTTAGCTGCTTTTGTTGCTCTGTTTTGTTTGAAAGTTTACTGACTTGCAGTTACTGATGCACAGGCCCATCTAGAAAGAATATTTATTGTTGTCTTTCAAGTTTGACAGACTTTGAATCCCTCTCCTATGCTACCCATTGTTTGCACTGTAGGAGTTCTCAGGTGGATGTTTTCCTTCCTCTTGCTGTGTCCATTTAGCTAATCCTTCTTGATGCTCCTACAGCTTTTTTTGCCCCAACTCTCCTACAAGCTAACAGCAGAGGTTACTTAATAAGTGCACCCATTTCTGGGCATGGTTGCTGTTTCTTTAGGTGTGCTCTCTGCTGGTTCTCTTGCATTGCCTTTGGTGGTGTTTTCCGTCTTGAGAAATGAGCAAAAACTGTGTCCCTTCACCCTGCTCCATGCATGTACATCACCAGCCTGTGGTTTCTCTGATCACACTGCTACGAGGATGTTCCAGCATTGAACTGCCTACGATTACCAGGGACCACTGTGGTGTGTGGCACCATAAGGCCCAGAGTCCTTATCTGCCCAACGCTGTCCATGTGCTATCACTGTGATGGTACATATGCTTCAGGTTGGAAACTGTGTGTATCCCCTTGCTACAGTGAAGGCAGACTCAGCTTATGTGTGCGCTGATGACATGAGGTACGTTTGATTTTAAACCTATATCCAGTTTTACGCTTGAAACATGACATGTGACCTGATTCAAGGGCTTGTACACTTGTCAGTGGTGTAGGCAGAATCTACCTGCATCATTTCATAAGGTCCTAGATTTCCATTACATCCAGTCATTTGTGGGAGTTACCATTTTAATGCTGTGTATGATCATGAACTCTAGATATGTCTATAGTAGACTGCATACATTGTTTTTGCTGTGGTATAACCAGGGCTCTTCTTGCCACAGCCTTTTTCTCCTCATGTTGTCATAAAGAGTCTATAGCTGTTCTGCGTTGTTTGCTGGCTTGACAGTCAAGGCCAGCAGAATTCTCTACTTCCTTAGTCTCGCTGATGGCACAAAGGGGTTAATATCTAATTTTATCTTTGTCTTGAAGGACTTTCACCTTCTTGAAATGCTTTGCTACAGTGCTGGGTAAGATTTACAGTAACATCTTCATTGTCATACATGGTGAGGATGTTCTGGCATCCCACCATGATACTATACAGTAAATTAAGCAATAGAATCTCTTGTTTCCTGAGGTTTTCAAACTGAAAGTTTCAAACACTCGCTACTTGAAAAGGATATTTCTGAGTGATATTAGGACCTGAGGGAACCCATTGACTTCAACTGCCCTGCCTAGCCTTTTTTAGGCTTTCCACCAACACACCCTCTGATCATAGGCCCAAGAACTCCAGATAAGCTCAGGACACAGGTGCCCAGATCACAACCTGAGCTGTGTCCAAGGTGTACCTTTGCCTCGTCCTGCCTTACTGGCTGGTTGTCAAGGCTGAACACAAGGCCTATGTTGTAACCAGCTTTGTTCCAAATCCCTGTCTTCTACTGCTTCTGATTGAGCTCTTTGGCCAGACATATCACTTCACCTTGTCCGGGAGAGTCAGTGGTCTGTCACTGCTCTGCTCTGCTGAGACTGTGAGACTGTTAGTGAATGTGCTGCTCCGCCTATGTTGAGGTCACCCTCAGTTCCCTGCCTGTCATCCTCAGCAGAGTAGCTCATACTGCTGCTGGACAGGTATTGTGTTGGTGCTGCCAGGCATGTCCTGTCTGGTCAACTCTATAGCAATAAAAAGCAGTCAGCTTTCTTATGTTTATCAGGAGAAATGGCCCCAATATTGTTGTGGGAGATCCAGGGAGACATTAAACTCATCATGTCTATAACTTTCAGGGAGATGTTGGCACCCAGATAACCTTGCTTTAGTACACGGCACACATCAATACTGAAATTCTTCTCTCTGTTGTGGGTTTGGTCCTGACTTTTCTGAAGCATATTTGTAGTTTCCTTTGAATCCGTCCTGAGATCACGATGTTTTTAACTGTTTCAAACACATAATAGATTGCTGTTTCTTGTAAAGAATAAGGAATTGCATTTGCCTTCCACTGGCCAATGTGTACCATCAGCATACAGATGTATTTCTCCCAGCTCATTTTCCTGCTTATCATTTTGCTAGTACGTATTGCATGGCAGCTGGGTCAGTAGTCCAGCAGAAATCAAATTGGTCATTGATCTTAGAGCACAGTAACTACAATGGTAGCTGAGTGGCATTCTTCAGAAATGTGCCTAGCATGTGTGAATCTCCCTGGCTCTGTTATCACACTACAGAAATCCTCTGCACCAGAAGCCTGTGTCATGTACCTCACCATCCATTACACAGCTGTGCTTTCCTTCTGCAGATGATATCCCACTGGGAGGTGAAATGGTGCTGTTTCTTGAGTATCTTCCACACCTGCTCATGACCTGCATGTTATCCACCTTGTCTCTTGAATTGTTTCTGTGGGATGTCTTGGATGATGATTTATTAGTTGGCCTTACTGCTTCATGAAAACTGTTTGCTCTGGCAAATACACTTGCTCTGCTGCAGCAGTCATTGTTGTGATGCTGCCTTTGGTCTGGTTGAGCAGCCCTTGCTACTCTTTCCCTAAGCTTGGGTTTGTGTCTCTGGGCAAGCTGGAGTTCTCTCAGTTCAGACGTAGGATGGTTTCCAGGGATCTTTAGCAAGGCTCAATGACAGTTTTATACATAAGTTTTGTTTAGATGTGTTTCTTCATCTGCATGTGTTTTTTTCTGCATCATTTACGGGTGTTAGATGGTGAGTTGGACTAGATGATCCTTGTGGGTCCCTTCCAACTCATAATATTCTGTGATTCTGTGATTCTGTGATTCTGTGATATATTTGTATAAGCACCAATACACTGTACCTTCCCCCAAAGCAGCTCTATTCTAATTTCCCTGGGGTCACTGCACTCACCAAATACATTGCAGGCTTCCCTATATCATGGATGTGTGGGTGTTTACCCATACCAAGTGTATCTCACTCATTACTTAACCTTTCCCTGAAGTGAGATGTGAAAGGGGTAGCTCTAGCTTCTCTGTCCACATGCCCCTTGACCAACGGTGTTTGCATCAAAGCAGGAACACTGCCTTGCAGGCTTGGGCACATAATTTTGAGACTTGAAATAGACTCCCTCTTCACCATTTCTGCAAGTTACTTTCTTTCTGTGTAGTCTCATTCTTGCTGTAGATCTTGCAGGACCGCAGACTGTCATTTCCTTCCATATTGCCACAGGCTTACTGGGTAAGAACCAGAAAGGAGGTTGTAGTCAGGTGGGGGCTGGTCTTTTCTCCTTGGTCTCTGGTGACAGGACAAGAGGTCATAGTCTTAAGCTTCAGCAAGGAAAGTTTAGACTTGATATTAGGAAAAGGTTTTTTACTGAAAGAGTGATCTGGATTTGGAATGGGTTGCCCACAGTGGTGGTTGAGTCGCCAACCCTGGATGTGTTCAAGGGGAGGCTGGATGAGGTGTTGAGTGATATGATCTAGATGTAGATGATAGGTTAGTTGGGCTATAGGTTGGACTAGATCATCTTCAAGGTCCTTTCCAGCCTTATCTATACTGTGATACTGTGATACTGTGATCTATAAAAGAGAATAAGTCTCCTTAGGGATGAAGATACCTTTTTACAATTAGCATTAAAATATATGTGTACAACTTACCAGTTCCTCTAATATTTCTTTCTCACTTCGACACACAATGCTACGTCAGAAAATATGTCCTTTGCTGGATCCTCACAATCACTGCAAATGCTGCTCAAAGAACTGTGAGCCCTAAGCCCTAAACAACAGATGGAAAGGTTTCAAAGGCTAGAGTCTCCACTTTGTCTAGTAGCTACTTTATTAGTGCCAAACAGATGTGTGTGCAAATGACTCCTGCTGTAAGCATTGTCTTTGATTCCTGATATCTAAAATACCCACTAGCAGAGGGAGCCAACAGCCCAGGTTTAATAACGAATCATTGTTACCCATTTCTTCCTTGTTCCCTGGATCCTCTCCGAGATGAATTGATGGCTTTGGTAGATTACTTGACAGACAGAAATAAGATTGGCAGCTTCTCAAAGACATCCCAGGCTACAGAAACTGAAATCTTCAACCTCATCCCCTCAGAGCAAATCTCGAGGATGAATGCTGCACAACACTTTTGTAATGGGATCTGAAAACAAACTTGCTTATTAACAGATCACAGAAAAGTGTCAGAAACCCTTCTGATTCCTGAGTTTTATCTGACCATAAATGCTGTCCCTCTTGCCCAACCCTGGGAAACAGTCTTAGAAGCAAAGTGATTGACTTTCCCTGCTTACCCACCTGACAGAGGATTCTCTGCATGTGACACCTCTTCCAGGCCAGAAAGAAATGTTTGTTGTGGATGGTGTGACTCCAGAGTTGCAATTCAAACTGAGGAACTGCTACTTCTGTCTTGCTTTGACAAGCAGCATTACAGGGTGTATGATCCAAAGAGCTTGCTGAGTCTCACATACAGGTCAGAGCCTTTGTTTAAACATTCAACACACTTCTTCCAACTGCCTGGCAAAAGGAATGTGTTTGGAGGTGTAAACGAATTTGACAATTCAAGTGTTGTATGTTAATATACTGATCAAAATACTGAGAATTTTCAGGTCAGAGAGCATCTGTTCATCTCAGTGATCTTGTTAAGAGCTAAACCCTTATAGCCTGGGAGACACTGAGGAAACATTGCAGGATTTCTCTGTCTGGCAGGATTCCTTTCCAGTATTAACTAGTGCTGGATCTTCACCACAGAAAAATTCCTGTCAGGGTCTTAAGCACTAACAGAGATCTCAGCAGATCAGTGTTAAACCAAACAGGACCAAAACGGCCAGAAGGACCTCCACACTGTTTCCCAGTATCAGCACTGATGAATGGTGGGAGCTGGTAACCATTCATCAACACGGCTAAATGAATGCAAGGAGTTCAGACAATGCTAAAAGAAGGAGCAGAGTCATGGGGTCAATCTGCAGAGCTATTCTTACTCATGTGAGGTTTGGGTCAGTTCCCTGCCTGTGCTACTGGCTCATTAGATAAATCTGGGCACTTCTGAGGCTAATGAGAGGTTCCCTGTTGTTCGACAGGAGCTTGGCTTTAAACCGTCCTTGCCTCTTCTTCCCTGCTTAAGAAATATGGATACTTCTGCTCACTATGGATCCTCTCTTCGGGCTTGCATCACCTAGGATGTAACAGAAAACTAGAGTTGTCTGCCTGCAACCCATGCTGTCTATCAAGAAACATCCCTGAGAATACACACTTCTGGTGCTGTTACTGCACTTCATTCCTAACAAAGCAGAGCAATTTGCATTACAAGTCAGTTGTTTTAAAGCCAATGGGTGAAATCTGGAGCTTGACACTTGGCTTTTACTCAGTCTATATTCCATGGGACTATTGTCAGCCAAAGACCTGACTGAAGATAGTGTAAGATGCAGTAGCACTAACTGCATTTCTACAGTGCTATTTGCCCAAAGACTTCAGAGTGCATTTATTAAGTAAGGTAAAGCCCAGGGAAAGCAGCTGAAATCTTTGCATTGACGTTAAGCAGCTTTTGGATCGGTGATAAAATAAGGAAATATGCTGGTTCTGGAAAATCTTGGCATGTAGGCAAGATGAATGCTTTATTTCCTGTTGCAGGGTATGGTGGGGAATGGAAGCACAGAGGTGAAACGGCTTGTCTGCTGCTGCTTGGATAATCTGAGATTGACACTAGGTAAATACTTATGTCTTAGGAAGTATGGACTGTGGCATGAGAATGTTCAGTTGATGTGAAGTGGTCTAAACTTCAAAGTGCAAATTCAAATTGCTTCAAGAGAGTTTTCAATCTAACAAAATTCCTAAGTCTCATATGGGTTTGGTATAGCATGAATTAAGAACAAACCTCTTATAATTGGATCCAAAATGCTCTCTTGATTGTTCTCTCTTCCATTTCTGCCTTCTCCCCCCTTTGGTGTCTGTCTAGCTGTTATGTTTTATTTATAGATAATTGGAAATGGAACATAAATAAGTCCAACTGGAACTCCAAAGAAATCAGCAATTAATGAGTGTATTTAAAAGTCTGTTTTAGAGACAATAAAGATGGATGGATGGATGGATGGATGGATGGATGGATGGATGGATGGATGGATGGAGCAGTAGCAAGCACATTCTGGCACATGGGGTAAAAATAATTTTGGATTATTCTGATCTAACCCCTGGCTTTTTCTGGCTTAGGGAAAAACTCGATCCCCAGACCTAAAACTGACTTCCTCAGTTGTGCTTCCTGCATAAGACTGACTTGCCTCTCATCACACCCCTCAATTGACTCAACTGACAAGTCTTTACTGACTTTTGCGTGGTTGAAAAAATAGATATTTGTCTGAATTATAGAGTGTAGTTCCTTTTTTTGTATGAGGAATATAACTTAACTAGCGGTCATGATGGGCCAGAACATGACAGAGGAGAACATAGGACTTTGCTGAGATAACTAAAGTCACAGCAAGTTTTTAATAAGGGACTCTTCAAATTCTACCTCAGGTGTTGCATTCCTTTTCCCAGCAGGTACATCAACCATGCTGGCTGATTGCTAATTCTTCTCTCCTCCCCATGAGCAAATCTGTGGCTCTCACCTCTTGACTATTTCCTTGTAAGTCTAGCAGTGCATCTCCACCAAAAAAAGATTCTCCATTTCAACTTTTTCCCTTTCACTTTTCGTAGACGTATATATAACTTTTCTCACTTAACTTCTTTCTGTTGATCTCTTTATTAGCGAATATTAAACTATAGAGAAGTTTGGGTTGCCGTCCATATGGCACACATGATGAAGTTGTTCTAAGTGGCACTGTGGACTAATCACTTCCCAACTGTTCTCCACTCATGAAGAGCAAAAGCAGCTCTGCCTGTGTTCTTAGCAAATCTTTTCTTGCTTTTATTGGCAATGCTTCTGTTTTGGCAGCAACCTGTCAAGTTTAGAGCTGGCAACCACAGTTTTTTCGCATTCTCAGATGAAACATAGGCAACATGTTTTCTATGAAAACACCCTTCCTACTCTTCATTAGTACTTCCAACATTATTGTTCTTCACACAGAAAGCAAACATTCGTAGCTTTCCCTCTCCAAGCACTGTAGCTTGAATGGAACAGGGCTGAACTGATACAGAGTTTTTGACTAAGAAAAAATGTCCAATGAAGTAACAAGAAGCCAAGTCCCTCTTAGCAGCTCCAGAATGGCAAAGTCTGTTTTCCAAGTGGATATCAAGGCTAAGAGCTGTAAGTTCGTGTTGAATGAACTAGTAGGTCTACACTGTGCCCTGCAGAGATACTTGATTCAGAGTATTAGGAATGCTATGGTGTGCTGGCTTCATTGCACCATGTTCCATTCATGTCCCATGCATCTCTTTCAGCTCCACAAACTGATCCTCAGAAACACATTACACAGGAAGCAAAGCCAGTCAAGTCTAAGTTGGATTTCTTTTTCCACTCAGTATAAGATACATGACACACATCTGAAGCATCAACTGGATCAAGGTTCTCTTTGCTTGAGCAGTGAGCTTGTCCCTACAATCTCTGTTTAAAACCCGTCTGGCTTCCTGTGCATCTCACAAATTATGTATTTAAAATTCAAATCCCTTTTTTATCTTATTTTTTTATATTATTTTATATATATGTATAATTTATATAAAATTATTTTATATTATTTATTTACCTTATTTTATCCTCCTAGACCTCTGCGTCCTACTGTGCACACCCTTATTGGGAGTTTTCTACCACTGGTCCCCTCCTTGCCAGAAGGTTTCCAGCCCAGACTTTGCAACAAGACCTGGGATAGTGGCAGCTCACTTCACAGCTGCATGTAGAAAAACGCTTTGTACCATCTTCCAGTACTGTTGCTGACTCCCTGTGCATCTCACAGAGCTTACAAAAATCAGCTTTGCTCATGGCCTCCATTTCTCTAAGCCTCACATAACTGACTTCTGAATTCTTCTAAATTCTTCTGAATTCTACTCTAACCCCTACAAGATCTGGTAATATTGGGTGGGATTCAGTTCCCAATACCCACACATGGGGATTTTAAAAATAAACTGTGAAGCAGTGAGGAAGTTAATATCTGCTGAGAAGTCTGAAGCCTTTTCTCTTGCCCACCCTGGGGTTAGGATGGATATCCTAGTTCCAGTGGAGAGTAACGCAGCTGTTCACACTTGTGCTTCCTTTATCCCTCGTAACGGAGCCTCTGTCCCCTCGACACAACTCACTTCAGTGACTGCAATCATTGAAGGCGTTGGAAATAGGGTCTGAGACTTATGCAAACTCCTGCCTCAGGTGTCATGACCAATGAACCGATCAAAACTGCCAGCTTCTCTTAGAATGCCATCCCTGAATTCATACCCGACGGCAGATCTGTCACACAGTAGCCAAACATGTTAATACAGATGAAGCCTTTAGGTGCACTTGTACCCTCAAAACTCAGTGGAGTTGCTGTCATCCTCCAACTGTTCAGTGGCCTAGATGAAATTAGTTAGAAGTCTAAATGTAGCTGCTAATAAAGACACTGCATTTCAGCCTCAGAAAAAGCACCAGCTCCCTTTTCTACCAGATGTCCTCTTTGGCAGTTCGAGTCAATGAGGAGCCAAGTGATGGAGAATGAACCCAACCTCCAAGAGGAGGCCTCAGGCCCCAAATGCCAGCAGTGAGAATAGCAGAAGGGAAGTTCTCTATTGCTGCTTCCTGCTGGGGCTTGGATTTGATGTTGGTTCCTACTAATGTTGTTTGTCACCAGAATCGAATAGAGCTGCTTGTGTGAATTGTCTCCTGCTCAGGAAACTTCTTCCTTGCCTCCTGGAGATAGTTCTGTGAGTCGATGGGCAGAGAAATCCAAGGAAGAAATGCAGAGTCAAGGGCCAGCTGACAATTAGATGTCATGGATGTCCAGATTTTGGGAGGAAGGAATGTGTAGCCTGCTTTACCTGCCATCTTTTTCCTATCAGACTGGGAAACCAAACTCTGTTGGTTGGACTGTTCTCACATTCCAGAGCAGCAGCAGCAGCAGCACCACCTTTGGCAGCAAAAGTGCTCTCCCACTTTTATTTCATTTACTGCAACAGTCCTAAATCAGATTGCTTCAAATGGCCAGCTCTAGGCTGAGCAAAATTGTTTGGGAGCTGGTCACAGAAAATTGCACATCTAGTGGAAGACCATGGTGGGGGTGTTGGAACTAGATTATCTTTAAGGTCCCTTCCAGCGCAAACTATTCTGAGATTCTATGATTCTGTGAAAGTTTATAGAAATATGGGTAGTTTGGAAGATGTAAACTCTCCTCCACTTCACCAAATGAAGAACATGGCATTAGAGGTAGTGGGTGGTAAGACAACAACGGGAGGTCCTCTTTTCACAGGACATGCAGTTACACAATGGAAACGCTTGCCACAGGACACAGTGGACAAAAGAGTGGGCAGGACTTTCAAAGGGCATTGGGCAATGGAATAAAACCTGTTCAGAGGTACTAAGCATAAAGGCATAATCTGTGGTTGAACCAGCCACACACTGCAAGAAGACTGGAAAAGGGGCCTGGGAAATCTTGAGGTATGCTTTCCATCTTCCCTGTAGACTTCCCTTGCTATCTTCAACTGGTCAGTGGTGGAGATAATACTGATCTTTCTTGAGACCCACTAAGCTACTTCTGTATGAGGTTCATAAGAAGGGTTAATGGGACTAGCTGGGTCCTAGAATGAGTTAATTTCAAAGTCAGATAGCCCACCCTGACCAGCATGGGTAGAGTAGGCCTTCTCTGTTGCCGTAAGGTGCTCTTGAGAACAGAAGTGCAGGTATTCATGGCCTTTGACTCTGGATTGAGGAGGATAACCAAACCCACTCCCATGGGGCTGTGTAAGAACTTTTACTGAAATCCCCCCAAAACAGCAACATTAAGATTCAGAGAGGTGTCCACATTTTCAACAGACGCATGGAGTACAGAATCTGTCCTGGAATGAGTGCAACAGAGTCTCCAGGTTTGTCCAGAGAATCACCCACAATTTTCCAGAATAAAAATACGTATTAGAGGAATAAACATCTCCCTTTCCTTTATCATACTTCTCCAGAAAGACCAGAAATGAGGTTGCCTCTTGCTGAATGTATTGTAAATTTCTCTAAAATGAATTGATTAAGAAGATAAAAAGAATTGTCCTTCTTTCGGAGGACAAGGATGAGATTTTAGCATCATCCAGATTTTCTAAAGAGTCTTTGAATTTGCTGCACAGGACTTGGATTCTACCATTTCAGTTTTCAAAAAGGATTTCTCCCACTCGGCCTAAGCTAACTTAAGAAAAAATTCCTTCTGTGCTGTAGTCCAGAGACTTAAAAATGTATAAAAATGCCACATGCATTTTCCTCCAGGAATTCAGCTATGTGATTTAGACCTGGGAAGGCTCACATTCTCTCTCTGCACCTCTCCCAGGTTTTGCCAACATAAACAAATTTTGCAACTATTCTGGGCCTGTTTATGGCAATTTCATACTCCCCATCAGTCTGGAAAATGGGACCATCATGTCCAAGTGACAATATGCTGGTAAGAACTGGTATTGCCATCGAGTAAGTGAATGGTCTATAGAGCAGTTGCAGCTCTCACCTCTGACAGAAAAATGTTCTTTGGCTTTCATTGTCTATTATACATAGTTCCATGCCTCTATAGCAGGATATAGGAATGGGCACAGTGACTGATAGTAATAGCAATTGAGAACTAGGTCTTTACAACTCTGAATGGCAAATTTGCATATATTTTGCAAGGAACATCCGACGTGGCTGCCTTCATAATCTAACAAAGATCAATCCCGGCTAACAGCATCCACCCCCAGATTTCAGACGTGCCTTATTTAAGCAGCACATTTAAGCAGCAAGATGTGCAAAACTGCTGTCATGCCGTACGCTTCAGGAAACAGGCCAAGAGGGCTGACGCTCGAGTGTCGCTCTGGATAAGCAATTCGCCCGGGCCGCGGAATTAATTAGCAGCGATTAATAAAACGCGCGGAGGACCGCGGCCGCCTCCTCGCTCCCTCCGCAGGCGCCGCAGCCACTCTTTGTTCCCAGCGCGGGGGGAACCACAGCCAGCTGTGCAGTTGTTTATGAGGGTTTCCCGTCCTAAAACCCGATTTCAGCATATTCCCCGATTCCTTCCTTCAGCTGGTGGAAGGGTCCCGCCCTCCTGTTTGTTTCACCGACGTGGGGTGTCCCCCCGAATGCTCACTCTTGCCTTCCAGCCACCCTGCTCTTGTCCCAGAATTGATGAGAGTGCTGAGCAGAAACATGGCACCAGGGGAGGTTTAGGCTGCGTATCAGGAAAAATCTTTTCACTGGAAGGGTGATCAGGCACTGGAAAGGGTTGCCCAAGGAGCTGGAAGTGTTCAAAAATCTCTAGATGTGGCACCTGGGGGGATTGTCCGGTCACGAAGATGGCAGTGCTGGATAAAGTGTTGGACTTGATGACCATGGAGGTTTTTTCCAAATTTAACAGTTCTGTGATTCCATGAAACTGTGTCCTGTACAAAACTTAATTACCCTAATCCTGCCCAGCTGGATTGCAAAACCCTGTTCTTGGGCTTATTTTAGGAATCACTTCAAGGGTTATGCTCAACTGTTTTGTCTGGGTGATTTAGGCTTACATTAAAGCTGGTTGTAACTGCATAGTAGAAAAGAGGAGAGGCTGAAAAGTGTGTAGAAGTTCCTTCTCTGCCTCGCCACAGAACTACACACAAATGTTAAGACTGTGAGCAGTGGGACAGCCAGCCTTGGGTCTGCTCAGGTGTCCTCAAAATTCAGATGTAGACTTGGTTTTGTACAGAAAGCTGAACCTTTTGACCACAGGTGGATTTCCATCCTGTTGCAGTGGTTTGCAGGTTGTCCTGAACCAAATGTATGGGAAGGTTCCAGCTGAGATCTCCAGGCTTACTGAGGTACTTAGCATATGGGCAGGAAAGCATTTTTCCTGCTGTCAGGACACTGTAGTATCAGCTATCACACCATCTGCACTTTTACATCTAGGGTATGTAACATCCCCTCCCATCACTTCTGCTGCAAAAGTCCAGATAGTCCAAATCCACTCTATTTGAAAGCCTTCTCTGAGACCTATGGGAATCTATCTGCACGGTAGCTGTAAGGGCAGTTCAGTGCCACTGTATTTATTTCATTTGTATCGTACCATTAGCCTCAGTGGAAACCCCCTATTGTTTCCATGTTTTCATTGTCCAGCTAACGTCCTAGAATCATAGAACAGTTTGGTTTGGAAAAGACCTTAAAGGTCATCTAGTTCCATCCCTTCTGATATGGGTGGGACACACTTGTGTATTCATGTGGATTCACATTACTGCCTCCCTCTTTCACTGTCTTTTATTGCTCTCCTTGATTCATTCCTAACACCAGACTGAAAGTTTCTGAAGTAGCAGACAATTTGGGGAAATAAAAACCAGTACTGTGGATGGCTGAGAGATCCTTCTGAATGTACGTGTCCAAGAACTGCAGGGCAAAGCCAGCGGTTTCTCTGGGATCCTATGATGGATAAGGGGTTTGTGTCTTTCCTTTCCTCATATATGAACTCGGATGCCTGAACAAAAGGATGACTTGAAATCTCCTATTTCCTTGGGTAATGGGAAGTACCTGAAATTCTCTTTTTTTACTGCCTAGTGGCCCAAACTTCAAAAGTGTTCTTTGCTGCAAAACCTTGATTGTATCACTGTCCCTGCTTGCCACTGTTGAGTGAGGATCTTCCCTTGCAGACATCTTTTGTAGAAGCTGTACAGGATTCCAAGATCACTTTGAGAACTACAGTTCTTTGGAGAAACAAAGTTCCCAAGAACTCCCCCAAGGTGCATACCTTTTTGCTGGAGAAATACCCTGCTACTCCCTATAGAAAACCTCTTAGTGGCATCTCTGTGGTTATTCTCATAATGAGTATCGCCTACCTGCCATATCTAGAGCTAAAAATACAGAATCCGATAACCCGTGGATACTTCCTCTTCTTTTGTACAGAAGCTTAGGTATGTCTACACCATTCAGTACAGCATACTGCAGATAACCCTGAGCTGTTGCCAGCCAGAGCCTCGTAGTCCGTGCAGTAAAGTCTGTGCCAACCCACCAGGTCAGGCAGGTAGGGCCTCATGAGAATTTCCATGTTGCTGCCGCAGCCCTCTCAGGTCTCCAGACTTCTGCTAATTTTGACTATGGGCTTCTACCTGATACTCAGCAGCACCTGTCTGGTGTCTGGCTGTCTTTACACCTTCATTTCTGAGGGACTTTCCTAAGTTATTGCACTTCTTTTGCAAGGGCAGGACAGGAACAGAACCCTTATTTTGCAGAGTAGAATACCAGTACTGCACACTACATGCCACACTTGAGGTAGGAATAGCTGCTGAAATCACTGAGGTTGTCCTTATTAAGCGCATTTTGGATTATGGGGGAATTGTGAGGAGGCTATCACTTGCCAAGTGCCCCTTCTGCCTCCAAATCCAGAGTGCTGTTGCCTCTGCCAAAGAAACCACCTGTAAGTGTTTCTGCTTTCTTCTGTGGGATCTTCAGCAGTCTCCACAGAGACATAATCCAAATGAGTCTTCTGCATGCTAGTGGTAAGGCAGAGAAGGAATGGTACAAATGTCAAGACTATGAGCACTACTTCAGCCAAGTGATGACTGCTTGGAAAGAAAAGAGCCTACAAAGAATACATGGGTTCTCTCAAAGGCAGTGGGGCACAACTGTTCAAGAGAACCATTTTGAGGTACAAGCATTTACTTTTATGTTCAGCTTATTATCTCTGTCTCAGTCATTGCTGGGAGACCACAGTGGCCAATCCTGCCTCTTCAGTCTATGTTGTTGGGTTTTTTTTCTTTTTAATGTCTAAACTTTAGTATATTTAAGCACAAAGGCATGCTTCATAAACTCCTTGGATCAGCCGGAAACGCCTGAAGATGTTTGCAGTGAAACCAGAGCTCCCACCGCACAATGGGAAACTGAGCAGGACCAGGAGTTACAGAGGCTGTTGGCCAAGATGGGTATTGGTCACAAATGTGCATCCTGGGACAAGGCTGTGGGCAACATCTTGAGAGCAACTATCCACTGCCACAGATATGTGATGTGTGAGCAAGCTCAGATTTCCCGGGAACCTGAACTGGAGCTGTTTTGCAACAGAAAACTGTCCATCTAGGAAGGGATAGGGAATCAGCTTCTAACATCATTCACACTTCAGACAGAAATTCATCATCCCCAAGCCTTGTATAAAATTCAAAAGTGCCTCCAAAGGAATTGTTTGTTGCTTTGTTTGCAAAAAGTGCAAACAGCACATCAGAGAAGTAAAAATGCCTTGGTGGATTGTTTGGCTGAACACTTAGTCAGGGTGTATTGTAATGAGCCATATGCCAGCTTTGCATAGTATTATGGGATAAGCCAGCTGCAACATGCAGCTGATTAGTCTGGTTGGAAAAAATCTTCATTTTCCATAACAGGAGGCCAGCAAAGGCAAGCATTCTGGCAGGTGCTGTCAACCCTCTGACTGCTCCTGTTATCTTGCTGTGGATCAGACCAAGTTAAGAGATCAAGAGAACCTCTGCTTTATTTTCACCCTAACGGAGGAACCCTCTTTTAGCCTTAGGCTTGTTTAATAGTAACTGGATTTATGAACCATAACCCTTTTATGTTTTTATGGAAGAGGTTTCCACCACCTCTTCCCACATGTGCCATTCTCACTGCCTCCATGGGAGCTCAGTCTTTTGCCACTCAGCATTCAGCTCAGCTGATGTCTTGGAAACCTCCTGTGAGTTAGTGGGATGGAGGTCAGAAGGGGATGGAAACCTAATGAAGTGCAAGATCACAAAAATAGCTGTGCAACAGCACACCAAATGTCCTTTTTGACCCAAATCACTGTGGACAAAAAGCTGATGCTTAGGCAGGAGTGTCAGAAGAGAGGGTAACTATTTCCTCCACAAACCAGCTTTGAACAATTTGCCTCTCAGGGACTTTCCAGAGCCAGAGGTGTTTCCTCATTGCATTAGATAAACCTCTGAGGAATTTTGTACTTGTTGATCTTTCACTCAAACCCACTTATTTTCTGTCATCCACAGCAGCCTGGGCTATGGAGTTTCATAGTTTACAATGTCCACTAATTCAAGGTGAAACTCCCTCCATCAGGAACAGATCTGTGTGGCCACCCTTTGCTTGGGTAAGAAATCCCCAGCTAGAAGGTGGCAACATTAGAAGTCCTTTTAAGATCTTTTTTTTTAACTATTATTGGTTGTGTTTCCAAGGCATAATTAACAGCCATTGTTAGAATCTACTACAAAGAATATAACAAATCTGGAAACACAATGCCAATGAACCAGAATGGATTTTTAGCCCTAAGATATCAGATTTAACTTTAAAAAAATTATTATTATTATTTGGCTTTGGTTTGGTTTTATTTTTTGTTTGTTTTTACAGAAAGGAACTTAGCTTAGGGTCATCACTTTGCATTTACATACATCTAGTGCTTTGAATGCTCTGGGTCATCATTACATACAGAAAAGGGCTGAATGTATCTGAAAAAGAAGCTATGGACCTGTCTCATTTTTGGAGTGCCCAGATGAATTTGATGTGTAAGCCTCCAAAGAGCAAAAAACCCATGAAGCAGTAGTAGAGGGGGGGGTTGGAAGCAATGTGGAAAAACCTAGGGGACACCATATTTATGGCTGAGTAAGAAGCCTGAATCTCTCTCATTAAAAGAAAAATTCCCCAAAGACAGGACTGTTAAAAATATTCTTATTTGACCTTGTTATTAATGAGGAGAAGGAGGGAGCAAATTGCACATTAATGAACTTCAGACTTCATTGAACTTCATTGCAGAGTGGGACATGAGGTGACCTGCATGTTTAGGGTTTAGGATGATGGTTAATGGGTATTTTACTTCACCTAGTCAGTTCTTCCTCCCCTTTCTCTATGCTCTGCCTGGATTCCTTGCTTCATACCTCTGGTCAGTGTCCCACAGATACATTCCTGCCAAGTCCCTCCTTCAGCCTGACCCTGAAACACTGTCCTTTCTGGCAACAACTGAGGTCTCACTGCAAAAACAAAAAGCCATATCCCTACTAAAATCAGGCATTTTGGTGGAGTGGCCAAAATCTATAAGGTTTAGAATGAAGTGGGAATATGAGAGGCTTTCACAGCTATGACACAGAAGCTACAGAATCATAAAATGGCTGAGATTGGAAGTCACTTCTGAAGATCATCTAGTCCACCTCCTCTGCTCAAGCAGAGTCAGCTAGAGCATGTTGTCCAAGTGCCATTCTCTTCTCGTGGCTCTGTTCGACTTTGCTCAGGAGTTGAGGAGGGGCTCAGCTGGGGGGACTAATGGCAAAGCTCTCCCTGTTGCTGAGCAAGCTGGAATAAAGCTGTGGTTGCTATAGAGTGTGGCTGAACTGACTGAGAGAGCAGAAATGGTGCATGGGAAATGAATGCCGGGCATCCCAAGCACCAGGACATCCCCACATCTTAGCTGAGCAATAAAATGAGACAACTGTGGTTGGGTGAACAGCAGAAAGGTCCTGACATTTCAGAAATCCTTTCATGTTTTGCCTTTAATCGATTTATACTAAGCCTCAAATATGGAAAGAAGTGCTTAGGGCAAAGGTGAATTTCATATTAAGAATTGCTTTGATGCTTGTCAATTTGCCAAGATTTTTACAGCAAGGAAATCGTATTATTTCTCAGGCTCCTGGCATGGTCCTTAAGGTCTTATCTCATGATACAACTCTCTTCCTTTCTCTCCAGCTCTTGTTCATACAATAAAAGCCACAAGCATAACGATGTTGCTGCTGTTTATTAGTACCACCAAGTAAAAATGTCACAACAATCCAAGCTTTTTTCATGTTCCTGGATCTTTATGGTAAAGGTTGAATGAAAATGGACCATGAAAAGCTCATTGCCATTTTGCATGAATACTGCTAGTATTTCAATGTATTTTTCTCCTTTCCCGATGCAGTAGGGTTCATGTTCCTTCACAAACTAGACCCATTATTGCTAAATGAGAACCTGTACCATGTGTTCGCAATGAAGACTCTTCAAAGGCTTTTTATAAAACACATTACAACTACGGTTTTGTGAAGACTGGTGTAATGGAGAGGCATGTCCTCACCAGGCATGAAATCAGGAACAGTGTAAGTCCAGAACAGACCCACAGTGGCAGCTACATCATAGTCTTATGCCAGATTTGCCTTTTTTTCCAACTACCAGCAGGTATGCTATGAAGTACCATGACATAGTATTCTGCAGCTGTCAGCACTCAGGGGTCCTCTGTGAATTTACAGAACATAAGCAGTGTGCACTCTGTGCGTACAGCTTCCCAGACACAGAGCTAACGTGTTCAGAATCACGGAATCACTGAATCAATTAGGTTGGAAAAGATCTCTGAGATCCTCTGAGTCCAACCTATGACCGAACACCACCATGTCAATCAGACCATGGCATTAATTGCCACATCCACTCTTTCCTTAAACAGCTCCAGGGAAGTGACTCCACCATCTCTCTGGGCAGCCCACTCCACTACCAATCACCTTTCCTGTGAAGGATTTCTTCCTAATGTCTAACCTAAACCTCAGCACAGGTGCAAACCCGCTGAACGCAGACTGTAACTCCGTTGTGCTTTTAAGCTGAGGCTGAACGATGGGTGCTGAGCCGCCCCATGGAGAATGCCATCCCCCCCAGAACCGCCCAGCCAGCGGGACCCAGCGCAGCCTTCCCTCCCAGCCCGCACGGCTGCCTCGGTGCAACCACAGGTCCAGGGGTAACACCTCTCTGCCCCTTCCCCTCCCAAGCAGGCGGGAGCAGAGGCTCTGCACCTCAGGAGACACAACATCCCCCTCCGCCTGCACCCACCTCCCAGTCCTGCATCCGCTCATCACCCAGCCTGACACCCCTCACACAGCCCCTCGGAAGCCCCCTCAGCTCTCTCACACAGCCCCTCACACTCCACCTCACACAGCCTCATCCCACATTATTTAATCCCGGCCCGTGCGCGTGCGCTGACGCCGCTCGCGTTTCCGCTTCCCCGGCGGGCGCCCGGGAAGGAGGGACGGAGGGAAGGAGGGACGGAGGGACGGAGGGAAGCAGGCGGCCGCGTCCCGGCGGCTCTGCCCGGCGCCTGCGCATGAGCCCCGCATCGCGCCTCCCGCCCTCTCCTCCTCCGTCGGCTTCTCCTCCTGCTCCTCCTTGTCCTGCCCCGCCAGGGCCCGGCCGCTGCTCCGCGCCCCGCCCCGGGGATGCGCTGCCCGGCGGGCGCTCGCAGGAGCTGCGCGGCGGGCGGGGAGCGGGATGGAGGTGGAGGAGGCGTTCCCGCTGGTGGGGCAGATGGGGCCCTACCAGGTGTACCTGTGCGTCCTGCTGGCCGTGATGCTCCAGGTGAGAGCCCGCCCTCCCCTCCCGCCCCTGTCCCGAAGACCCGTGGGGTGGCGGTGCCCGAGGGGGATGCTGTGGGTGGCTGTTCTCCGGGGTGTTGGGCGGGTGTCCCTGCGGTGGGTGCTGCCTGGTGAGAAGGCTGGCAGGAGAGGGCTCCTGCGCTGGGTATGTTCTGCACGAGTGTGCTGTGCCCCTGGGGCACGGGTGACCCCTGTGCAAAGGCAGGGCAAAGTTGGGCAGAGTGAATTTGTGGCAGCCCGTTGTCTTTGTGCCACATGGCCTTAGTGCTTGTGTCACTGAGCCCATGAGGAGTTTGGAGTTTGTCAGGTGAAGGGCTGGTTGGAGAGAAATTAAGCTGAGGTTTCCATGAGCTAGACTGTGTGGGCATTTGCTTGGGCATTGGATTCGATGATCCTTGTGGGTCCCTTCCAACTCGGAATATTCTGTGATTCTGTGAAAGTGACTTGCCGGGCTCTGGTGGGAATCCTGGGCAGTGTAGAGTTAATGGCCTAGGTTGGGGGTTTCTAGGTTGGGTGTGGCTTGATTGTCACTGATAAAGAGACAGGTGGTCAGTGGTATGTCTGTGTGCGGCTCTCTAATCAGCTGGTAAATGAGGACTGCTTGTGGTACTTTGACTTGCCTTAACTCCTGTAATGTAGAGGCGTTGTCTCTCTGTAAGGTATTGGCATGAAGGTCCAGATTTTGGGTAGTCAGGTTTATGTCCTGTGAGATACAAAACTGGAACTCTCTTAAATTTTGTGATAAAAGTGGAATCCAAAGTAACAGTGGAGTGCTAGATTATCTTTCAGAGACTGCAGTGAGTGATGTGCTCTGCAATCATGTTTGTTGTCTTTCAACTTTGCTTCATCTTTGTGCATATTCCTAATGAGGGTAGGGATGGAAGATGAGTGTTTTATGTGTAGCCTCACAGTCTGACCTAGGACTGAAGTGTAGTTTGACAGAAGTCTGATTTACTCCATATTAGTGTCAAAAGGTTATGAATTCAGATAGGCTGACAAATGTTGGGTGGCTGCTTCTTTGGGAATTTAGGAGCTGCAGGAGGGAAGAGTGTCCTCCCACCTCTGCTGACCAGTATTTTGTAATTAAGAACTCCAGTCACGAGCTGTGAGACTGAAGATGTCTTCTCTCTGGCAGCTAGGAGGGCTGACCAAAATACTGAGAATCTTTATGAGATGACCAGAGGAAATTCAAATGCCTAATCTTGTCATATGGGAACTCTGTACTTGGTTGCAAAGCTGTGATGGTGAACAGCTGTTTCCTTATATGTACTGTTTTTCTGCCCTTTTTAAAAAACTGATATAGCTTATTAATCCTTTAAAANCGGCCCGTGCGCGTGCGCTGACGCCGCTCGCGTTTCCGCTTCCCCGGCGGGCGCCCGGGAAGGAGGGACGGAGGGAAGGAGGGACGGAGGGACGGAGGGAAGCAGGCGGCCGCGTCCCGGCGGCTCTGCCCGGCGCCTGCGCATGAGCCCCGCATCGCGCCTCCCGCCCTCTCCTCCTCCGTCGGCTTCTCCTCCTGCTCCTCCTTGTCCTGCCCCGCCNGTCACTGAGCCCATGAGGAGTTTGGAGTTTGTCAGGTGAAGGGCTGGTTGGAGAGAAATTAAGCTGAGGTTTCCATGAGCTAGACTGTGTGGGCATTTGCTTGGGCATTGGACTCGATGATCCTTGTGGGTCCCTTCCAACTCGGAATATTCTGTGATTCTGTGAAAGTGACTTGCCGGGCTCTGGTGGGAATCCTGGGCAGTGTAGAGTTAATGGCCTAGGTTGGGGGTTTCTAGGTTGGGTGTGGCTTGATTGTCACTGATAAAGAGACAGGTGGTCAGTGGTATGTCTGTGTGCGGCTCTCTAATCAGCTGGTAAATGAGGACTGCTTGTGGTACTTTGACTTGCCTTAACTCCTGTAATGTAGAGGCGTTGTCTCTCTGTAAGGTATTGGCATGAAGGTCCAGATTTTGGGTAGTCAGGTTTATGTCCTGTGAGATACAAAACTGGAACTCTCTTAAATTTTGTGATAAAAGTGGAATCCAAAGTAACAGTGGAGTGCTAGATTATCTTTCAGAGACTGCAGTGAGTGATGTGCTCTGCAATCATGTTTGTTGTCTTTCAACTTTGCTTCATCTTTGTGCATATTCCTAATGAGGGTAGGGATGGAAGATGAGTGTTTTATGTGTAGCCTCACAGTCTGACCTAGGACTGAAGTGTAGTTTGACAGAAGTCTGATTTACTCCATATTAGTGTCAAAAGGTTATGAATTCAGATAGGCTGACAAATGTTGGGTGGCTGCTTCTTTGGGAATTTAGGAGCTGCAGGAGGGAAGAGTGTCCTCCCACCTCTGCTGACCAGTATTTTGTAATTAAGAACTCCAGTCACGAGCTGTGAGACTGAAGATGTCTTCTCTCTGGCAGCTAGGAGGGCTGACCAAAATACTGAGAAGCTTTATGAGATGACCAGAGAAAATTCAAATGCCTAATCTTGTCATATGGGAACTCTGTACTTGGTTGCAAAGCTGTGATGGTGAACAGCTGTTTCCTTATACGTACTGTTTTTCTGCCCTTTTTTAAAAACTGATATAGCTGATTAATCCTTTAAAATTAGGCATTGCTGAGAGCTTGCTCTGCTGACTTGAGTGGCTAGAAAATTTTTATGCTCTCTGAAGAGTAGGATTAAGGAAGAAGTAGTTACCTTTTCTTCCAGTGCTGGTCATGTTGTGGAATGAACTGCAACCATGACAAGCGCTCTGTGTTTCCAGAATTTTAAGTAGTATGGGTCAGCTGTTCCGTATTGTTTGAGTTTATTTGTTTTGTTTTTAATGGATCAACTTACATTTCTCGTGGGAGAGGTGAACAGAAGGATTGCAGCAAATCCTGGAACTAATTCAGAATAACTAAACAAAAAAAGGTAGCAGGTTTGCAGGTTTGTTTTGTTTCGGGTTTTTCCTTCTCATTTTATCTTTAATTCTTCAAGTTTGCCAAAGAGGATCATCCTCTGACTGGTATGTTTTCTTTGCCTCAGGTCATTCAGGCACAGGAGTCTGTAAGGGACTCAGATGTGAAGCTGGTTGTCTTTCAGCCGTGAATAGATTTGGACTTGATACAAGTGGTTCCTGCTTGGGTGGTTGATTGCTTTTTGTGTTCCTTTATTGGTGCCAAGTTACATAATGTGTCACTGGGATGTACAAGAGCAAGACTGAAGGCAGGTTCCATGACCAGTGTTAGTCTTTTGTCTGGTTTTTCATCAGCCTTTGGAGGATGGGCCATGGGGTGAGTAATGTACCTGGTGTATGTGATGTAGCTTCAGGTAATCATGGGCTTCTGTAGTGGATTAGATGCAGCATCTGTCAGCAGAGTGAGAACTCTTGGTAGTCTCTGTCACTGGCTCTGCCATGGACTGATTGTTCCATTTTACTGCATGTTTGCTTATCCCTCTCCATGTGCCCCCTCAGTTGGCCTATATTTTCACATTGACCTATATTTTCACGCTGGCCTGTTGGTACAAAAATATTTCTATATTCTTATAGATAAGAATACCCGATGTGTGAAAAATATTTTTATCTTTGCTGTGTTAACTCCCTTAATCTCTGGTGCCAATATCCTCAGTTGAAACCCTGTGTTTTCCCTTCCCAGTGAGATTCCCAGCAGATGCTCTTGCTTTCCTTGTAGGCTTTTGTGCTTTTTCTTCTCTGCATGTTACTAATCTTTTAGCGTTTCATATTCCCTAAGTACTTTCACTCATTTTAGTGTTTTTGTTATATAAATTCCTGCAGTAAACTACTTCCACCCTGCAGCCTTATTGATACACTGATGTATCTAGTCTGTGAAGTCTAATTACAAACTAGTCTAGCTCACAGAACTTCTTTAGGGCAAACTGTACCAAACACTTCTGTCTGTGTGGGTGAGACTTTTCCACATGAGCCAATGCCCACATGTGGGCTTGAATGACCTTGCATTGACCTGTGGAATGAGCCTACTGACATTCTGGCAAACCCCTCCAGTTTGCTTGTAGTCAGAAAAATGTTTTTGGTGTGTTAATAAACTAGATCAAATGTAATCTTGTGGGCTCTGCCTTTCATCTTCCTTGATTTGTCGTATTCCTCTACTGCCTGCTCCATTAACCGATTGAGCCGTTACTGTATTGAGGTATGCCTAGCTTATTCACTGTCACCTTAAAAGGAATTTGGAAGATTTTTAGGAATGTTTTGTAGCAGTGATTGCTGATGTGATAATGGACTGATGACAGCTAATGTAGAGAGAGTTTTCCAAATTATATGGTATTACACAAAGACCAGATTTACTTGAAGAATGTGAAGATAGACTAATGATGTGAATTTGAGGTTGGATTAGTCTTGCATTTCCACTTTATATCTTTAAGAGGGTGAACGAGGAATAAAGGGAGCTGATAACTCTTAAAACACTTTGGACTTTATCTTGAGCTAAGAGTAATTGCTTGACACCTGCTGATTAGTGGAAAGGTGCTCACAATCATTTGAAGAAATTACATATATTGGATTGTTATGAAAGAATGGTTTTCTGGTGTTTGCTTTGAGTGTTGCAACCTGAGACAAAATCTCACACCTTGATCAGGTGCTTAAGAGTGTACAAGCAGATTTGAAAATAAGTTTCTTGGTCTTTTGTGATTCTTGTGGTTCTCTTGTGATATGCAGTTGAAAGAGGTTTGCTTTTGCTAGTGTATCTGACCTACAGGATTCCCCAACTCCAAACTGATCCTTCAGAAATCTGAGAATGAAAGTGTGTTCCTGCTGTTGAAAGGATAAAGTTTAAAAGGGAGTCCTTATTTGCTCAGCTGAAAAAGGTTTTGCCTAAAGCTGAGTAATGTGCATTGCACAGCTGTATGGATAATTACCCGGAGTGGTTTTTCCGTGGGAAGTCATTAAGATGGAAAACCAGTTAAGATAGTTAGATCAAGTTGCTTGAGTGCTAGGTTGTTTTAAGGCAAAGGCATTCTTGATGCAGAGCAGCTCTAATGAGTGGTGTTGCTAATGTCTGTTCTTGTTGACAGCAGGGTCATGTATGACTTTTATCGTTACAATATGCCAATACAGAAAGATGCTCTTTAATCAGCCCATCTGCACAAATGCTTTGAGGGAAAGCAGTCTGGGACATGTGGCTTAAAGCAGGCTCATCCCATATATTTAGAAATAATTCTGAATAAATTGTATCTGTTTTCAGACAGGATACAGATGTGACCCTGTACGTAGCTTTTTTAAACTCTATTTCTTGGCTTTTCTTATCTACGCTCTATACATATTCTACCTATTTTAATGGCACAAAACATCACTCCATAGTTGCAATGATGGTAATGAAATACTTCGTCAGTGACACTTATTTTAATACTTATGTATTATGTAATTTTAATTCTTATGTATTAAAATAAGTGTTACTTATTTTTAATACGATATTTTAAATATAATTTAATAATATAATTTAAAATTTTTAATGTAATTATGCTTGAGTATATTAAGCTGTTCTTTGGGCCAGAATTATCATAAACTGAACAACTTGCTTCCAGTCCATTAGGACTTATCTGAATAGGAAGTGCAAACCAAATCCAAAATGTGACAATTTAAAATTAAGGAAAGAGAGGAGTATTAACACAAATTGCATTACAGTTGTTAGTATCGTGTGTCACAGGCTGTTCCAGGGGCTTCATGACAGGCATTGTGTTTACCCAAAGTTACTTGCACTGTAACTTAGACACAGTTCAGCTATAGGTAAGGTAAGTAAGCAAGGTGGCAGATAAAAACAAGGGTTTACAGAATTCCTGTGTAACCTTCCTGCACTTTTATTACCTCATTGCTTGACTCCTTACTTTACGTCTGTGGGGGAGATCAGAGTTCTCTGGTTCTCAAGAAANTGGTTCTCAAGAAAGCAGTTGCAGAATATGTGTCAGACATGGGCAACCTTTTCTTGTAGATGTGATGAAGGCTTTTAGAGTAGTTGCATCACTGAATATAAATCCTTATTTTGGTATAGTGTATTCCTGCTTGGGGAAAAAATAGGTGGACATAAGTATAAAAACGATTAATGCAGAAGTATATAAACTATTAATGCAGAAAGGTCTGTTGCTACTCATTTAGCTAAGAGTATTTCTACTTGAAAGTTGGTGAAATTCTTAAGTGAAGACCAATCCAACAATTTTCTTCAATTGTCTGCAGGGTATCTCGTAAGGATTTAAAAAAAAATGGTAGTTCTTTGGTCACATGTGAAACACTTATCTTTAATATGTTATAACCTTTAAAAATGAATACAACTGATGTAGATATTGCACCATGTATATTCTGCAGAAAACTGAAATAACAGTGCTGAATTGTGACATGGTTCGTTAGTGGAGTCATTAACTAGCAGATGCAGATGTCTGGGTTGTAACAACTGCTTCCTTACTGACGGATGTTAAATAGCTAACTTTCTATTGGGTGGTTTTTTTCCCAAATAACCCTTACTGAAGGGAAGTCATGAATACTTTATCAATTGCTTACATCTCCATTGTCCCTCAAAATTATATTTATATGCAAGAGTATTAACAGAGCACGCTTGAGGTGTAGAAGAAACGTGAGCTGTAACTTCAGGACCTTCTTTAGCTGCATCTAAGCTGGTCATATTTAGGTGGTTTGAAGTGTCGTTCACAATTGCTGGATGTTCTTGCTCTTCTAATGATCACTACATTCACTCTGAGGCTGAAGCCACATTTTCTGTGTGTATTTATCTGTGTCAACTCCTCCAGTCAGCTTTTACAATTTAACTTACAAGCCTTACTGCAGTTTCTGTGCAGCTCGGTCGTGGAAGACGACTGTTCAATGTGCTGTTGTAAAGACTTTACAGAGTTATTGCTGGTGGGCATGGCAAGAAGCAAGAGTTTCAAGAGAGACACAAAGAAGTAGACAGTCTAAAGGCCTAGCCACAGAGGGAAGGAAGCAGATTTTTCTGCCTATTAAGAAAAAAAAAAAGGAAGACTACATGCTGTAAAGAGTGAAGTTGCCCTGGAGCACTTTACTTGAGCTGTGGATAAATGTCTTGTTCTTTGCGAAGTCTTTTTTAACAACCGGGAATGGAAAGTATATGGGAGGAAATGTATCAATAGTGATTGTCCTTTTTATATGGAGTGTGGATAAAATATATGGAGAGGTGTTTTCAGATTATTAATAATAAAGTTATTGTTACATAGAATATTTGGCACAGTAGGGTGGTGTTTGGATTCAGAAGGAGCTGAAGCAGTCCTGTCTTTTGCTATTAATCAATATGGCTTTCAACCTGGCAAACTGTTAAAACAATCCATCTAGGCAGTTTGTCCTCTAAGCAGCCTTGGAAGTTGAGCCTTGGAGTTAACAGGCATAATTCTACGTGATAGCGAAGACTATGGGTTAAAAATATTTGTATTATGACACATTCTCTCCCTTTCCTTCTTCCCTGCCCTTGTGTACACATAGTCCCATGTTTTATAGGCAGTAAATTACCTGTGTTTTTCCACTAGCAAGCCACATCATCAAGGTTCTCCTCACTGACACTTCCTCCATTGTAGAGGCTCTAAATTCCTTTTCTCTTGGGTGATAGAATTAGTAGGTGTGTAATTAAACTCAGAGTAGTTGTTTACAACTTGCATGTGATAGTTGTTCTTTATCTCTGACGCAGATAAAATTTTGTGCTCTCAGAAGTCTTCAACTACTTCTGTAATGTAGTGCTTTGTGTGCATTGCTTACATTAAATAAAATCTCTGCTTGCTTTTTCTAAGTATCAGTCCGTGGGACTGGAATCCCTCTGGAGCAGTAGCATTTTTTTTCTGGGTCTTGTCTGTTTACAGTATGATCTCTGACTAAATTTGCCACTTAAGCTGGTTAAGCATTCTATGTATTTGTGTTCACCTGGTCATTTTCCTAATACTGATGGTTTTGGGGTAAAGGGGTGTTAAGAATTTGCCTTAGAAGGCATGATGAAACTTTTGAGATCCTCCTGTAAGTAAAGCTTCAGAGAGTTGTACATACAGCTTATTGAGCTTTCTGTTTGGCATATGATGTTCAGTTATTGGTGTCTTAAATATATATAAAGTCCAGAGATTTCTAATCTCCTTCAGTTTGTAGACTCCCTGTGGACTTCCTACTGAAGAGGTTAAGCCCTTCTACAATAAATGTAGGCCTGCTGACAGCTTTGTGTTTCTTAATTATTTTTCGGAGCACTTTTAAGAAATACATAATTTAAGAACTTCTGAGGCCTGTAGGCTGTAAGCTAAAAGTCACTTGTTTAGCAAGCTCCACCGCAAAACTGGAAAAACATAGCAGTAAACCCAAGACTTTTTTTAATTAAAAAAAAACAAACTAAAAAAATCAAAAACACAAGGAGCAAAACACAAGTAGAGCTAATTGTTTACCCTCAGGTCCTTCAAATGAATAAATAAATGAAAGTAGCTTATACAAATGTCAGCATTGTCTTTGTCTGGATACTTAAGCAAAAAATGTCTGAAGTAATCAGTAGTTTACCAAGTTAAGTGCTTTAGCCAAGAGTCTGCTCTTCTCAGAGTAGTTGCAGAACTGTCTCTCTGAGATGAAGATGTTCATCCAATATTCTTTGGGACTGTCCCAAACCAGCGTGCTAGGGTGAGGACTTTGATCTGTCTGTGGCTCACACGTGTTGATAACCAACACAGGCTGGAAAGTATGGAGAGAAAGCGGAATGAAGGTGGAATCCAGATAAAAGAATAATGATGCTTTTGGAAGCAGGACTAAACCCTGCCTGATACTCGTCAGTCCACAGTTCCCCCCCTCCCTCCCCCGCTTTTTTTTTTCCCCAGCCGTTGCTGACTCTTTCTTCATGTTACTGTAATGTCACTGAGGCAGTCCAGTCCTGGATTACTTTGTAGTGTATTCATGAACTTGAACAGGAACTTCAGGCACCTCTTTGCTTTGTTCTCTTATAAATTTCATATCATAAAGATATGAGAAGAGTGGAGTGATGACTTGATGTTGGTGAAACTGTAACTGGTGTTCAACTGAGGAGTCTTGCCACTTAATTGCTCATAAATGTAGATTAGTTTCTTGAATATTCCTGTTGAAGCAGAGGTAGTGCCTTTTGTAGTTTTGGTTCATGTTTATTGTCTTGGTTCTCTAACAAACAGTGTGTGAGCTTTCTTTTTGCCTTCTGTTTTTGAAGGCAGAAAAATCATACTTCCAGCTTCTTTATTCATGTTCAGAGACCTGTCAGCCTGTGATGTGAATGTGCAGTGTTTCCATGGCCCTACCAGACAAAGGTGTGTACCAAGAGTCAGCTGCCACTTGGACTGATGTTGCAGAAAGCTTGTACAATGAAGCTGTTTGGTCTTGAGATGCCAGTGTTTGCCAGTGCTGATGGAAAGTAAAGTAGCCAGTGTTGGTGCATGGCAGCACTCATCTGACCAGTGGGCACTTGTGGTGGTTGGCTGGAATGAGGAGGAGCAACAAACCCCTGCCACTGCCCACCAAAATAATACTGAGCATGACATGAAGTTGAGAGGTGTGTGTTTGGATCTTTGGAGCAGAGAAGAAGGGAAAGCTAAAAGGACATTTCTCACTAAACTGTAGGAAGTGAAATTCTGAGAGTTGTGGTTATGCTGTTCAGTGTCAATTTTGAATGTAGATATTAAAGAACATCTGGAATGTTGACTCTTTGACTCCTTTTCTGTGGCCTACAATTTCAGGCTGAAAACCTCTGTTTTGGTAAGTTTTCTCTACAGAAACCCTAAGTTATCTCAAAATACGTGTCTCCTCTGTCGATGGTAAGTCACAGGTGATAATCACTAATGATAACATTCTGCATGAGGATTACAGTGAACCCCGCGTATTCGCGGTCCACTATTTGCGAGCTTCAGTATTTGCGGGTGATTTTTCCACGAGCTGTGCAACCTCGATGCGTGCTCAGAACGTNATCCTGCAGACCTTATATGGGGAGGGCCCATGGCTACGGGCGTGGCGCACTCAACTACGTTGTGGGTTCGCTACCTGTGCGGATTTCACAACTCGCGGGAGGTGGACCAGACCCAACAGCCCGCGAGTAACGGGGGTTCACTGTATTTCCTGTCAGAGTGGGGCTGGAACTGGTGACTAAGACATGATGATACATTCTGCACATGGTGATTCTTAGCTTTAACTACAACAGCCTTTCTTTCTCCCTTACAGTGTTGTCCCTCTTATTGTGCCACGAAGAAAGGAGGGGATACCTTGGTGGGAGAGTGTGTTATCTGCAGTGGATGATAGTTTTGCAGTAGAAAGACATTTTGGGGCTTTTCTAAGTCAGAGGTACTAAGGAGATGAAATCATGTGAATGTAAACGCAAATCACCCTTTGGAAATTACTTGGAGAAATCGAGATAATCAGATTTTCAAAAATAAGGTTGCCCTCTGTCCTCCAGCTTTTTAGCTGCTTGTCATGGTTTCAGAAGAAATTACTTCAGTCCTGAACTGTAACCGTCTCTTCATCAAAGGCTTCTACTGGAGCAAGTTTGTTCATTGTTCTTCCTGCTGTCTTTCCTCAGAGTGAGTTTTAATGTTTTTGTATTTGAAGGTTGAAAGTTGGTGTTTTACTCGTTACAGTTGGCCCTCTTGCGCTTCACGTCCCCCATATTGCGGCTTCACATCTTAGCAGCATGATTTTTCAGTGATTAAGGAGGCCCCTTTTTGCAGCTGCACATGCGTGACCTGGCACACATGAATGTTCAATTAGGCAGCATGAATATGCAAATCAACCCGCACAGCCGGGACGGCAGCAGCGGCACCGCCGCTTCCCCCCCCCCCAGCACAGCTGCGGTGGCAACTGATACAGAGCAACACAGAGCTGAAACAGCGCGGGGGGACCATGGGAGGGTGCGGGGCAAATTTGCATATTAATGAGCTGCCATTCACCATGGAAGTACCTGCCATTCAACGTGGGACTGTGGTACAGGAGAAACGACTGTATTTTGCTCAGCAGTGAATATGCTTGTTATGGTTTAGGGTTTTTTTTTTTCTGCTGCTCTGGTAGCGAGGGGGTTAACAGCTCAGTTCTGGCCTGAGCTGTCCGTGCTGCCATGGCCTTCAAAGTTAGAGATAAAGGCAGGCGTCTCTGCAGAATAACATACTTGGGAGAGAAGAAAAAAAAGTTCAGTAGTAAGATGTAGCGTGCCAGCTCAGAACCTGCGTCGGGAGGCTGAGAGATTTGAAGGCCCCAGGCCCACGAGAGAAGGGGTAGAGATGTTCTTCCAGGCATCCCGCTGCTGTTTGTGAATTGGACTGACCATGGTGAAAACCTATGGACCAAAGAGAGAGAACCAGGACCGCAGAATCCGTCTAAGCATTAAGACTGAAGATGGAGAGGTAAAAACTGGACAACACTGCTGATGTGTTGGAGCCCAGAGACAGAAACTTGGAGCTAGCTGAGAGCTCCGCAGAAATCCCTGGACAGACTTTTTTTGGGCATTGTTATAGTATTTGTGTACTTTTGGGATGGGCTCATTATGAAGCAGAAAAGCCAGTACTTAAAAGCTGCAATCCTGGCTGTGACTTCTGGACAACAGAGAATTTTTCAGAAGAACTGTCGTCCTCAGGTCGAGATCTCACTTGGGAGGGGTCATGAAAGACCTTTCCCTCTTGTGAGAGAGAGAGAACTTTATGGAAGGGCAGAGAGATGGTTCCTACCCTGGATCTGTTCAGAAATACCAACCTGCCTGGTTTACCCCTACCCTATGTTCCCCCTTTTTCTCCTGGTGGAAAAGGGAATATTACATCTATTGTAAGAGAAGGAGGGGTGGGGGGAGAAAGGTTGCCTTCTAAATGATGCTTCCCTTGCAATTCTGAGCTCGTTAGTTAGAAAATAAACCCTTTATGTTCTTTATTTATAGTTTTGCCTTGCTTCTTTTGCCTGTGACCAGTTTTATTTTATTTTCCAGTTTTATTTTCCAGTTGGTTTTTTTTAGTTTTCTCCTTCAGGAGAAGTTGGGGTGGGTCTCTGGCATCCAGCCAGGGTCAAACCACGACAATGCTTCAGCTGATACTTGTCTAGAATGACCAGGCTTGTTGTGAATTGCTGATGGGTTGGTTGAAATCCTGTATTTATATTTAATTCGTGATGAGTAGTGATCTGATTCATTCATAATTGGTATTTCTTACATTATTTTTGTGTCCTTTCATTACAAACAACTGAAACTACATATCTAAATTCTTCCTCCCCCTCCCTTGTTAGTCTTATTAGAGATTCTGCCTTTTTTGCAAGGAATTTATTATGAAAATGAACACCAAGAAAGCTGGTCAAGACCTTGTGGATGCGCCTATTAATGTTAATTTTAAGTTAATTTCAAACCCTGTTAATGAAATAGCTATAAGTGGCACTCTAAAATAATTTCTACTTAGCAGAGAAAGCAGAAGTTTAGAGGTTATAAAGGAATTGCCTTTTAGCAAATTTTCTTATACCATAGTCTCTTGGAAAGAGACTGTCAACAAACAGGAGAAACTGTAACAAAGTTTTCAGCATTTCATCATCAGTGGCCATGAGCTGGTGCCTCATCCCCATGTGCTTAGTGTTCATGTTGATTCATATAGATGAGTATAGGCAACAGTTAACATCCATATAGAGCCAGTTCAAATGTTTGGGGTAGAAGGTATACATTAAATGTCATATTAGACTTGAAAGTTTCTTTTGGTTATAGAACAAGTGAAAAATGTTTTCCACAGTGCTTATAATGTAGCCATTTTATACCTTATGCAGTTGTTATAGAATGTTTCTATTTGATTTGATAGTTTTATGTTGTTAACTAGTCTGCACAACTGTGTTACTGTTAGGTGCAAGCATTTAGAATTCTTAAGTGAGGAATTTCCAGGTTCATTACACAATTTAAATCTACAGTTTGCTTTATCTTATGTTTTTAAGAAATAAAAATATTTCTGATCTTCAGAATAATGAATTAATTTTGGGGGGTGTTTTGTGGGCCTTGGTTTTTTTCACAATGAAATGAAATGTGCCCAAAGTACAAGGCAGGTGTTCGCTAGGAAGGAGAGTCATGTGTCAGCGGTGACTCCAGTGAACTTCAGTATAGAACAATACTGTTTGATAGTATCAAAACACATCTCCGTTTTCATGTGTTTCTGATTCCACAAATCAATTCAAAGTGTTTCTGCCTTTGTTCTGTCCTTGGTTGCTACAGCCACTAGAATGCTAAAGGCTGATTTTTTTCTTATTGAAAAAAAACCCTGTATTGTTTCTTCACGTGCCTGCAGTCCCTTATTTTTCTATTTAATTTTCTGTAGCTGGGGTGGAGTTCACTTAGAGCAAAATGAAAAGCATTACACTCGCTTTCTTTAAACCAAGTGCCTTGAGGATTTCATTTCCTGATCTACTTCAAAAATATGTTTATTCTTTCACAACACAAAAGCAAGGATGTTGTCATTTAGTCTTGACACAGAATTGTCCAAGTGAGTCAGAGTATAGGGATGCACCACACGTCATGACCTGTAATCTCATTTCTCACTAATTTCAAATGATTGTTGAGTACCCAATCCATACATCCCTAGCAACATGGCCACTTACCTTTTTAACACTGCTTTCCTCACAGGATCTTAGTCATTACCTTCTTTCCCAGATGAGTTCTTTTGCTTTTCATCTATGTCTATCTAGTTGTCCCTCAGCTTAAATAATAGCATAGTTAAGAGAGTGTTTTCTCCAAATTCCTTCTGAAATTCAGTAATTTTAATATAGAAAATGGAAAAAGAATAATTTTTCAAAATACCAGCCTTCTGCCATTACAGTAGCACTTCATCATGTAGAATGGAAAAAAGAGCTGATGAGAAAAAGTGCTTTCAGGTAATAACTTGAGGATCTCTGGTTTTAATCTAAATTCTCATTTAGATCTGGGTTGTAACTTCAGCTGCTCTGCTCTTGTACAGAACAGAATAATATTGTCTGGTGTTGCTTGCATCAGAATTCAGTGGTCCTTGGGCTACTTTTTTTGTACCTGTGGTCTTCCCAGTATTGCAAATTATTTGTGTAGCCGCTTCCTGAGAGGGCAGACTTCCTGCTGGTACATTCTTCACAAGAGCATACACAGGAGATGCTGGAAGCCAGGCAGGGTGTCTGTTCAAGAGGTACCTGAAGTGGGATTGGAAGAATATAGAGACGTGAATAATGAGGGAGTTTTTATGAAGAAGTAGGAAGGCAAAGTAACATGATTTTCATTTTTGTTTTGTGGGGGGTTTTTTGTTTAAATGGGTTTTTTTGTTTTGTGTAATGTGTTTTGGTTTGGTTTTTTGTCAGTAACTCTGTGCTGAGTTACAGATCCTCAGTGAGGGCCTGAGACAAGATGCAGTTTTATTTGATGGATGTTTGGGGATGTCAGAAGACTTTCATCTGTCTTCTGTTGCAAAATTTGTGGCACTTCTGTGTTCAAACAGGTCTCAAACCACTGGTGTTTAAGCCAGAGTTATAATGTAGCCTGTGTATTTTTCTGAGCAAGCAGCAGTAATCCAGTTCTACACCAGGCTTGAAATGTCTGGGTTTCCAGCAGTTTTATTATTTCTTAAGTAAAAGCTGTTGTTGATCATGGCATTTGAAACTTTTGTATATGTTTAAATGTGTAGATATATAAAAAATGCATATGTATGTTCACAAGTGTCTCTGTCCTGTTTTAAGAGTGAGACAGGTTCATAGAAAATGAAAACACAGTAATCCCTCACTTCTTTGCCCCTCAAATTTCGCAGCTCCACCTCTTTGTGGTTTTTTTCCCCTGTGAAGACTTCATAGAATACCCTTGATTGTTCAGGAAGATGTGCCCACCGTGCCAGAGGAGGGGACAGGTGGACAGGATGGTCCCACAGTAGAGTGTGGCAGCAACCTCACCTCCGCTCCCCTGGCCCTGCCCGCTGTGCCAGGGAGGGACAGAGAAGATCCCTTTTGTTCCCCTGTCCCGTCACACAGTGCAGGGAGGTGCCAGGAACACCCCTCAGTGCTCTGGGGTGAGGGGGGGCAGAGCCATGGGCGTGGCTTATTTGCATATGTATGATCCACTGCTCTTCATGGGGTTTGGCTTTTGCAGCACTCCCCCTGACCCCGAACCCCTGTGAAATTCAAGGGATGTCTGGACCAGAAAGAATAAAATTTATTGAAACTGGAAAAGCATAGACATGAAGCCATGAAGAGGAGATCTATTCGAAATACAAAATTAGAGGACTGAACAACATGGGTGAAAGGAAAGGAAATAACAGAGTAGTATACTTGCAATAACGAATAACTTTATTTTGTTTCTTTAGTGCTACTAACAACTCTTCATGCATTCAGGAGGTATCCTTGCTATGTGGGGGCGTCTGACTAAGGGAAAGGTGTCAGGAGGGTGGACTTACTTTCTCTCAAATAACCAGCAGATAAGAAGTGCAAGGATCACTTTATTGAAGTTGTGCTTCTTTGGTGTATGATATTTGGTAGATAGGATTTGGGGGCTAAGACATGGCATCTCATAGTGGCAGATATAAAGTAGAAATATTTTTAGTACTGACTTGGTCCAGCTGTAGAGGAAGCATTGCTTGGATGTAAGTTTAGCATCTTTGTTTTTTGTCTTTCACGGCAGCTCTATGTGGCCACTGAAGCCATCCTCATTGCATTGGTGGGTGCAACTCCTCCCTATGACTGGGATCTCCAAGGGCTCTCACCTAATCAGAGCCATGGCAACCATTCAGTGAGTGAGCAGAAAGCTTTTGGGGAATGGCTTCTGACTGCCAATGGCAGCGAGGTGCATAAGCATGTGCACTTCGACAGCAGCTTCACATCAATAGTTTCTGAGGTAAGTCTGAAATGTGTTCTACTGCCTTGTGTGTGAATAATAAATCATAGTGAATTAGTTGGGGGGGGCTCGTTGTACAGCTTTTTTCTTGCATACCAATTCATGTTTTAATTAGGAAGTGAAACAGGCGCTACCTCCAGGTAGAGAACAGGTAGTGTACTCACATCTTTACTGTCAATAAAAGCTTTATTCTGCTCAAAACATCCCACATTTCCCGTGTGGAAATTGTGTATTGAGTCACGTGGCCTGGATCTACATTTGAGCCGGAATTGCAATGTTAGTTTTACTAATGTGCTCAAAATCCTTTTTATGGACCCTGAGCTGTTTCTGGCCACCTCTTGTGATTCCCTTGCTGAGCTCCAATGCATGTAGTGCATCCATCATGCAGATGAGGAACTGGAGAGGAAGCGGCTTCTGGCAGTCTTTGCAACTCCAGATATGGAAGAGGACATGGGCAGTGGGGAGTTAGGTGGACAAAGCAACTCCTCCTATTCTATTCCAAATCAAACTTTAGCTTTATTGGTGTGGCTTCTGTGCTTTGTGTGTTCTTTCATGTTCTAGCCACAGTCCCTACAGGAATGATTCCGGACTCTGCACTGATGAGTGCAACACCTGCCCTTCCTGGGGCTGTCAGTGTCTGTTAATGTCAAATTGTTCTGTACAAGAGCCCTGAATGCATTGATTACAAGACCTGAATTTGGAGCTGAACTCTGGAGTCAAGTGTAGTACCTCTTGATAGTTCATGGCCATTGCCCAGAGGTATTAATGCTGTCTAAATTACTTGTGTAAAGCACTTTTTTGGTTATGAGCATAGCAGTAAAAGCAGCCAGCTTTGGAATAGTACCAAACCTTTTGTACAAAAGGCATTGCTTCTTATTCTGGTAATAAAAGGGGCATGAGTACTTATTGCACTATCTGAATTAAAATTCTAATGGGTGGTGGATTTCTTAAGCATTATTTACAGCTCAGTAAGGTTTTCAAACTTTCTGTGGACTTTTTTTTTTTAACTTACCCAGGAATCTTTCATGCTCCAAAACTTGATGAGTCAGACGTGCTTGTAGAGGCTAGCATATGACATTATATGAAATTATATAAAGGTTTTTATTATTTTGATTGCATAAAAAAGAAATGCAAGTAGAGAGCAAAAATTATATGAAAATAAAAGATTAAAAAAATCCCAAGGCAACTTGGGTAGATTCTGCTTTGTAGTTCTTTAACACACAATTTAGTAAAGGCCCATGTGAAAAAATCTTTACCACTCCTGTTTCCCACTATTAAAATACAGTTTTTCAAAATTTGTTAGCTGAATGTGTGGTATATTTGGAAGTTATGTGCTAAATGCAAAGGTTTTGGTGAGATCACACTTACTTGGGGAATATTTCACCCCTATCTAATTTAATTACATTCATTACATTTTTTCCTACATTTGAGGAGGATGTTTTAATGCTTACCCTGATAATGTGACTGTGGCAAATTTACACTGAAAAGTATTCTGATGTCAAAAGCTTTGTTCATGAATAACAAGCATATATGTAATGTGCTCTTGTGTAGAATAGAAAAGCCTTCAGCCTAATGTTGAGATTCATTTTCAGACCAAATTTTGCTTTGCAACCATATTCTCTTAATCCCTGAATAATTCAGAAAGGATCTAATGTCAACAAGTTTTGTGTTGGCAGCTTCTTTAGTTTTTATACGAAAAGTTAAGGCATGACTCCTGTAGTTCCTATAAAACAGACTGACCATGTTATTTCAGGGTAAAATTAATCTCGTATGCAATTATACAAATGTATTTTTCTGGGAATTGTTTTTAAAGTCTGCAGAAGCTTCTAAAGCTGATTTGTGGTCACATGTTTAGTTTTAGAATTGAATTTTGTCAGTCTTGACGTTTTATGGGCACCTTACCTACTGTATCAGTAACCACCTCACCATTAAAGTGACTATTCAGAATGAAGTGTATACTGAGAGTAAGCAAGTTATTTTCTTGGAGCTTATGAATGATGTTTTATTAACTTCCTAATCTTGGTGAGGTTTAATTGCATGGCTCTGTTCTCATGGTGAGGTAGTTTATAAGTGAGCTTTGAAATAATACAAGCTTTTCTAGAAAGGATATTTAATGGGATTTTGGTAGAGGAAGAGAAGATTATGAGGAGAAGATTAGAGTGTTATTGCAGGGATAATGACATAATCACCAGCTTACCAGCACAGAAAGAGAAGTTGGTTGTCACTAAAAGGAAACATTATCTCAAGGTACAAGAGGAGTAGAAAAGGAAAAGATGTGGAGTGTTCAGAATACAAAAGGAAATAATTTTTAAACAATGAAAGCATGGTGTACATACTTTCATTCTACACTTCTGTGGAGGAAAGAATATTCTGTCAGGTCCATTAAGTCTCTAAGATTCAAATATTTGACTATCAGGTTTGTATATGGAATGGAGAACTAGAAATCACAAGTATACTGTAAAATGGTGACTGTGTGCAGAAAACCTGACTAGCCTCTCTACTGCTACCAAAGTATTTTTCAGTGACAAGGCAGTTCATAAGGAGGAGCATGTGCAGGATTATCTTCAGATAGAAACCACAACTATTTATTTTCATTGTGTGCCTACATAGTTCAGGACATATGTCAGTAGGTAGAACTAAGTCTAGTTAGGTTGATAGATTTATGTGAGAAAAGGGAGAAAACAGAAAAAAATTAAGAGTATTCTGAGGGATCTGTTTTTTGATTTCAAGATCAAATACTGCACATGTTTTGGGTGAACTGCAATTGATTAGTAGCCCCCAGTAAGTCTGGCAGAAACAGCAGTTGTGTTTTTGTGACTGTCTGGTGCTTTACTGAATATGATGCTTAGATTTATGCAGTTTGATCTCCTTAAAATGTGTGTCATCCTCTCCAACTACTAGCTGTTGGCAAAATGCTGAAATGTTTGAATTCTGGTTAATTTACCTTTTTTTTTTTGTTTGTGTTTGGTTTTTTTCCCCTCCATCCAGTGGTTCTTAATTGGCAATGCATCGTACAAAGTCAGTGCTGCCAGTTCTTTCTACTTCAGTGGTGTGTTTGTTGGAGCAATCTCCTTTGGGCAGCTTTCAGATCGTTTTGGGAGGAAGAAGGTCTATCTCACAGGTAACCACTAACAAAGGGAGTGAAGTGTCTCTTAAGATCAGTGACAAGAGCCTACTTTCTACCGAGAACTTGATATGCAGCTGTGATTCACACGCTGTGATTTTGGTTGGTTGTTTTGTCCTTCCAATACACTTCAGGAATATAAGTCATGAAAAGAAGTTTAACATTTGACTGTTCAATCACCATCTGAGTATCTGTGAGGTGTTCTGTATTCATGGTGTTTTCAATTTCGTGCTGTAAGGCCTTACACTCATTAATTTTGTGCTTATGGGATCCTTGCAGGTTGCAATTAGTCTTTCTAGTAACTTTTTAATGTTCTTACATGTATACCCTGTTAGGAATTTGTTGCATGTTTTATCTCCTCTCTGCATGATTTTTTTATGCATTTGTGATCCCCATAGTGTTTTAAAGCTCACAAATTTTTTTACTGGCCCTGGATCAAAAAAAATTTGAAACTGTTTTGTGTATCTTAAAGTTTTGTGTCAATATAGAATTTATTTTTTTTTAAAGGAGAGACCTCATTCAAAGCAGATAAAGGTGAGCCTGCTGTGCAGTGCAAAGCCACCATGCTTTGTCCCCTTGCAATATTTCTCTATTTTAGTTTCTATATGCTGCTTTCTAAGAATGAGGAGAGCTATTTGGTCATATATTTAATGTGTGGCTTCTGTGGTGGGGATAAATGTCAAGCAGTCAGACACTGATTCCGAGTATATGAAAGAAATTGTCATGAACTGAATTTGAAGGTTTAAATACTGCAAAGTGTGTTTCAAAACCCCCTCCTTTTGTCCCTTTTTGATATTGACTCTAGGTATTTAAATTCCTGCCCAAACCTGTGGTGGTATTGTTGACTGTGATTGCTGGGGACAGATAGCAGTGAACATGAAGTAAAGATACGTCTTCTGTTTCTTTAGGTACTCTTCTGAAATGAAATTTTGCCTTCTTTTCCAGGTTTTGCTCTTGACATCTTGTTTGCCATTGCAAATGGATTCTCGCCCTCATATGAATTCTTTGCCATCTCTCGATTCTTGGTAGGGATGATGAATGGTGGGATGTCACTGGTAGCCTTTGTTCTGCTGAATGAGTGTGTGGGTACGGCCTACTGGGCATTGGCAGGTAATGTGCCTTTATTGTCAGCATTTATAGATTTCATTCTCTCACAGCAGAGCTAACGCCAGAGCAGCTGCAGGTTTAACCCCACTTGAGCATCTCTGTGACCAGACTTTGAACTCTGCCTTGTTTAATATGAACCTTGGTCAGGCAGAGTAGGTTACTTGAGGCCATTCAGGTTTCTACATCGCTCGAGTTGACAAAGGTGCAGCTGAAACATCTCCTGTGAATGTTACCCAGCTAAATCCTAATCCAGCGTTTGTCACAGTTGAGCTCCATCCATCAATTTTGGACTCTGCTGAAAAGAGCTTTATGTTTATATACTAAGTATCAATTCTTCCTTTCCTGGCAGCTCTCAAAAAGAAGTCAAATATGTTTATTAATGGAAAGATGAGACAACTGTTTTTTATATGAAAAAAAAAGTTATCCTATGCAGTAATTAACCTTAGAATTTAGATCAAAAAATAGAGATGCCCTAAACTTGGTTGCTGCTGCTGGGCCTGTCCTTCAGATATGCTGTGTATAACCTGTCCTGTTACTTACCCAGTCTGTACCAATTGCCAAAGAAGTGCTATGCTGTGGCTGCTTTAATGCAGGGTGTGTTAAAAATCATGAGAGCAACAAATGAATACTATGTGTTCCTAAAAACACTGATTTTACAATGGTTCGTAGTATTTGTTTTCACACATAGATGAAACATACTGTATTTGGAGTTAGAAGACTTAATTGTTTGAGGCTTTGTTGGGTGCAGAGGATGTAGAAGGTGCTTTTTCAGTTTTTATTGATCTTTACAATTAAACATAATCCATCTGCCCTGCCTGAGTGAATATTCTTTGGTCAAAGAGCTGTGCTTTTGTCTGTATTGTGAATGAATTTCTGATAATGAAGAGTTAGTTCTTGACTGATCCCATGTGTTGACATTTACTAACGTATCTTAAAGGACTGATAATGTTTTGTTTCTAATTTTTTGTTAGGTTCTATTGGTGGCTTGTTCTTTGCTGTGGGAATTGCCCAGTATGCTTTATTAGGGTACTTCATTCGTTCCTGGAGGACTCTGGCTGTTGTGGTTAACCTGGAAGGAACAATCGTCTTTATTCTCTCTCTGTAAGTTATTTTTCAGACTGAGTTTCATGTTTAAAAAAGAAACAAACAAAGAAACTAAGTCAAGTTGCCTTTCTAGGATGGTGTGAAATGGTGTAAATAAAGTATTTCCCTCAACTTCTACTACCCCATGTTCTGTGGTTTCTTCAAACTGTAGTTCTACAATGCTTGAAAATGTAAGTCTGCATTGTATTGTATATGCAGCAGCACTGTAGATGGAAGCAGTCTCTAGAGTGATATAGAAGCACATCCTGTTCTTTACTGGTATATGTAGATGATCTAAACTCTTGGCTGGTATGCCACATATACATGTAAAAAGATTACAAAATGCTTTTGTGCCTATGTGGTAACACAGAAGAAACGGCATCAAAATTGCTTGCACATACAGTCTTAAAGATGACATGCAAAAGAAAAAGTGGGCAGCTTCCTTACATTGTTCAAAAGTGATCTTTTTGAATATAGTAGGGAGTTTGTGTTTGTGGATTTTAGCACAGAAAGCTATGTGATACAGAGTGCTTGTCTTTTCTTATATACTTCCTGACACCTAAATCTCAGTAACTGAAAGAAGAAAATTACTTTAGCTGCCGTTTAAATGGAAATGTTTCGGTTTTTCCATTTCCAACATCTATTTAACTTCAGTGTGTTTTTTAATAAAGCCTTTGCTAAAGAATCCACACACCCTTTCAAAGAGAGCATCGGAACTCACAGAAAGGTCTTAGGGACTGTTCATGAGGTGAAAGGCAGAGATGACACCTTAGTTATTTCAAAACTTAGTGGTGCTTTGAGATCTTTGGAGAAAAAATTTATACTTTCAGGTGGATATGTACAATTTTTGAAGTGAGCCGTGACTTCAGAGCTGTGCTCAGAGGCCGTCTTGCTGTAAGAAAGATGTTTTAATTTCAAATTTCACACCTGCATCCTTCTCACATTTCTTAAAAAATTACTCTGTGCAGAAAATACAATCAGATTTTTATCATGGGAAGAAAATAAGTTCTTTTCTAAGCTCTTTTATAAAAGCACAGCATCACGTTCCTCTAAATTTAGAGGGGAAATGTCATTTCTAGTCAGAGGCAAAAGTCTTAAAAAGCTTCTGGCTAAAGGCTAGAGTTTAAATTAGCTCTGAGAACCCAAAAATGGTAGAGGAAGGTACATTTTGTAGGTCATGTTGAAGTTACAAACTTGTGAAGTGGATGATGCACATGAGGAGCGTGACCTTGGTGCAGCATCTGCCTTCCTGTCTGTAGGGGAGAATTTGGGAAAAAAATTTGGAAATGAGAAATGGAGGTTGGTCTTTCAGAAAATGAGAAATGGAACTACAGTCATACCTTGTGCATTCGCGGTTTTGCGTATTCATGGTTTTTCTAGGTTTGTGTATTCACGGATTGGGCCACTCGTGGGATCCCCAGGAGACCCATAATCCCTAAAGTTCGAGGTATGACTGTACTGGGTTTTATAAAAGCATCCTGTGTTAGCTGTCGCAATGTGTGCCCCCTTAATTCTGAATTCTCCGAAGACAGTCCTAACCATACTAAACCTGTAATACTGTGCTTTTTTTGTGTGTGTTCTATGTATACACTTAGTGTAATTCTAAATCTAAATTGTGGATGCCTCATGTTTCCTTTCAATGTGCTTGTCTCTCAGTAGCGAAATTTATACCTGAAGGGTTGTTTGAAGATTTCTTATTATATAAAAGTGTATTTCAGCCTTATTCCCATAGACAAGCCAAGCCTCATAGAGAAGAAAAGCCCTAAAGGTGTCTGTGTGTTTGTGTTTCAGATTTATTCCTGAGTCCCCACGCTGGCTCTATTCCCAAGGCTGTCTGAATGAGGCAGAAGATGCCCTCTACCTCATTGCGAAGAGGAACCGCAAGCAGAAGTGCACTTTTTCATTAAAACTCCCCGCAGAGAGGAGCTCCAGAGAGGCTGGCAGCTTTCTGGATCTGTTCCGATACAGGATTCTCTTGGGGCGCACCTTGATCATGATGTTTACCTGGTACCTGAAATACTTTGTAGGCCCAGCTTTGCTACTGTGGCCTCTTTACGTCTTTGAGAGAATGTGTTGCTGAGATTTGGCTCATCCTCCAGATTGTACTTGGTCTCAGCCAGTATTGTTAGGGACACTGTACCTGAAAAGTATCCTGTATAGTATTTTACTGTGTATTATAGTGTATTTCCTTAGCACATTTCTAGCATGATGCCATTTTTACACTCTAGTTCTGAGGTGTTTTTTCTTTGTGTTTATCTTGCTTTTTGAGTCTCTATATCGTACTTGAGAGCTACCTCTTCTCTTCTGACCCCTGCTGGGATTAGTTAGGCTGTCCTCCTCACAGGCCCAGTGCTGTCAGTATTTGTCACACGGGTTATTCTTTGTTCTGTGTGTGAGGAGCCCATGAGCAGGTGGGTGGCCTACCTTGTCTAATGAGCATATTTATTTTCTTCAGAGAAAGTGCTGCCATTGCTAGCAGTTGCTGTAGTGAGGAACAGGAACCCATCGTGCTCACTCTAGTCAGTAGCAGAAATTTAACTCCTAAAGTGCCTATTTTGTTTTGGATAGCTCTGTTAGCGCCATGATCTTTTACTCCCATTTCAAAATAAACCTAATGTATGACACGGTATGTGAGTCCCCTGGCATTCCTACTTGTACAATTGCTTTTATAATGCATATATTTGGGAAAGATGTATTGATTAAGAATAAAACAGGGTTTTTTTTGCCAGCAGACAACAAAGAGCTGTTTTCCTGTTGCTTTTCCAAATGTTTGCTTCAGAATAAATAGCTGACTCGTTTGTTCCTTAAATGAGAAGTTCTGCTTTCCTGCAATACACATTAGTAGTAACTTTCCTCTCTGTAAAGATGAAAGCCATTATAGGGATACAAGATGACAGAGTTACAAAAGGAAAGTTAAATGGAAATGGATAATAAACCTGGACCAGGGTGCAGAAAATAAAAGGAGGTTGAAGCGTTACTTGAGCTACTTGAGAAATTTGGTTTACCCACAATTGAGAAAGTATGGATGAACATGAAACCTGATAAAAACATTTGGGGGAGGGCGTCAACTAAGACAATCATGATCATATTTAACTTTATTATGGTTATGCACATTCTTTTTGAGAGTGTTCTTAAGTTTAATTCAGTAATAAGTCAGGAATTGTCTGCGCAGGGAAAAATTATTTCTTTGCCTAGAAGGCATCATGCACTTGCAGAGAAACATTTTAGTCCTATCTCTGAAACACTAAATATGATTAATAGGATATTATGCCAGACTAGTGATTCTGTTTGGTAGGCAGTGTCAGCTCTGATTTTAATTCTGTCTTTTGCAGGTTTGTGTGCAGCTTGGTTTACTATGGTCTTACCCTTAATGTGGGTGACTTAGGTGGAAGTATTTATGCCAATTTAGCCCTTTCAGGCTTGATAGAAATCCCAGCGTATCCAGTCTGTATTTACTTGATTAACCAAAAATGATAAGTACGGAATTTATTAACCCGTTCAGAGTTGTGGGTTTTTTTAACTTTCCTCAAGGATAGGTTTCCTATATGTTGTATGTCCTGGCTTCTCTCTGTTGCGTGGTGCTTTCCGCTTCAGCTTGAAAGTGACATTGATGTCTTTATTTCAAATAACAGTTCAGCTCATTTTCAGTAGCTCACCTAGCAGTGAGCCGTCCCGGTTTGGCTCGGAGGAGGCTGGTCTCGCTCAGCCTGGCTGCGCTGACTCTTTGCTAGCACTAGATAGCGTTCTTCCCACCGCTCTGCTCTCATCCTCATCCTCCTTGCGGGGACAAAGCTGTCGCGACTCAGCTGGAGCTGCCGTGTGGTCTCGTAATGTAGAACTTCTATGTGCTAGTATATGAAGAGAGTAGATATTATTTAGTCTTTTCCTGAACCATGATACTTTGAGCAACGTCTCTCACTTCTTGTAGAATTCACCCCCCAGTCTCCTCCCTGTGTGTCTCCTGAGGAGGTTTATAAATGTGTGTGCACAGTGGGAAGCAAATCAAAATCCTAGAAACCGTCAGCCAGTGTATGAAGTTTGTGCTCGTTTTGTTAAGCATCCAGTAGAAGCTTGTTTAAAAACTTTGTGAGAGGAAGTGTTGGTGGAAGATGGCATTCAGAACTCCCAAGTGCAAATAAAGTCAGTGTGAATTCAGAGGATTCATTGCTCTGCGAACTGCAGACCTAATGCAGAATAAAGCTTTTATTATCTTTGTACACCAGGTTTGGTCGGAAGCGAACACTAAGTGCATTTCTGTTCCTGGGAGGATTGGCTTGTCTTATTGTTATGTTTCTTCCTAAAAAGAAAGGTGAGTATTTCCTTTTGTTTCTGGAGTGTGGGATAAGAATTGGTAGAGGCAGCATCCTACAGCCTAAGAATTGATGATTGCTAGTGGATTTAGGCTCATGCCACATACAAGTTTCAGTTTTTGAAATCAAAGAAGCTAACTAACAAAAAGAATAAACACCAACCTTCCTAAGACCTTAAGAAAAGCTTGTTAAGAAGGTTTCAATTTTTGCCTTTGGGTTATGTCCTTCTGATTGCATCAGTCGCTCCTTTCCAGAGTTTCTGATGTAATCCCAAAGAATATTGTTTCTTGTGATAGCTCCATTAGCCAAATGATACACCAGTGTAAGTAGTACCCATGCAACCTGTGTGTGTCTGTCCAAGTGAAAGATCAATGTCAAAAGATTTGGAGAATTGGGTCTTGGGCAAGTTTCCGTCTTTTCCTCTGTTATGCTCAGACTGGTGTGATTGTGGTATTAGTAATGTGGCCACATGGCTTTCAGTTTAGAGAGCACTCTGATAATCTTCTGAAGAAAAGGGTCTTTAAGAAATGTGAAATTGAATGTCTTTTTTGTCAAGATGCACTGATGTTAATTTTCAGATGTTTATCAAAATGATATAAGCAAAATTACAGAGAAGTTTTTCTTTTTAAAACTAGATACGTGCACTCAGCTTACTTGTAAGATTTGTAGATGTATAGCATGTTTCATAAGGTGAGAGAACGCTTCAAACACTTGAAGAGTGATTCAAAAAGTTAAACATTTATGGTACAGTGCGTAAGTTGCTCTAGATGGCAGTGAACCTAATAGGTAAAGGGTTTTTTAAAAGAGATGCAACTCAAGTTACCGGAATTATTTCAGATATTATAACCCAGACACTCAGAGATATTCTGATTCGACTGGTACCAGTCATCAAGTAGTTTTTGCATATCATCCCAAATAAAATGTGAAAAGGGAGGACAGAGCTGTGAGACCCCAGGAAACCTGCTGTGTCCTGGACTGCCAAAGTCAGCCAGGGGCAAAGTGCCTTAAGAAGTGAAATGTCTCACTGGCCAGAAGCAAATGCCTGTCTTTGCTGGGCGTGAGCTCTGATCTGCCTGGTATAAGCAAATAGGCACTGGCTGTTCTGAGAAAACTAAGCAGGATAGGATATTTGGTATGGTTCTTTACAGCATCTTCTTTCCAAAGTAATATTAGAAGCATGTTATCATACTATAGAATTGACACTGAAACTCTTATTACTGAAAAAAAACCTGCTCGCTTTGAAAAATGTATCTGTTACTCTTCTTCAAATTGCTGGTGGAACTAGTTTAGTATTAGTGGTAGATTCTGAAAATATCAAGTTGTAGTTTCAGCTTTTAGATTCTTCTCTAGTTTCCTTTCACTCCATACTATTGTATAATTGAAACAATTAGGGGTGTAAGACCTCAAATACAAAGATCATGTTTTCTCTATCAGATACTGGAGTGTTTGCAGTGGTGAACAGTCACTCTCTGTCTTTGCTGGGGAAACTGACAATCAGTGCTGCATTTAACATTGTCTATATCTACACATCAGAACTTTATCCCACAGTGATCAGGTAACACAAGTTAATTTTAAGTCTTTGTTTCACCTGCTCTCTTACCTGATCACCTTTTACTTCTCTATTACTTTTTTGTGTTTACTATTCCTGTTTTAAAATTTTTTTTCAGTTGTATATAGTGATTATATGTAGTCTTACAGGTGAAATTTCTTCCCCTATACTCTTCTCATTCCCTGATCCCTCAAATTTGCCATATTTTCTTCAGATGAGCCGTATTTTTATGTAACAGTAAATAGTCCGTTGGCTGCTTGGCGTACTTGCAACTCTGCTTCCCCTAATGAGGATAGCAGTAGTACTGTAGATACTTCTTTTAATGAGTGGTATCTGACTTTTTCAGTGCTTTATAAACCAGACAACTCTATAGGAATATTGGTCAATAAGCTTTGTAAAAGTAACTTGATGCTTTATAGGCTGTGTGAAAGCAGCAGTCAGGTTTCACTCACTAGAGGTAGAAGTACCCTGAGCTTGTGCTCGTAGAGCAGACAAAAGCAGATACCATATGATGGGGGCATATGATGGGGGCATATGATGATCAGCCACCAGTGAAACTAACACTGTGGTGTTTTCCATGGGTGGGTAAATCTGCTGATAAATAGGATTTAGAGAAATTAATTCAGCCAAAGTTGCAAACAGAGTCAAGACGCATGTGCTGAAATCACACTTGTTTTGCATCTCTAGATGTGTATATGTGTTAGAATACTGAACTTAAAGGAATTTTTTACTTCGTTTGAAGCACAAAACCATGTTTCATTCCTGTCTTGGCATGCTTGCAGTTACATTTGGCTTAGCCAGTTATAGTGGTCAGGGTCATGACCAATAAGATTTTTTCCTTGCTCAGTGGCACTTTCAGAAGATTAATTATTTTTGCTTTTTTTCTTAGAAATGTTGGAATGGGTGCCTGCTCCATGTTTTCCCGTGTTGGTGGAATCATTGCGCCTTTTGTCCCTTCCTTGGTTTGTCTGAATTTCTATTATTTCTGTATTGGTTTTGTGGCTCTGATGTATCAGAGGCTTACAGAGATGGGAATATTTTGGATTAATTATGCATACAAACTAAGATACATGAATTGCATATCGTAACAGTATCATGGTAGGGCAAAGACGTTGCAATAGCATCTGTGTGGTTAGACAAAACCTCAACATTCCATTGGACCCTCAAGTATCACAGGGCTGTGGGTCTCCGAGGGTACTGAAAAGCCCTCGCTCCGCAAAGGTAGGCAGCTTGTGAATATGTAAATGAGCCCTGCCCATCACAGCATCCCCCTCAGCCCAGGCATGCTCTGGCGGTGTGTCAGCCCAACCCTGCTCACCACAGCGCAAAGGGACACGAGATTCTTGACACCCATGGGCACACTGTGCTGGGAAAAACCCCACTTCCCTTTGCTGCTCGCCCCTGCACACCGGCACCCTGCTGTGTCTTGGCTTGCTGGGGGGCCCCAGCTGCCTCACTGACTGTCCCACCAGGGGAAACCGGTCACTCCTTTGGGTCCTGCCCCTGAGACACCAGCCCAGCCGCCCTGCTGCTGGCACTGGGAGGGCAAGCCACACCATACCGTGAACAGAAACACTTGTGCTATCTGTCCCTTACGTATCTTAACATCCCCGGTGGGGATGGGGGGCACCTGCCTGCCTCTGGGAGGGGAGGGCTCCTTGCTCAGTGCTTGGGCTGGGGAGGGGAGCGCTCCTCGCTTGGCACTCGGGCTGGAGAGGGGAGCGCTCCTTGCTTGGCGCTTGGGCAACCCCTGGGTCGGATAGTGCAAAACTTGCTGTTCACGACACGTCCCCCTGCTCCCACTCGCCATGTCCCCTGCCCATGTCCCTTTGTGCAGCGCACGTCTTGCGCCCTCAACGCTGGTGGTGGGGCAACCAGGCTGTTGTCTCAGGGGTGGGACCCTGCTGGGTGGCTGGCTTCCCCCGGTGGGACAGTCAGCAGGGTGTCTGGTTCTTCCCGGCAGGATGCAAGCCAGGACACAGCAGGGCGCCAGCACACATGGGCAAGCGGCAGAGGGATGCAGGTTTTTTCCCTGGCGCAGTGTGCCCGTGGACGCCAGGAGCCTCATGTCCCTTTGTTGCTGTGAGTGGGGTGGAGCCGACACATTGCCAGAGTGTGCTGGGGCTGAGGGGAGCGGTGTGAGGGGTGGGGCTCATTTCCATACTCATGACTGTCTAACTTTGCACATTCATGATTGTCAGTGCATACAGAGTCGCAAATGCACCGCAAAACAAAGGGCTGTCTTCACGAAAAAAAAATCTCATGAAGAGGTGAACCTGCGAGACTAGAACTGCAAAGTAATGAGGGTTTGCTGTATTTAATTTTGAAGGTATTTTATCTCTGTAAAAATTGTTAATTGCTGAAATAAGAGGTGAAATGTTGGTCTTTAATTTGATCACAACCTGTTATTTTCCTCAGTTTAGAATTACTCTTTACTATACAAGGTGAAACAAATAGCTGAACTCTTGCCCTTTTTTGAAATAAGCCTGCTTTACTAGTTGTCTGAAAGTGAATATACACATTTTGGAGCTATGTTGTAGGTAACTAATACTTTTGTACTCACCTGTTCTTGGTGTACTTTGGCTTGTAATGAGCCATCTGAAAATAGGGACAGGCATCAGGAGTATAAACATTGCTTAGGCTGTCATATGTGATGATAGGAATGCCAAAGCACAGTTGAAGCTAAGACTAGCAAGAAACATAAATAAGGATTCTATCAGATAAAAGAAATTCGGTTAAAATGTTTAGTCTGCTGTGGAATGGGATGGGCATCCTGTTGGTGGACGCCATGGAATGAGCTGAAATACTTATGCTTTAGTCTTGAGAGGCAAAGCTTGACCCCATGACACTCTGTCTGTCATCACAGTTGAGGAAGCAGAAGGTCAGCAAACAGTAGGAGGAGCAATAGGTTCAAAAACACCTAAAGCTGAAAGCTTTCCATGCCATGGGATAAGATTCCCTAAGAGTTCGTGAAAGCTGGTTGTGATAGTGAGGTGAGTGTCCATCAGCTGTGATAAACCTTTATTGTAGTGAAGGATCACTGATAACTGTGAGAGGAAAAAGGCTAATGCTGCGTTCCTCTCAAATATCAGAAAATGGAGTCAGAGTGTTACAGCCTGAGCAACTCACTCAGTCTCTGGGAAGATGGAGACATGACCTCTCAGAATCTATTTCTAGGCATGTAAGGTACAGCAGCACCAGTGAACATGGATTTACTGAGGACAATTTGTTTTCAGCCTTCTGGATTTGATAGTAATTTCTTCACAGAAGGTTTTATGGATGAGGAAAGGGAGGAGAGCAGGGAAGGCTTTTGTAAGGCTTGTGATGCTATCCCACATTATTAGCATTTTGAAGCTGAGGAAATGTGTCCTGGATAGAAGGAATATTAAATCTGAATTTTGTATGGACCAGCAGGCTCAAAGGGTTATTGACAAGGTCAATATTGGGTGGCTAGCGACAAGTGGAAGGTGAGACCGAATACATCCTCCTCATACTATTAGAGAGTGCGAAATAAGGAGGGAGTGATTGATACACAAAATGATAGTTCTTGAGTCCAGAGGGACTTTTTTGGGCAACAGAAATTCCATGAAGGCTAGTAAGAAGAGCAAAATTCTGTGTATAGTGTGGACTTCTTGTATGGCCAGTACAGTCTGGGAGCCAACTGGCTGAGTAGCAGCCTTGCTGGAAGAGACAAGAGAAATCCAGCAGTGCCCTCTTATCACAAACAGACAAACTTCACATCAACCTATGTCAGGCCCAATTCAGTATGTGGCCCACAGATTCCTCTCAAATTTGAAATGTAGTAATGTTGAAAAACCTGTGGAGGGTCTAGTGGAGAATAACTGAGATGATCAGGGACCTAGAGCACACGGCCTCAGCTGAAGGCTGGGTCTTACTCCTTGGATATTCCCAGCAGTGGAACAATTCAGCAGGGGTCAACAGCCACAAGTTCTGGCTTGGGAATTGATTCGATGGGAAGTTTGGAAAATAATCTTTTGGAGTGGCTTAATGCAGCTCTGGAACAGTCTATTTGGAGGGGGAATATCCATCCTTGGAATTTTTTCAATACTTGGTTACAAAAGCCAGCCACACTAGACTCGGTCTGGTGTGACTGTAGTTGTGCTTAAAATAGGTGGTTGGTCTACATGACCTTGAGATCTCCAAGTAGCATGTCTGTGTTTCTGTGGCATCTATTCCCTGCTACAAAGGGGTGTTGCATTTGTTAAAAAGTACGTATGTTATGGGCAAGAACTGAGTTTGAATTCAGCAGGCATTTCTTTTAAAGTTTATCCCAAAATCTGTGTGGATCTAAGATACAACTGACAATATTGGTTAAAAAACAACAGTAGGACTGGTAACTTTTATACTGAATAGGAGCACAAATGCATGCCAGAGGGATTGGTTGTAAAGGCAGAGTGCTTTAATATGCAGTGAGATCTACAGGGAACCAATCTCAACCTAACTGTCTGTTATTTTTTTCCAGAAATCTATACAGTGGTCTCTGCCTTACATTGTATTTGGAGCGACTGGTCTGTTATCCGGGCTCTTAAGCTTATTGCTACCAGAGACCTTAAACAGCCCTTTGCTAGAAACTATTTCAGACCTACAGGTATGCTCATACTGGAGGCTGGGAGATGAAGCCATGTCATTGCAAGCTCTGGATGGCTCACAGGTATATTTATATTTTTCCTAGTGCTTTTCTGTTGTGTTTATTTCAGCTGTCAGCTTTAATATGCCACTCTAAAAAGATTAGGATAGTGATTCTTGGCCTGTGGAGGGTAAGCCCTAAGGAGATAAAGTAGATAGTTTAGTAACCTTACCATTGTGTCTGAAATGTTGTCTGGAAATGCAGGCTGAAATATAGCTGGGCTAATTCATCCCTTTGGGGCCAAAAGCTTACAGTATTTCCCTTTGGGATAAAGTGCCTCTCTCATCTCTGAGATGGATTGTTGCAACATGCTTCATCCAAAGCCGGCCACTGAAGCTTGAGGAGCCTTAGATGTTAACAAAAACAGAAGCCTGTTTGTGAAGGGCTGTTCTCGAAGGCAGCACCCTGTACTCCTGACCTGCCCAGGCTGTTCTGCAGTGTCAGTTGTTAGGTCTGTCCTAGAGAGGCTTTAAATGGGTTAAAGCTGGACTAACTGCTGAGATCTGTCCCACCATTGACTCTGGGAAATGAGATTAGATGAAAACAAACTACAAAACTCCCAGGCATAAGCATAAATAAATGTGGCAGTAGGATGTCTTTCAGTGAGGCTTCCTTGAATTCTTTTTTTTCATATAATTTACTTCATTTTGTTAAATTACTTGGCATCTGCACCTTCCAGTCATGTGGAGGTTTTTTTAATATGGCTACTCCTCTGTGAATGAAGTGGGATTTGAAAGAAGTAGCTAGAGAGCTGGAAGTAGGTGGTTGAATTTAGGTAAAGTTTCAATGGTCCCAAAATTTTAAGTAATGATGAACTTCTAAAAATAGATTCAGTGGTCAGAAGATTTGGAAGAGAAACTCAGAACAAAAAATGATAGTTGCCTTATTAGGCTGAGATGAGGTGGGATCCTTCAATACCTTTTTACTTTCATTTGATTAGTTTTTGGGTGAAGCACCGTAAGATTCACAGGTATTCATAGTTATTTCACAGAAATTGGGAGAACAAGCAGCATGTGTTTCTAGAATGAAAACAGTTGCTTCCTGTCAGAGGCTTCAGCATGTTGCCTTGTTTACCAATTTTAGCTGTAATAGTTCTTGACAGGACAGTACAGTCTAGTGACCCAAGCACCCTTGAAGAAAGCTTGAAAGGGGCAGCCCTGTAACAATTTTATACCTTAACTACTTGCATGCATATTTTATAAACATTTTCAACCATATTGGATAATGTGTTACGGCACCCTATTCTTGCTGACTACACAAATCCATCATATACATCAGCTGTTACTGTGGTAATTACATCATTATTGTGTCTTAATTGTGCAGATGGTTTACCAAGGAAAGCAATTATAGCAAGAAGTGTCGGTGTTAAAAGGTAGTGGGAGGGAAGTCACATTTTTATTTTCTTCTTTAACCAACTGAAATCAGTATTGTCCTTTGAGGTGACAAATGTTGTCTATCAGTATGCTCACAACTTGGTTCTCTTATGTCATCCAGTCTTCTCAGGTTTAAATCTTCCTTGCTCATGCTTCTTAAAAATCCCAACCTGAACAGGACCCAGGGAAAAGAAAAAAAATAAAATTGAGAATGTTTTTCAGGAACCCTTTGGCCAGATGGATTATAATTATTGAATCCAAATGAAAAAGTCATTGGTTCATTGAACTAATCCTGTGACTACAGTGAAGTTGTATCTGGAATGTCTGTGACACATTAGGGATTTACTTTAAAGCTCACAAAGAAAGTGCTGATAAAATGGAAAGCTGTTAAACATTAACCCTATTTGACAAGGCCATGGAGAGGTCTTATGAAGCTGCTGTGAGAAAGATTTAGAATTTATGTGGCATACTCTGAATTCCCCCTGTGGAATCCATTGTCCTTATGTACCACTTCTCGAGATAACGTGTTCTGACTGCCCAGAATGGAGGTTTTGTCTCTTAACATACATGAATGTGATATTAAAGTTGGACAGCATCCAGTGATAGCCTGACTTGCCTCAAATAATTTTAGAAATCTACAAAAAGGAGTAACATGGTTCCCTTTATGTCTTATGACAGGTCTTAATGCTCAAACTGTTTGAAATTCCTTTGCAGTTAACATCCTTTGCTGTAGCAAAGTTACTCTGAAGACAGATCTAAAGCTGCAGACGTTGCTTGCATGGTACTGTCAGTCAGGAACATGATTTCCATTTCTCTGTTTTTCACCCTCTCTCTCACCCTCTTAGCATATGATTTAGGCAGGCAGAAGTCCTAGAATGAATGCAGGCACACTGGGAGAAAAATTCTAAATAATCAAAATAGATAAAGTTTATACTAGCAGGGAAATCTTTTTAACTGGAATAATTTGGGTCAGTTTTGTGCAAAAATGCTACACTGGCCAAATAAAAATCAACTAACTTTAATAGCTGACTTTAGTTCAGGTATGTGATATAAATTATGTTATGAAAAGGGCTCTGGCTGGAGTAGGTGTGCCTATAACAGGGACTTTACCTTCGGAACATATGACATGGTAATAGTTTTTCCCTTTTCCACAAGAGTTAACATTGCAGGGGGATCTTTTTAACTAAACTTGCACAGTAAAATGTCCATTCTGCACATAGATGGAGAAGCTTTTGCCTAATCAAATAATCTGTGTTTTCTGAGCTCTGGTGAGCTACTGTATTTCTAGTAGCTCTCCAGAGAACAGGAACCTTAAATTAAGAAAGTTGAATAGATTATCCCTTCAGAACCATTGTAGCCAGTCTCTTTCTTGCATCTATTTTCTAGTGTACTAGTGGAGCAGGGAAAGTCCAGCTACAGAACCTTACCTCTTGAAAAGATATTTTTAAGAACCAAGGACATAAAGAAATCTTAATTCACATAGTGTGTTCTACAAATTTTTAATACAGTGATTTGAGCTGTCTCTTCTTACTTTTTCTCTAGCTACATTCCACAGAGGTGTAGTGGTTCATGCTTATGTATTTTGAGATTTGATTTAGTGGCTTCTGTTCTAACTAATGACTTCATTTTTGTTTCTAGTCTGGAGACAAAGACAGTTCTACGGGGAGTGGAAGTGAAGATGAGGAGTTTTACGATGCTGATGAAGAGACTCATATGATCAAGTAACAAAAAGAAGAAACACTGGCCCATTTTATGCCTTCTCTTACTTGTCTAGTCAGTCCAGCTGTATGACAAGTACTGGGGACTTTGCTTGTCAGGGAATGAAATTGGATAAGTGCCTGTGTTTTTCTTGAATAGCAGAGAGGTTTGAGTACTGTTCAGGTACATTTGATCACTGATGCTCTCCATGAGACAGCCATTCAACTTGTGGTTCGGAGTGTCAGTGCACGGGCCGCATGCAAAGCTAGGTGAGCCAGCAAGAGTGGGATAATGTATTCCTGAAGCCTAGGAAATTAGCTATCTTCAGACAGATTTGGTCAGATCATCAATGCACGTGTTGGCATTTTATTTTCAAGGGGTGGATTTTGATCCAGCATAAGTTGATAAACTTGAAAACAACCACTGTTTTATTCTGTAGGGTGAAAGTAGTCACAGAATGCACTGTACACTACTTCAATGGGAACAAATTCCTGAAATTGCATGTTAAAATGCCTTCTGCATGTTCAGTAGAGGAGAGCCATCGATGAATATAAGGTTTCTCCCTCTGCAGACCTGTGTAGAGCTGCAGGGTGCAGCTGATTAGTCATGCAGTGGGCATTTACTTAGTGATAATGGAAGGCTGGAAGGAAGGACTACACAAAAGAGCAACCATAACGCCTGCACCCGGGTTCAATTCCCGCCAGGGAGACAGTGTTAAGAGTTGGACTCGATGATCCTTGTGGGTCCCTTCCAACTCAGAATATTCTGTGATTCATGTCTGTGATTCATTGCTGACTTTTTTTTTTTCCTTATTTTCATGCACCAAGCTTTTTCTTGGGCTACACTGTGCGTTTGCCACATTTTTCCCACGTCTCAGCTCTGCTGTGTATCTTTGCCTACTTTTACCTTGTCCTCAATTTGCTGTAAATATTGAAGCTGAGCAACTTCTCTGTGGAGTGAAGTCTGTGAAGGATATGATTTCATGGGTGTGACATAGGTAAGGTATTTATCACATACTCCGTGTGAGAGGTGTGCTAAAATGTACAAAAATGAGCTATATGTGCTCTCTAGGTCTTTATTTCTGGGAGAGCCGTAATTGAAGTGGTAAGAGGAGCTATGAGTTGCTGTTACATTTTAGGCTTTATTGCCAAGAAGCTGCTAGTGTTTGCTTAAAAATCTTGCATGTAGGTATCGTTCTCACTTGAAAGATACGCGAACCTCTTCATGACAGCATTTGGTTACTTGATGTTGTTTCTTAACCAGGTGCTTGCTCAAGTAGTTGGTTACTTAACCTTGTTGAGGGTGACAACTTCACTCTCATGTTTAGACTGAACTTTCTGTAGATGCTTCACTAGAGGGATATGGAATCCTGAAATATGAGAAATGAACATAGAAAAAGTTCTATTTACAAAAATGAGGCCTTACAAAGATTGTTTGCTTGATTACATTGTCATCTTCATCCACTGACCTGGCTTTCTCTTTAAGATTGGTTTTCCTAAAATGTTTCTTAGTCTTCCTACTTGGGGTTCCTAGCAAAGTGCCTCACAGTGGCACCAGGTATATTTTTTTCATCTCACTAACCATTTTTTCAGATCTTAGGCTTAAAAAAGCTGGGTATGAAAATATCCAAAAGCTGACTGCTGAGTATTTTCCTGGTTAAAGTGTAAAGTTACTTTACTCTTCCAGGAAATGAAAGTAAACAGAATCTGAAGTTTGCAGCTTGCCGCTTGAACTTTGTTCATTGGGAATAGTAAGGCTGAGCAAAGGGCAACTACCCCAGGCTGGTGCAGAGGGCAGCCCAGGGACTGCAGTTTCACACATGCAGCATTCCCGTTTGGACTGAACTTGATCAGGGGTTGACTGTGAGCAAAGCTGGGAGCTTCAGTCCCTATGGACAGCATATCAATATTGCGGGTATTGCCTGTATTAGCTTCACTAGAAGAATTCCAGCCTGTGGCCTTTTTTTTTTCCAGACTGTTGAATAGTTTTTGTAGATTTGTGAAAGCACTTTTAAACCCAGCTCTGTAGTCTTTCAGCCTTATTTGGCCCTTTCATATGTAAGAAAATTTCTCAAATAAGGTACTCTAAAATACTTGGAAATGTTGACTCTATTAAAATATTTTTAAATTTCATATTCACACTTTAATTTACGGACAGCTGGGAAAATGACTTTTCATTGCTGATGGCTTCTAAATAAATAAAACCTGCTTACTTAGAAGTAAACTTCAGTTAAGCCCAGCAGTGTTAACATGTTGCCAAGACTCAATAGTTGGTTTTAGGTGTTTGCTGCCTCTTTCCCTCTTTGGGTGTTAGGTGGAGTAAGTCACAAGATGGGAACTGTCAGCCTTCCTTCCTCTAGAGTTTTACTGTCTTATCCACTACTGGCAACAATGCCACAAGACACCTCATTGTAATTTTCATTGCAACAGTAGGGTGCTGTAATGGTTCAGGTGAAGATCCCTCTTTGCAGCACCTGAACTAGATTTTGTGAGAGTCTTCAACTTTTAATTAAATTTATCTCTCCAGTCATGCACTTTGATATTATCAATATACATATGGAAAATTGCAAAGACAAGAGTGAGGACAAAATTAGCAATTGTTTTCCATAGATATTGCTGCTCTTTTTTTTTTTTTAACTTTAAATTTGTCCCTGGGTTTGCATCTTTCAAATTTTGAAGGGAACTTTTTAGCAGGAATTTCATATCTTCTTTCAGTCAACTTTGTGTTGTTATTTCCCTGGTCAGTTATATTCAGAAGGTTTAAAGGAGAAAATCCCTGCAGGAAGAGCTCAGAGATGTAGCATCAAGCTTTGCTCTCCCCCTTTGCATTCTGAAGGTCAAATCCATTAGGTGTTTTTGAAGTTGTGTAAGCAGTGTGAACAGGCCTAACTACTAAATCTCAGTGTCTGAGCAGGTAGGTTTGCCCTGAGGAACTACTGGAAGTCAGAGAATGATACAACACTAAATATGAGTTTATTATGTGTTGTAATGCTAAGAGTCTGAGCCATGATATCCTTGCTACACTTGAGTGACGTATCCTAATGTTTTTTGCTAGAGTAGCTTGGTATACTAAGCAGGCAGCACTGTTAACTTTGTGTGCTGTGCGGATGCTAAGATACCCAGAGGGATTTCTCCCTGGGATTCCTTTGACCGTCTTGTTTTTTTTCATCCAGCTCACTTAGTGGGACTATGTGAGAGAGTACAGAGGCTTTCCCATAGTGCTGATCAGTCAGATCTTAGTACCATCTCTGGTCAGTTTGGGATTCTGCTGTTTGGGGACCTCACTAGTGATACGTGAGTACAGCTGGCAGTGAAGAAGAACGGCAGGTCATAGCAGCATAGAGGAGAATTGGCTGGAAGGAGTGAAAAAAATTAGAGGATTCAACTGAAACACTTTAAGGCAAGGGTAGGTGGAAACACAAGATAGCAGCTGTTGGGTAGAAATACGTAACCTTCTTGCCCCTTGACTTGTCTTGAAGCTTCTGCTTTCAGGAGCTAGCATTGGTTCCAGGGTGTCCTCCTGGGGATATCAGTTTCATAATTTCCTTTTTAATGTCAGCTTTGCTCAGCACTGCTACTTCAGTGATGCAAAACGTGGCCTGCCTCAGTTTTCTTTTGGACTCAGTTTTTCTATGAAATGAGATGACACCAAAATATTAAACTTTGGACATCCCTCTTTTGGTAAATGCTGTATAACTGGTCATTGCTGAATTCACCAACTTTCCTATAGAAAGATAGGAATATGATAATATTAGAATTATTTGATGAGTTTTTGTCACACAACTTGTGAAGTGATACTTCAGCCTCCTAAAAGGATTTTACTACTTGACTGCTTTTGATAGGCTGAAGAGAATACAATAAAGAAGTGACAAGTTGGGGTTTTTTTTTTCAAAATTCTCTGAAAACAAAGCTAGTGCTTTCTCCTTAGAGTTTGGAAAAGTGCTGTTCAGAGACTCCCTGGCACACCAGACACTTAAACACTATATTAAAGTGGGGTAACAGGTGACTCTGTGTTCAGGTCAGGATGATGAGTGAAGAACATGCCCACACCTCTCCAGAGATAGGCAATTACCACAGAGCAGGTTGTAGCTTGTTTCCACCTTTGTTACAGTCGAGGCTTTAAGGATTGCAGCCACATGCTCATCTGCCCACAGTGTGCAGTCCACGCCAGGATCTCCAGACTGTGGATGTACTGAGGTTAATAGAGGATCATTTACAGAACCATGGGGAATGAAGCTGAGCCATACATTTTCCAGCCTATTTCACCTAAGCATGTAAAAGTAGTTCACAATAAAATGTTTCTGTTGTACCAAGGGAAAAGGAAAAGTGAGGAACAAACATACTTGTCGTAGAGGGTGTTAATGGAAACATTTGAGCTAAAACTCAAATGTTCCCAAGTCCTCAGTATAATCACCAAATGCAGATTTGGTTAGATTTACTTTGTTTTATCTATGTGGGTGTGTTGTGTGTCCCTTTGCCCCTCTCCCCCTGTGAGAGCCCCTTGGGTCATGTTCTTTGACACAGCTGAATCTGTGCATGCAAACTGTGAGCCTTGCAGTAAATATGTCAGAAAAGCCCAGGAGCAGTTCTGCCATTTGATGGTGGAAGTTAGTCTGGCCTGACACAATGCCTGTGTCTGAATTTTTTATATTCAGCTGTTTACCAAACAGGAGACTTAGGGTACAGCTGTATTTTGAGTCTCATTGATTGTCTTTTACTACAAGATGTGTTACTTGAAAGAAAGACACCTATGTAAGAAAACCTCTGTGGCAGATCTAAATGTAGAATTGGAGGGTGAGGAAATTTACACATAATTTTTAATGCCTTCTCCCTTCTGTCGTAGCTTTCTGATTTTCCAGGTGCTATTGTTATTGAGTCTAATAGAGCCAGGTAAAACTTTGACCCTGATAGCTCAGTAAATTCAGACTTTCTCATGTTAATTTTGGTACTACTTGCTGTTCTTGTCATTCTGAAAAAAAATTCCTGTATTGCCTAATGAGAAACAGATTTTTTTGTTCTAATTTGAAGTGCCTGTTGTATAAAAGTTATCTTTTAATTTCCTCGGTCAACTTTATATGGGACTATGTGTAAAGTAGCATCATAGAATTGGATTATATGAGTGCCAAAGACAGTTTTTTTCTGCAAAGCAATAGTCCAAAACTAATTCTAGCTGCCTTTATTTAGAATTCTTTCATGCAGCCTGCCAAAACTAGTATTACAAGCATCTCTGAGTGCTGGACTTAGAGTTACCTTTGTTTGCTTGTCTTTCATTGCTCAGTTCACTTAAGTAGCTTTTTTTCTGAGAAACCAAAGAAATTGAATGAAGGATTAAAGTGTAAGTTTTGTAGAATATGCAGAATTTATACCATGTAGCCATAACAAAGGAATCTGCAGAGCCTGTTTGCTTCTGAGTTGCAAATGTCAAAGTTTACTCTCAGACTGGTTGGAATTTGTTAGTTCATTCATCAGCCTTACAAATTAGCATTGCTAATACATAACAGCTTGCCTGGAGCTCCATAGGATCTAGCAGTTTGAGGCATTGCTAAATAATAATGTCTAGAGTTTAAATCCCTATTTCAACTAATATTAACTGTAAGTCAACCCTATCATGACTTCATTTTTGTCAGCAAAGAAGGCAGGTGGATAAAGTTCTGTGCGGCAAGAGGTGACTACCCCCAGCAGAAAGATTATTTCTTTTAAGTTATACTCCCCTCTGTATGCAGAATGAAGTGGGACCACAAGGTGTCAGGGTCCTGTCAGCAGGATGGAGTA
>WEKX01022759.1:0-31263 GCA_013390025.1 Pitta sordida | reverse complement strand
CGTAGGGCCTACCCTCCAGTCCCTTCACCATCCTCGTTGCCCTTCTCTGCACCCTCTCAAGCAGCTCAGCATCCCTTTTAAACTGGGGAGCCCAGAACTGCACGCAGTACTCAAGATGGGGTCTGACCAGCGCTGTGTACAGGGGGAGGACAACCTCCCTGGACCGACTGACCACACTGTTCCTGATGCAGGCTAGGATGCCATACTCCTAAACACACTCCTTGTACGATGGAGTATGTTTAAATACTTGCCCACTCTCATTTACTGAAGGTTTGTATGTTACTGCTTCCCACCAACCCATCTGAGGTACTCATCTTATGCCTACTTTTTATGGCGAAAAGTATGCCAGTAAGAAAACGTCAATACGTAAGGTTATGTGTACTTTAAAATGTCCCATGAGAGGTATCTGGCACAACTGTTTTCAAACAAAATGTTTTGCAGTTATGAAAACTTGATTGGGTGACAGGCATTTCTCATGTTAATTTGTAGAAAAAAAGCCAGCATTGGAGGTGCTGATGAAAATTGTTACAGAGCAAATAACTGCTGAGTGATTTGTGATGAAAGAGTTGTGGATGCTGTGATTTCAAGTATGCCTCTAAAAGACCGGTTTCTAGTATTCAATCCTTTTCATTCCTCAAAATCAAACCAAAATTTTGTTATGTTCTTGTTAAGAGTTGAGCAAGTAATGTAGAAATTGGAATATTTTTCATGTGGGTAGTTTTGATGCACTATCTTTGCTTCTTGAATCTAATGATACTTTGATTTTTTTTTATGCTACCTCTTTATGTTGAGCTTCTTTGTCACTTTTGTATTTAATTGATTTTTAGGAAACTACAGAATATTTCCATTTTTTATTTATGTGGGAATCCATGACTTAAAACCCTCAAGTTGTGCTCTTCAAAGTTTTTCTTAAAGGCCTTTTAAATTTAGTTAAAATACTTAAGACTTTGAAGGAGCAGAATAATTACACAGTTAAACATGGCTTTTCCTAAATACACTGTTTGCCTTCAGAAAGGTCAGAAAGCCCTTCATTGTATCTTATTGTCAGTTGAGGACATGACTTTGCAGGAGCAATAAGTTTTGAGTTGGGCAGTTTCAATCACTTTAATTTATTGCCAGTTAAAGAGGGTTTAGTTACTGCTTTGGCCTTGAAAGAAAAAAATTATATAAAACACTTTAGGAAAAGATTACTGCTTTTTTCCAGAGGCTGCTCTTCCTTCCTTTCTCATGCCATCCCCCACCCCAAGGTGGTCTCCAGTTCCATGACTGCATGTCACGCTCAGTCCCTTCAGCAAGGCAACAGGCATCACAGGACATTGGCACCAATCTGTTGTGCTTGTTTTTTCATGGTTCTGTTTCCTATTCAGCTTTACTCATGTGGGTTTCATCACCAGACACAGTCCCTTGAGAGTTGTAGCTCCTTCTGATATTGCTGTGGGCTTCTGCTCAGGCTGTAATTTTCCTTTGGCTTTTTTTCTATTTAGCCATCTTTCCTTTCAGCTGCTCTTGTGCTGGCATGGGCTAACCCTTTTTTACTCCTACTGCTTCAGCACTATAATTTTTTTTTTTTTATTTTTTTTTTTATTTTGCTGCCCTTTCTTAAACAAGGCTTTTTGGCAGTGCCAGCGACTGCTCTTAACGGTGTTGGAGTGCAGTGGGTAAGTGCTCACTGTGCCCAAGAGGCAGTGGACACTATCTGAAACACATGAGGATCCATCTGAACACAAAGAAGGTTGCCACAGGTTGCCTGGAGAGGTTGTGGAGTCTCCATGTGTGGAGAAGCTCACAAGTCATCTGGTCCAAGACACCCTGCTTTAGTAGATGACCCTGCTTGAGCAGGGAGGCTGGACCAGGTGACCTCCAGAGGCCCCTTCCAGCTTTAGCCATTCTGTAGTTTCTGTGCTTCCTGTTGCTGAGCTGGCTGGGATCAGCACAGGGCAGTTCCTGGCCTCTTCCCTCACAATACACTCTGCAGCCCCCTCACTGCTGAAACCCTGACAGTTATATTCAGGACATGACTTTGCAGCTTGGCTTTTTAGAATTCTAGTCCTTAGTTGGGACTGACAGCTTGTGAGTGGTAGTTGGTACTGTATTCCCTTTCTGTGCTACTATTGTCTTAGGTCAAGTAAGCGCAACTCCTGAGGATATAATCAGACATTATAGCCAAGTTGTGTGTCTGTTTGCATTTATATCCTTGCTGATTTCAGAAGACAGAACTTAGACCTCCACTTGACCAGAGGAGCAGCCAAAGGGATAAACTAGTTTCTTGCTGCTCCACCTTTCATCCTCACAGAACTAAATCTTTGTGTAGTCTCTATATCCTGTAGACTTTGCATTGTTTCCTCATGCCCCTATAATTTGAACTAACAATTGAAAGTCCTTGACAGTTGAGACCTGAATAACAGGAAATTGGAAAGGGGGGGGGGGAATAGATTCAGTCAGAAATGAAGCTGTATATAGTTGATGTGTGTATTGTTAAATATTTAATTTGGATTACTTGAATACTGAGTGTTATGAGCCTTCTCATGATAAAACGAGGACCGATACACATATTTCAGAAGTACTTTCTCTTCTTTAACTGTATTAGTGTGCTGTTGTTAATTCAGATTTGTACTGCTGAAAAGTCTGTTTGTATGATACTTCGTCTGAGAAGTCACAACTGAAGACAGCATAAGCTTTTCCACGGTAGACCTTTTATGGTGGTATAGTCATATGTTCTGTGAACAGCTGTTGGATCAGTCTTTTTAAGATGTTCTTTGCCATAGGTGCGGGGCCATAACAAATGTTGAAATATTCAGAATAATTGCACTTAACTAATTTGTTTTCTTAGTGTATTTCCTATGCATTCACCTGTATGTATTGTACTTCAGTGGAGGTACAAGAGGTAAATACCAGGTTTTTAATTTATAATATGTAAATGAATTTTTTAAATAATTCTGTAATACTGCATATTTTCCAGTGATTTCTGTCTAGTAAGAGAAGGGTGATAGTGTAAAAAGTTAATATTGGTGGTCTTTACATTCTCTCTTAAAAGAAAAATTATCAAAATCATTCAGAAATTAAGTTTTGGAGAGGCTAACCTATGTTAGTAAGCCAATTTAGGTGATTTGTAACAGCTCTAATACTGCCTCTGACTCATACAGTTCATCTAATGTCTTTGTAACTTATTTTGTGCCTTTTCATCCAATGACACAAAAATATCTCAATAAAAACAAGTTCTTTTGCAACACCACAAACCTATTTTATTGTACTGATTTTTTACTTGCCTGACCCTTTTGTTTTGTTTTCTGGAGGGGGATGAAGCTCTCAGAATAGAATAGATATTTATAATGGACTCTACAGAAGAAAATTGACAAGGTGGAAAGCAGGTCATTTTGGAATGGCAGTGCTGCAAAGCGCCTGGGAAACTGGGACTGTCAGTACTAATCAATATATTCCACCATATCTATCACAAATCATTTCTAACAAAAAACCAGCACCAGTGGAATGTGAGAATCAATTTACTACTGGCTTCAGTTATGCTGATTGATGTTGAAAGACTGGAAACACTTTGGGGGGTTTAGCATAGCAAAATGTCTGTGGTGGTGTTACTAACGTGTACTTGGGGGAGTTCCCACGAGCACTGGTTGGCACTTCACAAGTTGGCATCCCTTCTTTAAAGTGGGATGCGGATGCACTAGGCCATGGTCCCTGTCCTCAGTGCTTCTGCCAAAACATCTTGTCAGGGAATGCCGGAATTTGAACATTTGTCTTCATTACCTGGGAATGAGGTGATAAATAGCTTGACTGCATTTCCTGTCCCATCTAGTGGCAAAGAAAATGTCTGAATTTGGAAAAAGTGACTGGAAACAGGGATCAGTGTCCTATTCTAAACTGCCAGGTGCTAGATATTTCATGTCTCTGTATATGCTTAAGAAAAAAGAAAAGATTGATTCTCCTTGAATAGCCAGAAACAAAGCACTTTACGGTCAGCAGTTTAAAGTGTACCTGCTAAAGAAGATAGATGACATGATGGCTAATATTACCAGACCTTGTGGGATGTTGCATTTTACTCTTTCTCAACATGGAGCTGAGAACAATAGTCTAGCCAGAATTCCCTGTTTATGCGTCCTGAGCACTGACCGATGCAAGGGTCGTCCTTTGCTCTTGTGTTGCTTAATGCAAAAGAAAAATGCAGCTGACTTAAGTATCTTTTCTGACTAATCCATCATATGCTTTCTAGAATTTTATGAAGCTTTCAACAAGGTATTTGGAAGTCTTTTCAAGTGCAAGTGTTTTCATCAGCAGCCTTTCTAGAGTGAGTAATTAGAATATATGAAGATTCACCAGCACCGAAATCTCTTGTGTTTTTCAACCCTTGGTCTAAAGTTACCCAATAAAGGTATTGTTATTTTTATCTGCAGTTCTTGTGAGCCTTGCTCTCTTTCTGGTACTTGAGACACTTAGATTTTTACCTTGGTTTTTGCTTTTACTGTTTCACCATGGAGGTGTTGATTGAAGGCCCAGTTTTTCAGATGTGTCTAGTTATGTGCTCAGCATAATTCTATCCATAGCCATTCAAATTTATTGTTCCCTCCTCTCTAATGTGTTTCAACCACATGCTGCAAGAAATGACTGGTTTGAAACACTTTGTTGCTCGTCATCCACATGAGGATGAGGAGTGTTTCTGTGAGCAGCCACTGGGTAAGGCAGCATGACTTACACTGACGCACCACTTTGTTAGCCCGGGCTGCTCTTAAATGCAGCTTTGTTTGCCTGTGCCTGGACTGGGAACTGGCTGTATCCTGCTGTGGCTGGAGCCTGTTGGACTACCAAGCCATTGCGTTCTACTCTTTGTTGGGCCAAGATAAGGAAAAACAGAGTGAGAGACCAAGAATGAGGCAAGGGACCATAAATCACATATGGAAAGGATAATGTTTCATTTGGCTGTGAGATTTTTTTTGTTTTGTCGGTTTAATTTTAATTTTTTCTTTGTTCTAATGCTTCTGCTGCAGGTAATTTTTCACATTGACAATAGAAGAGACCTGTGGAAGTCTTCAGATGGGAGGTGTGGAACTAAGGTCCCATCCCTTGAAAGCAGGAACATTTTGAGAAATATGCCTGTCCTTTACCAGTAACTGGTGTTGAGGTGGCAGCCATAAGCAATGTGCACCAGCTCCAAGCAGTTCCAAGGCAAAATTACTCAGTTCTTCGTGCAGCAGGCTCAGATTTAACTAAAGCTACCTTGCTTCTAAGCAACTCAACTCTGCCCTTTCCAGCATTATGACCTTGCATCTTGTTTGCACAGAGGCAAGATGAATACTGTGTTCAGAAAAAGAATTTCTGTCTTGGTCAATAAAGGCTGAGAGAGTTGGGATTATTCAGCTTAGAGAAATGAAGGCTGCAAGGAGATGTCATAGCACCTTCCAATACCTAAAGGGGCTACAAGAGAGCAGAAGAGGGACTTTTTACAAGGGCATACAGTGATAGGACAAGAGGGAATAGTAACTGTTCTTTAATGTTAATGCTGTGCAGAGTGCATTAAGAAAATGGAGAAACAATTCCTAAAAAATTAATTTGTGATGCTTTGATCCTTGCATGGTACATAGGGAGGGTGGCATTTGGGGTGGTGTGGCTTTCAGCAACAGTACACACAGGGGAAGGAGAAAGCAGTATTTGCACAGGCCTCTTCTCAGGGATACTGAATTGTTTGAATTGAAGGTCCATTCCGTAAAACTTTGAATTACAACCGTGGCCATTCGATCATTTTGTCTGCTATTCTTTGGTTTGTTAGAGAGCAGTTCATGGTGTAGAAGTGCATTCAGACGAGATCTTTGAGGTTTCTGATAGCTGGAACTGTACTGAATGACCCTGTGCTCCTACCAAATGCTGTTCTGCCCTCCTGACCAAGACTGCTCCTCTCCTACCAGACAATTTATAGTGTTATTTACCTCATTTTCCATTTGAAACACGTCTGCCTGTGTTTCAATTTCCTTTCCTCCATGAAAGCCCAAGGAGCAGAGAGATGGCTTGCTCCTTCATGCACTAGCCTGGCCAAGCAACTTGTTCTGCAAACTCCCAGTGGTTTTATTGCAGGATTGTTTCTCCTCCCCCGCTCCTGTTTTCGATGGCCTGAATCTGCATTTAGCTAGTTCTAGCTCTAAATATCTGTCCCATGGCTTGTCACTGCCTGGAGCAGATGCAGTACAAACAATTGACCCTCTCCCTTTGGCAATTTGGCTTTGACTGCACAAAACAGCCAATAAAGTGGAAAGGGCTGGGCAGCTGATTATGGGGATTAGCCTGAAGCTGTATAGTTTTATGGACTGAGAGAGAGGAGGAAGTGTTTGCTTGAAGAATACAATTCAGTTCCTTTTTCTCCCGCTGCCTGCTCATGAGGATGACAAATTTTCAGAAGTTGCAGACTAAAAGAGTAGCATATGTATTTGCCAGGCATAGCTTAGACTGAAGGCTGTTAGCTCATTTTCCAGTGACTGAAGCTGGAGTGTGTAGCTATGCAGGTCATGATCTGATCTGTCTAGAAATTGTACAAAAAGACTTGACTGATGTCTATGTTGAGATTCTTTCTCAGGCAAGGCTCATTCTCAGTGGTTTGCTGAATCTCTTGTTATGCTTTGTGGTACATATATCATACTTCTAATAAAAAGCATCTTTTTTCTCACTTCTGCTGGTGCTTTCATCTGTACAGTAACTGTTCTCTCATGGCAATTATTTCCCTTGGGGCCCATGCATTGTAGAGTCCCAATGACTCTCTCCTCCCCTCCTTGCTTCCCACACAAAGCATGCAGTTAGTTGTCTGGGCCTTTCCCTGGACTTTTCCTGAGACACCACTGTAAGTATATTGCCAAAATATGTATTCCTTTATCCTGATTGCTTCTTCAGCTTCACCTTTCCATCCTCTCCACAATGCCATGTTAGGCCTAGAATACAAAGCAGTGTCTTGGTTGACATATCCTAGAGATCTCCTATTACTGTATTTGGAAGTTTGATATCTTTGACCTTTGTGTATAGGATGACGTAAGCTGAGGAGTTTGATAAGACAGCTTTTATGTAGTAGACTGACCACACTGCTAAGCAAGATCATAGAATACCACATCTGCTTTAAAATGGTTCATGACTTACAGAATGTGGCTGTCAAGCCATCTTCACTCTGTTGGATATTGTTTGGCAGGAGGAGGGGGAGTTTGCTTTTTGTTTTGTTTGGTTGGCTTGGCTTTTTTTAATCTCATTCTCTTACCACATAAATATTTCTCCCAGGACTCTGAAATAGCTCCCAAGGACCAGGCTTCTTTGGGCCTGGAGACCCTTCTCTGTTTGCTGAAGCTGACCTGTTTATTGTGCAACAATTTTATTTTCATCAAGAGAAAGCTTTATATTTTATGGGTACATAGCTGTCGCCAGCCTGTGATATGAGACCTGGTTTCTATGTCTGACTCTAGTGAACTCATATGTTTTTTATTAGTCAGTGACTGGATGAAGCACATGAACAGGGATGCCAGTCTGAGTCTTCTCTCTCCCAAGCAAGTTTGTGTTGGAGTGACTCCTCTTACATAGCACTGGTGATTTACTCAATTTGCTTCAAATTGCCATAGACTCAATTGGGTCAATTTGGACACAACAGCAAAGTGTGAAAATAATACAAGCTACCATTGTGCTCTGGAGGGCAGTCTTGGAAAAAAATACCAGCTCCTGGAAATGCTGTGATCCTGTCTGGTCCAGCCCCTCACATTGACACAGCCTCATTGCAAACATGCTTCTTGTTTTGGCTTTTGTAAGTCTTGGATGTGGTCAGTCTGTCCCAGAGTTGCTGTGCCTCTAGATTCAAAATCCTTTTTTTTGGCAGCTGAAAATAATCAGCAAACCTACTGAGATCAAAAATGAGGCAGCTGTTTCTGACCTGAAAAGACCTCTAGCGCTAAAAGTTTTCCCAGCTGCACTGTGCTCTGCCAGACATGTTTTTTCCAGATACCATTTTTCTAATCATGTGTTTAAATCAGTGAGAACTCCCTTGGTATTGAGCATTTCCTTTTTGGCATACAGGCTATTTACGTAGGCTTATAAATAGAAGTGCTGGAAGTCTCCTGTTTTTGTGAATGTTGGCACAAGTAGTTTTTCAAAATGGATTGAAACAAGGAACAGTAGTTGTAGTTTAGTAGTGGATGAAACAGTGAGAGAGGAAAAATATCCTTTGAAAATGGTACAGTGGAATATTTTATGTTCAAATCATGGTGCTCTGAACTTGTACTATTTCAGTGAACTTTTGGAGTACAGTACATGGATTTAGAACTGAAAATGCCAGTTTTCCACCCCAACATCTCAGTAGACTCTCCTGGGAGCCTCAGAGCTGATGCAGCCAGGGCTCCCAGCTTCTTGCCTCTGCTTCTTGCCTCTGAGCTGGCCATTTTGAACTTGGAAATTTCCAGACCCTGCACATGCCACTTCACTGGGTCCCAGTGACCTTGGCAGTACTGGAAGCACTGCTGTATGATTTCTGTTTGCTGCCCAGTAGCCGCTTGCTGCTTAAAAACAGCTGCAAAACCCCCTGGGTTCTTACGAATTTCCTAGTCGAGGCTGGTCAGTGGTGGGTAGCAGCATTAGAATCTCAGCATTTTTCAGGGTTTCCAGCATGCTCAGCTCGTGATCCTGGAGTGACTACTTCCCTTGGAAATGCTGCACTGCAGCCTGAAAATATTCAGGTTGTAAATAATTCTGGGTTTCAAATCTCTGCCCTGATTAAGAGAAGTCATTTCTAGAAAAAAGCTATTTGCCTTTTTTTGATGTGTCGAGTATGGTCACAAATGGAAAAAAGGTACCAGGCTTTATAAACCACTGGACCTGATCCAGTGCTGTGTCCTTAGTGTGGAAAGGATATAAACCTTTAACTTGCACTTCATATCAAGCAAGCCCAAGGCTAATGTGAGAACGTGTGGCAGTGAGAACAAGCAGCATAGGCATTTGGAGCATTTTTGAGCCTGCCAAGTATTGATTGGTAAGGGGAGGGAATGAGTGGAGAAGCATTTCAATTTGGCACACATATGTGATTCTGATGCTGTCACAATGAATTAGCAGCACTTTCTTTTCCCTTTAGTCCATCCCAGGCTTTTGTCATTGAAGTATCCGTTTTGCCTCTATTAACTTGTTAAAAAACAAAGTGAAAAAAACCCCAAATGAATTCCCAGAACTTCTGCCCCCAAAATGCCTGGCTATGTTGTGCTAGTATCCTCTGAATGAAGACTCTAAACAGTACTAATGACTGTCACGGCATAAATGTTATAGGGGGTTCAAGGTACAATTACTCATTTTGTACAGTCACTTAATCCACTAATAGGGAGAAATGGGACAACAGTTTAAGAAGGCAAGAGAACTGTCAGAGATTATTAAATCTGTTGGGATCATTTGGTTGGATAGTCTGTCTTGACCCAAGTACATGCTTCAGCTAATGCAACAGACTTAATGCCTCTGGTAATTAGAGCAAGAAGAGATGGGTCATCATTAGCAACTAAAAATTCAGAGTTTTATTTCATCTGGAGGGCAGCATCTTCTACAGGGCTTATTTGTTGCCACTGCAGATCATCTGTGAGTTACAAGTGGTACATTGGACTGACTCATTTGTGTGATTTAGTGGAGACTTTTTCATACGTGCTCACTGTTCCGTATGAATAGTTTTTCTTAATAGTTGCCAAAGAGAAAAAGGCACAATATTGTACTTCCTCATGCAGTTAATACTACTGCTCCTATTTACAAGATGTTGGTGATTTTTTTATTGTTGTGCAGTTCACAGTTCAGATTACTTTTGATTGTAGGTTTGAAATGTGTTTGCCGTATCTATGAAACTGAGGAGTGAAGAAAGGAAAGCCAAGCAGGCATGGAAAGCATCAGTAATTGGCAGCTCCAGAAGATACAAGAGCCAATCTAATACTATTCAAAGCATATATTCACAGAATACTTTTACATGGTTTCACGGATCCACAATCATATTCAGTTCTGGATATTGCAAACAGCATGAATGAAAATGATATATCATAGATTCAGTGGTTTTGCAGGTACTAAGAAATATCCAAATTCTCTTAGACAAATACTGGTAAGTAAATAAAGACGCGGGTACAAGGGGAGTTGTCCACAATCTGAACTCCATTACAAGGTACTATGAAATGGGAACTGAAAAAATACAAATTGGGGGTTGTAATACAGCTGAATAATTTCAGATGATCTTATGCAGACTTGTGAAGACAAAAGTATTGAAGTATGGCCTGAAAATGCTTGAGAGAAGCTGGATAAATCAATGGATGCTCATCAAGCAGAATTTGGGGGGACTGTCTGTGCTCAGCTAGCTATGTAAGTGACGCTGGTAACCCCCAAGGGCCACCAAAGAGGGAAGGAAGGTTGCAGTGCTTCTGAAAAAGCTGTCTCTCAGAAATATACCCAGACACCAGTGGGAGCTCAAGGCTCTTTCAACAATCAAGAGAAAAGACAGGTGTCAGAAAGGTAGCCATTTTCAGTGTGGATGGGAACCTCCTTGGAAACAAATATACTTAGGGAGTTTAATTTGTCAAATTAACAAAGCTCAAAAGCACTTGGGTCCACGATATCTGATGGATTGTGAGCTAACCTTTTCTGTTTTCATCTGCCTGTAGGGGCCTGGCTTCAGTGGGGTGTGTTGTATCTCCATGAAGCTGTTGTGAGCGTTTCACAGAATCACAGTGGGTAAGGCTGGAAGGGACCACAGTGAGTCACCTGGTCCAAATTCTCTGCTCAAGCAGGGTCATCCTAGAGCATGTGGCACAGGATTGCTTCCAGATGGTTCATTAATATCTCCAGTGAGGGAGGAGACTCCACCACCTCTCTGGGCAACCTGTTTCAGTGCTTGGTCACCTGCATAGTGAAGATGCACTTCCTTATATTCAGGTGGAACTTCCTATGCATCAGTTTCTGACCATTGTCTCTTCTCTTATTGCTTGGCACCACCAAGAAAAGCCTGGCTCCATCCTCTTGACACGTTACTTCTTTCCTTCTGTACTTCTCAAAGAGTGAAGAACAACAAACAGTCTTTCTTCACAAGAAATAGTCTTTCTTCACTCTCTCTTGCTGGTGCACCAGGGGAATTAAGTTAATGTAGGGTCAGAGGAAATGTCTTTCTCAAGAGATTGTGTTTATCAGTCTTTGGAGCTTGGGTCCTTCTAAGGTTTTCTCCATTTTAGTGTTGCTTTCCTATACAAGCAGTGTCTTCTGAGAAGAACCAATCTGATGAAGGTTTCTCTGCAACAACACTGCATCAACTCAGCAAATCTCATCCGAGAAGCCTTGATTCTTCCCCCTTTGTGTCTACATTCTTTTTTATCTAGGCAGATGTTCCTATTTCTACACTCTCTCTGTACTCTTTCTTTCTGATGCAGGTTTTTCCTACAGTAATATTTCCTCCTCACACATGTCCATCTGCCTCTACTTTTCTACTGTGTTGTGTGCTATTTTGTCCTCATGAAATACATGTGAATTCTTGTGATGTCTGTATTCCTCAGTCAGGTTAAGACTTGCTCCTGTCTCCCATAGTACTCTAACCTGTATTTTGCTGGTGATATAAGGGCTTTTATCAGTTGTATATTTTCTGTCAACCAAATATCATTCTTCCCATCCTATAAGTAGGATATGTTCTACTTATACAATGAAAATACCAGATGGATTATAATAATAATAGGGTGGAAATAATATGTGGGATATGAGTTTCCACAGGCACTCTGTGCAAGTTGTCCATTTTTAATGGAATCTGACCATTTTAAAGGCTAATTGTCTGCCCTTGCGTGTTCTTCTTGGGCTTAATCCTGTCCAACCTGCCCCTGTAAATCCTTTCCAACCTATTGTCCCACTTGCCTTCCTTCAGACCCTGCCTTTTGTCTGTCTTTCCTAAAGAGCTCACATACTGTTAGCCCGTCAGGGGAAAGATATCCAGTAAGTCTTGAAGTGAGCAAGGATGTAGTATACCTCCCTAAACATTGGAGAACCAAGAAAATCTTTTTCAATGCCCAACTCTGATGGAAGCTTGTTTGGGAAGTAGATGCCTACATGCCTTTGTGAAGGAGTCCTCCAGTCCCTCAGCAAAAAGACGAATTCAGATGCCTGGCAGGCACAGAGAAAGATTTGCTTTGTAGCTTCTGGGGAAGGAAATGTCCTGCAGGTATTGGTACTCCATTAGTGTACTTAGCATTTGATTCTTAATAAGGAATATCATGAAGGATAATTAGCAAAAAGAGTGCTTGTCCTGAGGTAGCACCCAGTGCTGCCTTTTGCCAGTTGCTACAGAGGTAATAAATCACTGAAGGGATGTCAGAGTTCAGTTTCCAGGGGAAAATAATGATTTTGCTCCAAAGTAGAGTGTGCTTTCCTTAATAAGGGATCCCTAGCAGCATGGGAGCTCATCTTTATATTCTGTCACTCCCTTCCATGTGTTGATGTACCCTTCTTTCTAAAAGCCACCAAGCCTCACTGGATCAATAAGGCCTGATCAATTGTTTTTCCCTCTGAACTGTCCATATGGGGCTGTTAGCCGAGCTGCTGGCAGGAAACGAAAGGGAGCTTTCTGCTTATTTACTGTAAAGAAAGCAAAGCAAACTACAGGAGGGGACAGGCTGCCTGATATTTACTGTCAATACAGACGGGGAGAGAGGAGATATAAGAAGAGAGGAGGGGAGGGGAGCAGGGCCTGCAGGCTGCAACACCAGTGAATGATCTGAGTGTAAAAATACCCATGCAGTTTCAAATGAAAAGTGGGTGGATTGAAGTCAAGGAGGGATAACTGAGAGCATTTAAGAAATGGTTTAGTGAAGGGCTAGTGAGGCAGGGACGTACTAGTGGCACAAAGAGTAATAATGGTGTGCACTAGTGTACTGCATCTGCACTGCAATCTGAAAAGCACTCCCAGATCTGCCCTGAGACAGAGCAATACCTGGAATATTTTTGTGTGCTGACATGCAAACCCCACCATTTAAAAGGAATAAGATAAATCATAATGATTGAATTTTGAAAATAATATTTAGAGCTAGTTTTCCAAAGCAGCTGGATGGCACCATTGTAACTCAGACTGGGAAAAAAAAAAGAAATTAGAAATAGGCGTAGTTCCTTGTTTCTCTCTCCTCTTCTTCATCCACAGAAGGATTAGCTGACCTGAGCTTCACAGGGCAAGAAGGCTCTGAGCAGCTCTCTCTGAGTGTTTCTCTACTTCCAGAGGCAGAAGAACGAATGAGAAGTGAATTCACACTTTAAAGAGCAGCGAAGACCATCTTGCCATGAAACCATTCACAGATGAAGATGTAGAAATCTACATCCAGAGCAAGGTAAGGCTTTATCTGTCCAGATTTTCTGTCTCCCACACTAGGTGTTGATTCTGAAGGGTGCCAAACTTGACAGTTACTTGCTCGCCTGCTGTCTTCATTTCTGAGACAAGATTGGGTGAAGTTTCATGAAAACTGTATTTCTAATGAGATTTCTAGGTTCTTGTTGCAGTATGTTATCAGGGATCTCAAGCTGGTAGCCTAATTTTTTCAAGATGCTTGTCCTTCAGATGTCCTCCTGGTTTGGAATTCCAGATGTGAGGCTAGCTGTAGTTGCCAGCATTTAAATCTAAGGAGAGGTCCTTGCCTCTCTCCCTGTCTTGTGGTCTTGGCTTGACAGAAACAAGACTGCAACCACACCAGGCGTTGCCCCTAAGAAAGATTCATGTAGGAACTAGAGAGACAGACAAATATTGTTAGAATTCACTCATCAGTCTGTCACATCAGCTAAGGATACTTTCCTATATACCATGATTAAAATAACGTCTCATTAACACATGCAGATTGGAACCACATTTTCCATGTTATGAGCTATTCCAGCACTCAGGGGTTTTTTCCCCATTATGAAGTAAAGTCAAACAGAATAAAATCAACTGCAAAACAATACTGTTTAATAAAAGTAGCTCTAAGTGACCCGTAACATTTTTTAAAGATGACACGTTTCATCACAATACTTAGATCCTATTTTATAGCCTACTTTCTCCAAGAAAATGCAAGATGCCAAAATGAAAAATAATTTTTTTAAAAAATTAATACATATATTGAAATTATATGGCTTTACATTCTGTAAAGGATTACATATTCTAGTATAATGAAGGGGCTGGTAAGAAGCATTTGTTTTCTCTATGGAAATGTTTTTGGTGTCAAGTAGATATATTTCTGTAAGAACTTTCATTTTTCAGCCATGTTCAGTGTTGTGCACAGGAAAATCATTCCATCAGAATCTGTTCAGTGAGCTATAATAGCGAATGCTTCTCTGAAGATTTAAAAAGCAGAGCTACAAAGAAGGGAACGGGGGAAGCCATGCACAGGAAGAAGCTCATATGACAGCTATGAGTCCAGGAAAGAGAAGCAGAGTGTAGTTAAGTGAGGCTCATAGTTGCCAATATTTTAGGTTCTACTAAAAGTCTGTTTTCTAGCAGCCCTCCAGCTCTGGATCCTACTTTCTTTCTGCTCCTGAGTCTCCTGTCCAAGTGAAGCTGCCTAACCTTCAGGCAGTCCCCATTCAGCTTGTCAAATGCTGCCTGATTTTGAAAATAGGTCAACCACCTGGTCCAATGAATCTCTATACTACCAGAGATTTCTTCCTTAAGCCACTCAGCAAAGGAAAATCTGAAGTGCATAGGGAGTGGATGTAACTGGGTAAATAAGAGAAAACCCTAATGTTTTCTAACCATTCCTTATAAATCCCAGTTGTGCTTGGCTCCTCCTTAATAAAACCTTAATTGACCTTGTTGTTCTGGTTTTGTGCATTTGTTTTGGCATGATTCCTTGAGTTAAGACCTGGTAAGGGGAATGCCAATTGGTGGTAGAGGTGGCTGTCCAGCCAAGACCTTATGCTGGCTCTTCTCCCAACTGTCTGTGCTAGTGCTTACAGCATCTGAGGTAAATGCATTGGCTCTTCAGAAGCTGCATTCACTCACTCATGTTCTGTCTTCTGGTCTTTATGCCTTCCCTTCTGTGGGAAGGTTCTATTTTCCAATAGCATGATTAGGGAGCTAATTATGGTTAGGAACAGTGAGCACCCTCTGTCACATGTCCCTTGTTCTTTTATCCTGGTCCCACTGATGAGGAGTTTAGTGGTACCTCCCTCAGTAGGTTTTTTGAGCCTATACCCCTATAAAGAGTTAATGACAACTGCTGTAGCCTTGCCACTGGGTGATGAAGGCAAAATTAAATGTGGCCAGACTGGGTTGGATGGGTTCTCCCAGGACACAGGAGGTGGCAGAAAGTATTTCTAGCAGGTGCCCCTTAGAGCATAGCATGGGCAATGCATACAGAGGCACTCCAGGTCTCTGTTTGAGCTGACCCACTGCGATGCTGTATACTTTCAATATTTTTCAATAGAAAAAGTCAACTTTTTTGTCTAAAAGCTCTTAGAGGTGGACAGTTTTCTCTACGACTCACCATTTGCTAGATGAAGAAACCATTAGGTATCTTGTTGAGCAAGACAGGCTTTTTGGATTATTCTAAGGAGTTGTTCTGGTTGAACAAAAATAAGGTGGAGAAAATAGCTATAGCTACAGATGGAGAAGTGCCATAAATGAAAACTGAGATGGGGAGGTGAAAAAGAACATGGGGTAAAATTTTTCAGTATAAATTAAAAAATAAGTACATGTAACCTAGCTAAAACTGGTCTTGGAGAACAAGGATGAATTGGGATGAGGAAGAGGATGAATTACTAGGGAAATTAAAGGATATTACATATATAAACAAAAATGACTATATGGTGTTGATGTAGCAAAGAAACAAGATGTCAAGGATAGATGAGAGCCCAGTGAAAGGAATATGATACTGTCTGATACCACTTCCAAAAGCTATTCAGGCTTAGTAAAAATACTGTTAACTTTTTCTGTGGGGAAAGGTATTAAAATTCTGCTCATCTTCAAGTTCAGTGTTAGTCAATTGCTATTCATTGGTTAATTGATCTTAGGAAAGCACTAGTCTGTTTTAGTCCATTGAATGGTCCCCTAATACAAAAAACTGAATCTGTTTGTACCCTTTGAAGGCCTGGGGACACACATCAACACACCTGAGTATTTTTGTCTGATAGTTCAACATTGACACAAAGTTGTCCAAAAGGACTTTTAATGAAGTGCTTGTCAACAATATTTTTTAAGGGAAAAGAATGTTGTTAAGATGCTGAAGATGCTGAAAAAAGCAGAATGCAGGAGTTTTAGAATAATCACAGACTGGTTTGAGTTAGAAGGGACCTTTAAAGATCATGTAGTACAATCGCCATGCTCTGCACAGTGACATCTTTCACCAGACCACTTTGTTCAAAACCCCATCTGGCCTGGTGCCGAACACTTCCAGGGACAGGGCATCTACAGCTCCTCTGGGTGACCTGTTCCAGTGCCTTACCACCTTCACAGTAAAGAATTTTTTCCTTATGCTTTTGCTTCCTGTTGGTATTTGATAATAGCAAAAGACTGTAGCAATTATGTTTGACTGTGGCAATTATGCTTGATCATTCACTTAAACCAAGCTGTTAATGATCTAACACTCCTGTTCCATACCTGCAAACAGCCCATTTAAGGTTTTAGTTCTAGCTTCAGGGCAGGGGGGTTAATTTTCTAGTCTTTCAAATCTCCCATCTGTTTCTGATTTTTTTTTTCTTGCCTGCAAACAGTAAGGTTTAGTAGAATATGATGAGGAAAAAAGAAAAATCAAGAAGAAAGCAAAAGTTACAACTAAATAAGATAAAGCACGGGATGCAAAAAAGGACAGTAAACACTCAATATCTTACTCTGCATAGGTAATTCTGGGTGAATAAGTAATGGCAAATATGATCATGAACTTCATAAACAGAATCTCCTCACTTTGGTAAATGTGTAAGGATATTTGGGAAGCACTGAATTTCCTTTACTAACATGGTTCCTTCATATTCCTCCTGTTGAATCTCTGTGTTTGGATTGTGACCTTGTGCTCTATTCTTTTTAAGTCATATGTGAAGGCAAAGGTTCATCTTATATTTTTCTGAGTTGTCTATCCTTCACATCCATCCTTCCAGGATTCAGACCTTCCACTGAAATAATTTTCAATAGATAATTATGCAACTACTGCTTGAATTAAAGAACTATCCATGGTGTCACACAAACACCTATTCCCCAGTGGGACCAGCTTTGGAAAGACGCTTTCTCACCATCTAGGAGTAGGCTCTCATCTGTACTTCAACTATGAAAATAGTATGGATACTTTCAATATATATTGTAGGCATCTAAATGATGCCATGTTCACCTGACACCTGACTAATGCAGAGCATCTGTAATTCTCAAAGTCTTCTCATCTCTTGGAATGAAACATAGCCTGGCTCCAAGAATGGCTAGTACATGCATGGGAATATCTGAGTATTCTTCATCAAATGGAGAAAGAATGAGACACTAGCTGGTTGGTAACAAATTTATCCATGTAATGAACCCTTTTCCTTCTATCCAATGGTATTGACATGGAAATATCAATTAATGCTTAATCTTGAATATTGACCTGTCCTAGGGTGATTCCATTGTGTATATATATTCCATATCTTTGTGCTTTGGCTTCGGTCTATGAGGGAATTTTGTTGTGGATACTGATCCTTAGTGACCAAGGTCATTCTCTCTCTCCATCTGGAAGAGATAAAAAGCAGAAGCAGCAGCTTGAGGAGGAAATTTCCAGCAATAGCCCCAGAATACCCAGGTCACAGCTGCAGAGCCTTTGGGCTCGTTAACACTCTCTCCCACAGCTGCAGTATGTAAGGGTTGAGAAGGGCTCCTGTGGGGGTTGTGTTCTGGCCCTGGGAGAGTATTTTATGATTGGGGTTTTTTTTCCTTGGATATTTCCTTGCTGCATCTCAGCCTCAGGACAGAGAGAGCCTGCAATCTGCCCCCCCCCTCCGGGATTTTCCCTGCCCATCTCCTGCTTTCCCGTTCACATCACAGCACTGCAGGATATCTCAAGTTTTCCCTCAGGATTGTCTACGTTGCGGGACTTGTGGGATATCTCAGGCTTTCTCTCATAACAATAGGTTTTGCTGTTTAATACTATTGTATCCTGGCTTGTGTATTTACTAAAGTGAATAGTTTATATTTTCCACACTTTTCTTTACTTTTTTTTGAATGTGGTGAGGGGGAGAGGTGGCGTTTTTTCAGCTCAGCCCCCAGTTTACCTCAAACCTTCACATGACCCTTTGATGTTTCCCAGCTGTGTCTCATGGTGAATTGCTTGCAGGAAGTGGCGAGTTTTATTCCCGGTGCAGCACAGTCACAGGATGCTTTAAGCTGGTGAACTGTTTCCCGCTGGAGACAAACACTGTAGTTACCTGTAACATGAAGTGTCTTTCCTGGAACTGACAGGTGGAACAGCGGCATCACCTGGTTTCCAAAGCAGTGGAGGAGGTGCAGAAAGTCATCCAGCAGCTGACGGCTGAAATCAGCTACAAGGCCACGCGATTCCAGGCTATCTCCAACTCTGGCATCCACAATGAGAACATCAAGGTATGAATGAGAGCTCTGATACACTCTCTGGCAGCCTGGAGGCAATCACTAAGTTATTTTTCCATGGTGTAAGTGTTTGTATGGGCAGGTACCTCACCCAAAGCACCACAGATGATGTGTTGATACTTCACTGTGGGGGCTGGGTTATAGGGACTTACGGACATCTTACAACTAGAGGAGCATTGGAGAGGGATGGGGAAATCAGGCAGAGCTTCCTTTTGCAGCTGCTGTGTTTACAAAGAGCATCTATTGCCAGAGCTGTCATTCTGCAAGCAGAAGGCAAAGTTCTTTGGGAGACAGAAAGAAAAACTTGTACAGCAGTAACATAAGAAAAAATGCTCATGCCTTCATGAGCTATGAGTCATATTTTTCACAGGTGGAAAATCTGGTGACTCACTAAAAAAAAAAAGAAAGAAAAATGAAAAGTCCTTCTTCTGCTGTGAACGTTAGAAAGCTCCTCACAAAAAATATTTTTTCTTTGTCACAAATTGGAATTTCCCAGTAAACTGGGAAAAATACGCTTATTATTGGGAGAAGTTAAATGCCTCCCCGTTTTAGATCTCCAAATATGAAAATAATAATGTGACAGAAGAATGCAAGTTATTTCCTGTGGCTACTTAACACAAGAGTAACTAGTACGTATATGAAAATGGTCTTTTTCATGTGAACCAATTTACACATTCTAGCTGTGTCAACCCTTGTACTAAAATGCAGCCAGTTACAGATCAAAACACAGCAAACACATAAAAGTATGTGGGAACTTTTGGAACTTTCTAGGTTTGAAAGGGAAGAAGTTTGTGTGTACCAAGCTGCTGGGAGGGTATGGAAATGGAGACAAAATATAATCACCCCATCTGAAATGTGGCCATTGCCTTTGGAACAACGACATTCAGATTTATAGTTTTTTCTGGAATTTCATGTGTCCCAGGACATGTGGCCCTGCCAGTGGGTATGACCACAGTGACGTAAAACGGTGCCACATCCTCGTCCACGTGTTCCTTAGTGCCATAGTCTGCCAACCACCTCCTGTGCTGGAACAAACATGCTTAGCTAATGAGGTCTGACAGGACCAGGTTCAGGGAAAACAATGCAGAACAAAACCACCAAGGCAATCTGTTCTGGGCAGTAGTTTGGTGTTACAGTGGGCTGATTTGAACACTTTCTGCTTGGAAGAAATCTTAAAAATATATTTTCTTTAAAAGTGGCAGATTTGTTATTCATAGTTAACTGAACCCAGTGTTACATATCTGTGGAAGTAACACTAGGAAGACCTGACTAACTTTGTCCTGTATATATGAGGCAGTAAAGAAGGGGTTGATGAAAAATTATTTTGGCTTGGGCTCTCTGCTTTCAAAAACTGAAAACCTTAACATTCTTGCTGATATAATTCAACCTAGAGGAGACGTGTGTCAAGGGAAAGTCAATGTATTCATTATTCTGTGTTTAATTTTTCAACATTTTTTTTTCCTGTCAGTTAAATTTACAGTGACTGTTCAGAACTTTCAGCTTCTGGTTAAAAGGAATCAATTTAACATGGTTAGAGATCTGGATTTGTTGAGAGGCCACAAGCTTCCTTCTTAAGATGCACATCTGAGCAGAGAATAGATAAGAAAAGTATTTAGATATTCAACAGGTTTTTTAAAAATGCACTCAACAAAAATCCAGTTTTTAATAAAAAAACCTTGAATTAAAATTCAGATGGACAGAACGGGTTATTTTAAGTGTTTGTGTTAGTTGTGGCCCACTATTTTTGCAGCTGTCAACTGTGCAGGGCTGAAGCAGAGGTTGGGAAGGCTTTAGTAAGGCAAGGTGAACAGGTTAGGGTCTAGACTAATTACTGGTACAGCGCTGCCCAATGGCATTGCCAAGTGCTTAACTCTGTAATCACAGTGGGGCTACTGGGGGATTTTCCTTTAAAAAACGGGCTCCAAGGAAGCTTGCAGCTTTGCTCTGTGGATGAATGAGCTGGGACATGCTTTCTCTCTGTTCTGTGTACTTCTTGTTTTCCTTTCTGCATCTCTCAGGATCAGCCAGCTTTACTGGCCAAGTGGTCAGCTATGCTTCGGAGGAAGCGCCCCTTCCACCCATCCATCCAGGTACAAAGCCTTCCTGCCACCTGGTGCCTGACAGTCCATGTGCCTGCTTCCTCCTCACCTACTCTCTTCTCCAGACAGCTTCACCTACCTAACTGATCCTTTCATGAATATTTCATCCTCTCCCTGAGAGACTTGCCTTTTTGCTTTTTTCCTCAGAGCACAATTATTTTCTTTCTAACCCAATGCTTCTGCCTCCTGAACATCCTGGCCAGGACCACGAGAATGAGACTGTACGTATTTGATTTGTCCAGCAAACTTCAGATAGGTTTTTAATACAGCACAACTGACCACAATTTGCACACCCCAGAATGTGAGGCACTTGATCCAAGCTGTGACTTGCTGGGGTCCATGGTCTGCATATAGCACATAAGACCACGGTGTGACAGAGCATAGGTGTGGGACTGAGATTTGTTTAGGCCAAGAGGACACCAGCTGCCCAGCTTTACAGTGACATCCCCATCCTTATGTCTTTTGTTGTTTCCTGGTAAACCCCAGGTGGAGGAACTCTTGTGACTTGCATTTGCAGGCACTCACAGAACACCTGCAGCTCTTCCCTTTACAATCTGTTGGTTGCCAGTGCATACAACACAGCATTTTGGTATGGGAAGGAATGGTTGTTTATCTGCAACTGCGGCTGAGACGGTGAGATGATGCATGACAGCCATTGTATTTTTTCGTTATGGAGCCTAGTACTCCGTTTCTGAGCTGCTCACAGGATTTCTCAGCCCCACCAAACCTGACATGTGCAGGACAGCTTGATCTGAAGTGTCATCCTTCCAGTATCCTCCTGCTTTTATGTTTTATATTTGACAAAAGAGCATGGTGTTTACTATGGCGTTTACTTTGCCATTTCTGTGCTTCCCGCTGGCCGTATTTCATATCCCTTGCCAGGGAGCAGAGAAGACCGGCTCCCTGTGGCAGAGGGAGATGGGAGGTGAGCATAACAAGGCAGCTCCTGCCCTGTGGTCTTCAAGTGAGGCAGACCTAGGGATGGTAGCTGGATCAACCAAGAGTTTGGGTCATCAGGCTGGTCAGCTGATAAGGCAGGTCTTAAGCCAGGAACATTCACTGGGATCAGGATCAGCTCCAGCAATAGTAACCAGGATCAGATACAGTCTGTTGATTGCCAGGCAAGTTGAGAATGGCCAGTTAAGTCTGAGGCTAGGCTGGGGAGGCAGTCTGCAGATAGGAGAATAAGATCTATAGCCAGGTGCAGGCATAGCTGGAGTTGGAGACCAGCACTAGTGTGATATAGCCCAGGGCTCAGCTGAAATGGGCGTCCCAGACCCATGAGCAGATGGTGAGGGTAGAAGTCCCAGAAAGGGTGCTTAGGGCCATTAAAGCCTGTTAGTGCCCTCGTGGCCCTGGCACCTCTATGGTAATATTTTAAATCAGCTGAGCTACCAGGACAGCTACCAGACTGTTCTTTGTTATTACAGGAGAGTGACAAGCGTGTTTCATTCACCGTGAATGTACCCAACTCGCAGCAATGGCTGTCACTTCACATCCTGCTCGTGCAGCAGGTTCACCTTATTTATGCCAATGTAAGTTAGCCTTGGTAGCAAGTGGACTTGAAAAGCTCCTGAGCCAACAGACTAAAATCTGAAGGAGTTTGAGCACCCTGTCTGGAGCCACAACTGCCAGATATTTCCAAAGTAGTGTTTTGAGGTGTCTAGCACTATGGCCTGGGCTTGTTTGTGGTGTTTGTGTCACCTTATTCTTTATTTGAAAATATTGGCTCAGCACAAATTTTACTGGAAAATGGTCATTCCTGAAGTGAGGCAAATTAGTTGGCTTGTAAACAAGCCTGTTTGAGGGTTCCTTGTCCATTGGTTGCTGCCTCCATCCTTTACACTGTTTCTGTCCTGTGCTCAGCAGGGGATACAGTTCCATACAGTACAGCTGGCCAAGATATGGACTTATTTCAGAAAATGCCACTGCCTCTGTAGGCTCAGGCATGTCATTTGCCTTATGTCTCTGTCTCTTTAAAGGACAGTCATGCAGAGTGAAACACTTGTAAAATTAATGGGCCATAGTCTTATTTCACTAATGTCTGTAGTTGACTTTGACTGCTCCTTGGAAGCTGCTAGTTATTACATCTCATGCAATTGCAGGCTAGAAATAACAAGAAGTGGGGGAAACCATGGCAGGTGTGGTGGCAAATCAGTCAGTGAGCTCTTGTCCTCTAGGGGCCGTGGCTATCACATCAGACTCCTTCTAAGACAATTTCCTTTTAATCTGTGTTCCCCCAAAGCAACCCTCAGAGACAAGTATGGAACAGGTCCTGGCTGTGTTCAATTTATCCCATCATACCATGGCTTTTCCTTCTCTCCAAAGCCCCCAGTTTTACCTGTTACTTCCTTAACCCTATTTTCCTTACTTCAGGCTCATGGATCTGCCCTTGTCTCCTCTCTCAATCTCTCTGAACTCTCCCAGGTCTTAGCACCCAGCCAATTCCTCATCACAGTTCCTCTGCGTGGCCTGACTGGGTACAGGGAATGCCAGATACGGCACTGGCGTTATTACACCGTGAATGGAGCCAAGCTCCTCTCCTCCGTGCGGGACCCTGAGGAATTACATCAATGGCTAGAGGTGGAGCAGTTCTCAAAAAGCCTTCAGCAGTGGCATGAAGAGGATGTGAACATTGAAGGTGACCTGGTTCCAGCCAAAGTCCTTACCATCTTTCGGGAGCTGGTGGAGAAGTCGATTATCTCCTGTAACCTCTCCAGTGAGTTTAGTGGGGACAGGTATAAGGAAAACCATCACACACACAAAGTGCTTGTTTGGCCCACATGATCAGAAGCCAAGTTAGCAAAACCCTCCAAAATCAGGAAGCCTTTAGGTGACTGCAATAATGCATGAAGACCAGCATTGAAGGTAGAATTAAATCATCTTTGGGCTCTTTGTACCTGAGATGTTACTCCTCTCTTAGGGATTTGGGTAGGGTCTCCAGAAATATCACTCTTAATCATACTTACAGAGAAGATAATCCTCCAGGGAAACCTTAGCTGCTCAGACCTTTCCAGCTTGGAGCGGTGGGAACTATGTAGGACCCACTGAGATACTGGAACATGATTATATCCAGAGCGTGGTCCCTATTCTCATAGTGTGTTTCCAGGATGACTTTGCTCAGCAGCCTAATATGGGTCTTCTGTAATTCAGAGCTATTGGAGCCATTTCCACTCATCTGAATTGTGAGAAAACATGTTAAAGTCAAGCTCAGCTTGATAACGGCATTTTTCCAGAAAATACTTGGTATCATAGAAATGAAAAGGCAGATGGGGAAAAAATTTCACCATCAAGGCTCACAGAAAAGACCAGCTGGAATGGACTTGCTTCTGAGTCTTTAATTATATGAAAGTTACTCTGTTGAAGTGAAAACTTGCCATTGTGTCTAGCAGCAGTGTATCAAGTTGTTGAGGCAGGAGAAGTACTTCTGAGGAACCCAGAGAGTGGTATTTGGGCTGATAACTCTGATGCTTTTTTTATAAGGCCTGCTGGGAGGAGATGAGCTAAGATGAACTCAGGGAAAGCCATTATGTACCATTTTTTTTGTTTCTGTGAAGTATGAACTTCCTTCATCCTCAGTATGACTAAAGTTACATGTTTTAGTATGACTAAAAACCTTGCCTGATTTCACTGCATTCCTGTTGTTTAATTTCTTGAGCACCAGCAAAAACAATTTTTGAGATGTCTCAAAAATTTTGAGGTGTCATTGTTGGAAAAATAGGTATCACAATTGTAGTGCTTTTGGAAATGCCATGAACATACTTACATGCTGACACAGTGGTTGCTCTAAGACTTTTCAGCTACTAGGGATCCTGGTTGAGAAGCTTGGGAGCACTGGAGCACTATAGTTCCTGTTTTGTTGCCAGGCTTGGCTCAGCAGGGAAATAACATGCGGATTTTACTGAGGGTTATGAAGTTTTGGTTGGGATGGACTCTACTATTTCTAAGGTAATTCACCCTGTGCTTTCTGGAGGAGATGCTAAGTTGGGGGTAGGCAGATATTTCCTCTGTGAGGGCACCAGAGGTTGCTATTCCAAGTGTTCAACTGTCCCTTTAAGTCTGGTGTGTGGGTTCCTTGTGGAATTGCTCCTTAGCCCATGCCAATCACAATGAGATGAGCTAACACATAAACTACTTATGTTAATCTGCTCAGTCTTCCACTTCAGTGGGATAGAGCATGACCATGCAATTGGCTCAGATGGCAGAGCTGAAGGGACAGTGGTCCTGACAGAGTGACTGGAAAAGCCAGAGACAGAAACTTCTTGCATGAACACAGCTGCACCAACAGCAAACATCTCACAAAGCCCATTAGTTGCAGCTTTATTTCCTTTCTGCATTCTTAAATCATGTTATTCCTGAAGATGAGCCACTCTTCTTTCACATTGAGGAAACTTCTTTCCTCCAAATCACCCCTGAATCACTCTTTTTGACACCCCACACTTCCAGTGATCAAGCAGTTAGCCTTTTTTGTATGACTGCTCTGCACAACAGTTCTGCCGTTGTCTTCTGTGCCGGTGCACCTCCAGAAACAAAACTTACAGATACCCCACAAAACATTCTGAATGACCGGCAATTGGTGGGTGTGATCTGACAAGAGTCTGACCTCAGGTTCTCTGAATGAATAGGAGCATCTTTAGATGCAAAGCATCGTCTAGTCCTCTCTAATCTGCACTGATCTCTTTGTACTGTACCACTAGAAATGTTAAGTTATACCAGTCATCTAGCTGTATTTTTAGGAAGCTGATCCTATCATTTAAGAGGACCCATAAAGAAAAACAAAAGCATGGTAATTGAGTGTAAAATTGAGAACTTAGTTGTTCTTTCCTCTTTTTCCTATTCTTGTTCCTTAGAATAGATTTAAGTTTTTCTTATATTCTGCTAATGACGTTGAAGAAGAAGTGATAAAACAGACCAATAGAACTGCAAGGTCATAGTCTCTCACTTGGCTTGTGGAAAAGGACCTTTTCATTTATACTATCTTCCTTCACAGGTAAAGTGACAGTGCTGGAGAGCTTCAGCTCAGTGGTCCGGGTGGCTGTGGAGACATCAGAATCCCAAGTCGAGGTGGAGCTGGTCCCTGCTGTGGAGATTCCGACTTGCTGGCCTGAGAAAGCTCGGTGGCCTCGTTGCCTTAAGCGTTGGCCTTCTCAGGAAAAAGTGCGGTGCATCAAGGTAAACAGTGTATAAAGAACTAGTAACTCCGTGCTGGAATTTACCTCTCAGATGTCTGATAGTGGTTTCCCAGAGAAAGAACTGTGTGGGGGTGGCAGACAACTGCAGGGTTGGAAGGTGTATTTTCTAGAGAAGCGTTTCAAAATATTCTATGAGATTTTATTTGGATTCCCACCCACCCCCCCTTACAGTGGTGAATTCTACTGAAGAAACTTGAGTTTCTTCATGCATGAGTCTCTTACATGCAGCTCTGCCAGTGCTGACATGCATCATTTTTGCTGCTCTGCTCTGCCTCATCTAAGCCTTCAGCAAATGGGTTGCTGTCTTGCAGTTTTCTCTGTGGCCTAATGCCATCTTGCTCTACAACATTTATGGCTGAATTCTGGCAGTCCAGCTCAGCCCTAGTTGCCATGTTCCTGCAGGTGCCATTCTGCCTTCCAGTCCTGCTCCCCTCTCATGTGGAACCTGCTGTTCCATGGCAAAGCGCTTGCAGGGCTGCACCTCTGCTTTAGTGCACTGCTGGTACTGTACCTGGTGGCTCTAGAGCAGGATGTCTTGGGAGTAACTGGTATCAGCACACAAGAAAACAATACAAAATGAATGTTTTTCTGACTAAGAATTAGGATGGGAGTGTGCCTTGTTTGCCGCCTCTGCTGACCCTGTTTAGAATGCGCTTTGAGAGATGTCACACATCCTTTTTGTAACATCTCTCTCCATTGCTTGGAGAAGTTTGCCTCTGATCTGCTGTCACACTTCCCCTTGTGTTCACAGTCGCTGGGTTTTGACCTTTTGGCCCGCTCCAATTATCACTGGCAGCTGGGCTTCTCCCGTGCTGAGCACATACTCATGGAAGGACTTGATGAAGATGGTGGTTGTCGCATGAAGTGCTTCAGGGTCATGAGGCAGATGAAGGAAGATGTCTGGTGTGCTGGAAATAAGCCTGTCATCACAGCTTATCACCTTCAGGTAGGCATCACTTTGATACTGACATACAGTTGCAGGATTTGTTGCAGTGCCTTCCATCAAATAATGTCAAAATATTGTGGTGTAAATCACTGGAGCATCTGTGTAACTTCAAAGGTAACTGTCAAAACTGCAGTACCTTTTCATTGCTTCACAGTGTTAAGAAGTTCAGTAAATACACGTTTTCCAAACTTCAACAGGAAACTAAAGCCTGTAGGAATGTTACGATTGCAGCACCATAAATAATGTTAGAGTTGAAGCCCCTAGTCTGTTCTGACTTCACACAGGCATTGTACTATTGTCTGTAATTGCATGCTTACCTCCTTCTTCTTGACTATCCCAGCCATATACACCCACCTATCTGTGGATGTGCACCAAACAAAACTGTCTTAGGTGAGCATTAATGAACTAGGTGCAAACTACAGTTCTGGCAATGTTTCACGGGGAGGAGGAAGGGAAGAAAGAAGTAAAGGGGTGGCAGCATCCTCCCTGCACCTACTTCAGGATTCAAGGTGGCTTCAAACAAGATTGGTGAAGAAGAGACAGAAGTCTCTGCTATGACTGTGTCCCCACATCTGACAGCTGCAGACACTGATGGGGCGGGGCAGCACCATTTGTAAGACTGTAGAGCAATCCTGTTTTCTGTGACTTCATCCTGTATTTTTCCCACCTTGAAGCCTCAAGCCACCAGGTTTCCACAGTGTTACACATCTTTTGGTATCCAAACCAGATGCAATGCCAAGATTTATCCTAAAGGAAGAGCTTGTGACCATCAAATGCTGTTATAGTCAGGGCACTACCCTAAGTCAAGATGGGATCAAAAAAGAGTTGGCAAGGCTGATTATAACTTAGCAGAATGCAAAACTTCTCAGTGCCTTTAAGAACAACCAAGTGGAAAAACTGTCGTAGGTAGGAGAAAGTGGAAAACTATTGAACCATCAGTAATATTTTTGTTCTCTGGCTGAAGAACCAAATGTGCAGGAAATGCCGTTGCACGGATTCTTGATCAAAATAAAAAGCTATTTAGAAACTCTTCAATTATTTACTGTAACTGTACTTCAGGCTTTTACTGCAAGAGAGGATTGATTTACCAAAGGGAAGGAATTTTTCAAAACTGCTTACATGAAAAAGGGAAAAAAAAAAGAGAAAAACAGTCAGTGGATAAACCAGCAGTTGAGCTGAGTCTTAGTGTTAGGTTTCTTCACATTCTCAGGTTTCCCCTGACAGAAGTATCCAACAATGAAGATTAAACAAGACTCCATCTGAGAAAGACCCTCTGTGACAGAAAACGTTTTCTTCAGAAGCTGTGAAAGCCTTGGAGGACTAAGAACGCTCATTATCCTTACCTTCGTAGGAATGAAGTTCGATACGTGGAAGTTCAAGAAGATCTAGGTTCATTTTGAAAGCCAACTCCATACTGCCAGTAGACAGCTGGCAGTTAGGGACAGTTCCATCAATGCTGAGGGTAAATCACCTATTTGGCACCTGACTGAAAAAGCAGCACTGTTTTCCTTGCCTCCAGAAACTTCATTGCAACTGCTGCCCATGGATCTTGCTCAAGTAGTTTTAGTGTGACACAAGGTAACTGCTTTGCAAGTCTTCAAGGAGTAGCTCTCAGAGTTATAGCTTGAATTCCTCACTGTGTCTTTATTCCCTGGCAGCGTTGAAAAAAAGGCTTTGTGGTTATTGCAGCTGTGAACAAAAAAATTGTTCGTATTTGAAAAGCTGTCTCGGTGGAAATTTGTCAGCAATACAACTATAGGTTAAATTCTACTGCTGTAAAAACAGAAGAGTTGAAGGCTGCATTTCAGCCACCCCTCACAGCATCTGTAATCGCTTTTTGGGTTGCTGAATCTGCAAAATAAAATCGGGATTCCGAGGACAGTTAAGGGACTTGGCAGAATTACTGAACCCCGGATAGATGACTTTGTACTTTAAAAAGTGATTTCAGGTTGACCAAGGCAATCAGTATGGCTTTTTGGTACAGTAATGTATGTACCTCAAGAAACAACATCACACTGTAAAACTAATACCATAAGACCAACAATCATGTGCATTTTGTAATTTTAACTATGTATTTCTCAACTGTGAAATTGCATAAAATAAATTTGGGGGACAGAACATAAGAATATCAGAAGATATCAGAAGAAGAGAGGCAGCACTTGAGCAGAAAGCAAGTCGTGCACCTGCAAGAGCTGCTTGGAATCTCAGTCTGTTTAGGATGCAGATCTGCGTGCATCTTCAGCACAAATACAGCTGAAGCTAACAAATAATTATGTTAATCTCGTTATGCTTTTCTCCCTCCTTGCACCTACTGGCTTCTCCACTTGCATGATAGGCCATTTTCCACAGCCTAAAATGCCTGGCATTTTTACAGAGGCTCCTGCTGGAGGATGGTAAATAGGCTAAGATTATTTTAGCAAGATCATTTTCCTTGGGCTCCTGACACAGTCAGCGGGGCTCCTCGGGGGAGAGATCCTAACCAGGCACATCAGAGTTGCTCTTCCTGGTCTCCAGGAGAGGCTTTAGTTGTGATTCCCTCCATCGCAGAAATGTTAAGGCAGAGAGATAGCAGCACGAGCCTCTCTGATTTCCAAGGCTGTCAGCCATTTACCAGCACTGAAACTGCATTAGTAAGCTGTGTGAGCCCTCGACAGAACCTCTAACACATCTTCTCTCCCATCTGCTTCTTGCAGACAGTGCTATTCTGGACGTGTGAAAAATACCCACGCACCAAGGATTGGCGCTGCTTCCCTGAAGCCTTTCTGAGGCTGGTACAGAAGCTGCACAAGTGTGTAAGCCAGCACTTCCTCAAGCATTACTTTCTCAAGAATACCAATCTGCTCAAATATGCCAACACCAGTGACCTGGACCTGGTGGCCAGCAAGCTTGCAGTCTTCTTGGAGAACCCTGTCTTCTGCCTGGACTAAGGCAGGCAAAGGTCTCCTCACCCCAATCCTGAGCCAATCCCCCACCTCCTCTCCCCACCTGTGGTTGTTCCTCAGGTCCTTCCAGTAGATGTTGCAGCTGGCTTTGTAAGACAGTTGGCACATGCAGCGTGAAAGAGAAGTGTCAAGCTGGCAGCAGTGGGCGGTGAAAACTGATGGGAGGTATCGCTTGATGCCCAGCTGATCTAATTTGCTTTCAACTGTGACAGCCTGCCTGGAAGCTACAGCCAGTGAAACCCAACTTTCTGTGTCAGTCAGAGCAGGCAACCACCTTGTTCTCTGTCTCTAGTCTTGTGGCATCTAAGCAGAAAGGCAGTGCCAAAGGAGTCTTGTTCTGCTGCCTACTGCCTTTGTAACCTAGCACATGTGCTGTTACTGCAGTCACCTTTCTCACAGGGACAGCAGGTTTAATTGCCTGCTTACCTCATAGGCCAGCTCTGCAGAAGAACACAGGAACACTTCTGAGGTGTTCCAAAGCTAGAGGCATTCTCAGAGGTACTTTCATGTCTCCAATTCAATGGGATCCTGCTCCAGCAGGAAAATAACCATGTGGCTAGTTGAATAGCTCAACAGAAGTAGGAGGAGGAAAGGTAGTTTTTGCTTCCTCTTCATTTTCCCCTCCTGCATTTAAATATGTTTTCTTCATGTTTGCCTTTGCCAGTTGTGTTAGTGCCATACAACCAGGGAGCTTTGCCAGAGCGGATTTCACTCCCAACCCGGGCTCCATCAGCAGGCTGGAGAAGGAGCGAGTCTTTCCCTACTCATTAGCACTCACGTATTTTGGGGTACCAGACAGAAGGAAAGTATTTTTCAAAGGCTGTTAGCTCCAAAACCCTTGTGCTTTTAACATCATGGAATGAAATGTCTAGAATGAAAATCCATTTAACTGTTTCAAAAGAACAGAGTTTTAGAATGCGTATAAAGAATGCTGGGTTTAATGTTATTAAATCCATGAAACTAAACGAAAGCGAGCTTTTACTTTCTTTTTTTTTTTTTTTTTTTTTAAATTTTGTTTTCTTTTTAGTTACACCTGTGCAGGAAAGTGCGTCAGTCTTTGCTCGGGGGGTGACAGCGGCCGCTTTTGTGTCCGGCGCTCCAGGGAGCGGCGAGGGCGCCGTCCGTGGCGCAGCGTCTCCCCCTTTTTTAAGCCCGTGGTGTCACCGCGCGTCTGCCCCGAGGCGCCGCCGCTCCAGAGGGACCGGGACATCCCGGGGCGCGTCCGGAGCGCAGCGAAGCCGCTGGAAGGGCTGGCAGGCATGTCCTGTGAGGAGCGCAGGAGAACTTTCGGCCTGTCACGTTTAGAGAGATGGAGGATGAGCGGTGACCTCATGGCTCTCTAGAGCTCCCGGGGGGGCGGGGGGAGAAGAAGGTCCTGATCCCTTCTCCCTGGAATCCAGTGGTAGGACCTGTGGAAATGGCTCAAAGCTTCCTAGAGAGGTGATCAATGTCCTAAGCATGTTTGAGGCATTTGGACAACATGCTTTAACTTGTAGTCAGGCCAGAAGGGGAGTTGGACTCGATGAGTGTTGTAGGTCCCTTCACAGAATCACAGAATCAC
>WEKX01022756.1:7859-39705 GCA_013390025.1 Pitta sordida | reverse complement strand
TCTCATGAAGATAAAGGACGTGAATTTCACAGGCAGCCTCCCTCAGAATTTTGAGATAACATCCCATTATTCTTTCTGGTTTTTAAGTCAAATATTGTTTGCATGTCCACTGCTATNGGGAGGGGAGGGGAGGGGAGGGGAGAGATCCATACAAGGTAGCTTAACAGACAACCAGGCCATGATTCACTTTACAAGCACTACCACACAAAACCTTCACTAATATTAACATGTATTTTATTCATAAATAAATTAACTCTAAGTTCCCATCAAAAGCTTTTACTAAAATGAATGTAGTTGAAATATATTATCTCTTTATCCAGAGCTCTTCTTCTATACAATTTCATCCCTTGAGCATATTTTTTTGCTTTCTTTGCCTTTCAGAAGTTTTAATGAAAAGTCTCATAGGCACAAATAGTACATTTCCTTAGTTAATATAAACACAAAAGACTTTTTGCTTTGGAAACAAATGTAGAGGAACAGCTGCGCAGAGGAGCTACTCAGAACTCCTATTAAATCTGCAGCTGCTTCACTCTGGCCTCAGAAAACTCCTGGCTTGATTGACAGACGGAGAGATAACCACATGAAGAGGAGACCAGATACGAATCACAGGCTTAAATCAGAGCTGCCTTAAATCCATGAAAATTACAGTTATTTTTAGCTGCTGATGTGGCAGCCATTTAGTCAAAAACTGAAACTTCTGCCAAGCAGGTCCAAATCCCTCTTCCAGAATTTGAAGCCACTTAGAATTTTGAATTATCAATCTTAGCAGAGAAGTTTGATGAAGACTTATTGACACCAATAAAGTTTCGCAGGAGTGAGCTATAACAATTAGCTCTTTTGGTTTATGTGGGGGACTGCTTGATCTTGTGGTTACAAAATTTAGCCATTGAGGCAGACATATACTAACGGTATGTACTGGTTGCTGTGAAAAGAGTTATTTTAACCTGTTTCAGTCTGAAAGAGACATTGCAGATATTGGGTAGGATAACGACACTACGTGTCTCACTGTTACGCTCTTTGGTTACTGGAGAGATAAACAATTCATCAATATTCAAGGCACAGTGGCTAAAGCTGGGTCTTCATCTATTAGTTTAGCAAATCATGTACAGGAAACATACTGTTTGCCATAGAAAACTAGAGTTTTTAGACATTCATATCACACAATTAAGACCTTCAGTCACATTTATATCTTTACAGCAGCAGAGCATATAGACAGGCTTTTGCCTGGACTTTTAGGTGCTTAGCATATTGCAAAGCGGATTAATTTTTTCTCCCAAAATTTAGGGTCAAATGCCACATTTGATGCCCAAACAGTTTACTGAGTTGCTGTTACAAGATATTATTTCCTTTTTAGAAATGTAAACCATTTATTTGTTTGCAAACCCATTATGCCACCCTAAAAATTGGTATGATTGTTATTATACAGATTGGCAGATAGACAGAAAGTACAGTGAGTACTTGAAAACTTAGAGGCTGCAGTCTAAACTGGAAGGAGAACTGAGAAAGTTCAGAGCTGGTGGGAATGGATAAGAGCTCAGAACAAGGCTTCTGCCTCTCATGTATTTTCTGTAGGATGGTTAGATAGGAGTGCTGTCTGGATGGGAGCCACGAAATGCTTCCACCAGATTTCTGATTTGGGGCATACTGTGGTGCACACCAGCAGGTCACAGGTTCACGGGTTATTCTGAGTTGGAAGGGACCCTCAGGATCATCTAGTCCAACTCCCCACCAACTAGACCATGTCACTGAGCTCCTCATCGAGTCTTCNCAATAGTGATGCGGGTTGTTATGTCCAAGGTGAAGAACCCGGCACTTAGTTTTGTTAAATCTCATACTGTTGGAGTCTCCCCATTTCTCTAGTCTGTCAAGGTCAGTTTAGATGCAGTCAAAATTGATGTTCTGGTTACATTTCAGCTCTGCACTGATAGGTATCTGCCTGACCACCCATGTAGGGATGTTGTCACCAGTGGCTTACCACAGCACTGACACTTGAGCCTTCTAGCACTACCTGTGGGATGCAGGCTTGGTTTGTCTCTGACACCTGTTTCAATTTCTGTGTCCTTCATTTAAGAGAAGAATTCAATAAATCTTTCTTCTGGCAAGACTGAAAGACCCCTCTATTTATTTATTTTTTCTCCTGATTCACATCCCTTTTGTATGAATCCCTTGATTAGTTTTAGTTGTTTGAATGTTAAAGAAGGTATTTTATTATTGCCTTAAGGGAGGGAAAACTGCCAATGAACATTAAACATGTTGTGGTCCAGTCCTTGCACAAGAAATCATCATTTGATGCTAAGTAACTTACAAGTCAGGCCTGGCCTTAAAAGTTCAGTGCCTTAGGCAAGATAGGTTTGCTGGGTTTTTTTAAAGTTTTGTTGCCACACACCCAGCTAAAATATTTAAAAGGCCCATATATATTTTTATATATGTACATAAACACATACATGCATATATATATATATAGTGTGCATGTACTGGTATGTGATTATTTACAAGTGTTATGCACATACATGCAAACACACACACATTGTGTCACATCTAATTATCTGAAACAGTCACTGCATAACTGAGATACATGCTTTTACCCATCCCATATCACATTAGTCTTTGCTCCATATTCCTGGATCACTTTGGACACGTGTTGGAAATTAAAAACACACCTTAGCAACTTCAGGCAACTGCTACATTTTTTTCCTATATGACCATAAAATAGTTTTGTCTCTTTTCCCCAAGGAGAGATCACTATCTGAAAAACTGGGTCTAGTATGCATCTACATATCTTGATCTATGCTACATTAGGTAAAATTAAAAACCCCTCAAACAATTTTGTTGAGGCTGGATATTAGGAAGAACTTTTTCGCTGAAAGAATGATTTGTCATTGGAATGGTCTGCCCAGGGAGGTGGTAGAATCACCATCCTTGGAAATATTTAGGAGCAGGCTCGATGAGGCACTGAGTGATACGGTATAGATGATGGGATGGTGATAGGTAATAGGTTGGACTTGATGATCTCCAAGATCTTTTCCAACCTTGTTAATTCTGTGATTCTGTAATTCTGTGACTGTAATTATTTTCCAACCCTACAGAAACAGAAGATTTGGGTTTGTAGTGCTAGAAAGAGTAGATTTCCAGTTTCAAAGGGACATAACTACTAAATTTTCCAAGAACATCAGTGAGTAAAATAAGCTCACCTTTCTCTGTGTATATATAAATATCTACAGTTAGGTAACTTCGTGGTCCAATATGTCACCCCTGACTAACATAGGGCATGCTGGGAATAAAATTTGTGGATTACTTTCTTGGATTACAGCACACTGCATTTCCACTAAATATAAAATGACAGTTTTCATGTGGTCTGAATGTTTCCCAACTGTTTTTATTTTGTAAATAAAAAAATCATAGTCTTTAGACCTAATTTCTATGATCCATTCTACAGGTTTTATCACTCTTTGAAAGCCCTCTAAAGTCAGCTTTTAGTAACATTCGAAGATTGAGACATGAAGAAAATTGAAGAATTTCCTGCAAAATGAATAGCATAGAGAGGATGCCAAGCTATCTAGTATAACAGAAAGACAAGACATAGTTACTTATCCAGCAAAGAAATTAGAAGTATATAAGGCATTTATTACATGAGATAAGAGCAAAAATTATCTCTACTAGAGTTGGTGAGGCTGTTCACATGCTTAAAGTAAAATAAGTGATTTTATTGAGTTCCAACATTCATCTGCCTTAAATGTATAATTTATACTTGACTTTACCAGAATTTATAGATGCCTCTGCATTCAAAATCTATATCATACATGATCATGTTGAGATGTATAGTACTGAAAATACAGATATGCCTCCCCATTTGTGAGAAACGGGGCATGTCAGAGCTCTCGCGAAATGTCAAATTCGCAAACACACGCAGGTCATACATGCAGGCCATGCCCATTGCTCCACCCCCTGTCCTCTGGAGCACTGCAGACACTTTTCCACTCCTCCCCATGGGCTCTCTCAGCACAGGGGAGCAAAGGGAATAATTTCTGAGCCCTTTCTGACTGTGGAGACCCCCCTGAGAGTCCCTGGGCTTGTCTTCGGCAATGCTGCTGCTTCTGCAGACGGGGCTCGGCTGCTGCGACTGTGTGTGCTCGCTCTGCCCCACCAGGCCACTGGGCCAGTCCCGCCCCACAGTGCCGGCGCTGCCCCTCAGTGGAGCAGTGGCACTGTGCATGCATCAACTAGGGAACATCGCAAGTTGCTGAATCAGAATTGCGAGAAAAAATTCTCACAAATAAGCGAGGTCGTAAAGGAGGGGTCGCAATGCAGTGAGGATATAATGTAAATACAAAAACTTACAAAATGCCATCAAAATATATCTTCATATTTATTCTGGTAAATCTAGCTTATAATTTACACTTCCAGCAGAATGTTATTATTTCTCCTTAGCCCAGTTTTCTATGACTACAGGAAGCAAGGGACTTAATGACTCCATTTGTACAGAAGAAAGTTTAAATAAGCTGTTACTCTGGTTTACATTTTAAGTCTGTTAAGAGTATTTTGAAACTGAGTGCATCTTTTTTTTTGCTTAAAATATTTTTGCTTAATAGAAATTTTTATGATGGCCTTGTTTTAAAAAAAATAACAAATGTATGAATTATTTATATGTTCATCTATTTATGGATTCAGTTATTGTATTTTTGTTATATTCTGTGTAAATATCAATCTTCTGTTTAGGAAGAAAACTGTGCATTAATTTTAACATTTTAATTTCTCTTTGCCCTAGAGGTTTTTGAGCTAGTGTAACAACACTGAATGTTAGGAAGAGGTTTTTCACAGACAAAGTGATCGCTCATTGGAATGGTCTGCCCAGGGAGGTGGTGGAGTCGCCATCCCTGGAGGTGTTTAAGAGAAGACTCTAAGAGGAGCTTAGTGACATGGTCTAGTTGGTGGGGAGTTGGACTAGATGATCCTGAGGGTCCCTTCCATCTCAGAATCACCTGTGAACACATCTCCTTATTGTTATTCTAGTTCACTCCATCTCTACTTACAGTTTTTTATTTAATTGATTCAGTCTCCCAATGCCTGTAATATGATAAATATGTGGAAACTTGAAAATGGTATCTTGTTTACATGGCTATGCAGCTGCCAAAACAGCTGCTATTTCAATTTTTAAAAGGGAAACAAGAACCTCTTATCTGCTGTGAAGGAAAAATAGACTGATCCCTCCATTCATTTTTAGTGTGTCTCAAACACATGTAATAACATTGATGACCCAACATTTGAAAAATATATCAACCTCTGTGTATAATTTGTAAGAGTTAAAATAATTTATTTTCTTCCGTTAAAGCATTTTTGCATTACAAGGAACTGAAAACTGAGGAATATAAGAGTACCTCCAAAGAATCTAACACTCCCACAAAAAAATGTAATTTCTTTTCAGCACATATCAGACAAAGGATGAAGAAAGATGGTGTTGATGGGTCCAGGTGATTGCTGAATATTTCCACTAGAAATGGAAATTTTAATATTTTTTGAATATCATTAAAGCAAAAAATTGTTGAAATGCATAAAAATGTAAACTTTATATAACAATACTTATTTTTAATTACTTTGTGTATTAGTTTGGGATTTTTTTTCCTTCTGGCAACGAGGGGGTTAATAAGTTCTGCCTGGGCCCCATCACTGCCATGGAAAACAAGGTTATACAGCAAGATAAGACATCTCTGTGAATACCATATTTGTGAAGGGGAGAAAAAAAAATCTTAGTAACAGAAAGTAGATGGCCAGGTCAGGACATATGTAAGAAGCTGAAAGCCATGAAGGCCCCCAGGCCTACTAGAGAAGGGGTAGGGATGTTCTTCCAGGCATCCCACTGCTGCTGGTGGAACAGACAGACAATGGTGTAAACCTATGGAATAGAGAGAGAGGAACCAGTGATGCAGAATCCACCTGAAGCCACAACTGAAGATGGAGAATCATGCTGCAACAGCTGCAGATGTTTTTGGAGCCCAGAAACAGAGAGCCGGAGCTGAGAGCTCGACAGAGATAAATCCTTTGGACAGATGTTTTGTGACAGAATTGCATTGTGGTCGGATCTGAACTATGTACTTTGGGCTCATATATGAAGGAGCAGAGTAGCACTTAAAACACTGCATCCTGTGCTGTGACTCTCAGACAACAGAGAATGGAAGAACTTTCGTCCATGGGTCGAGATCTCACTTGGGAAAGGGTCATGAAAGACTTTTCCTCTCATGGGAGAGAGAGAGAGAGAACTTTATGGAAAGGCAGAGAGATGGTTCGTACCCTGGATCTGGTCAGAAATACCAGCTTGCCTGGCTTATCCCCTACTCTTGTTCCTCCTTTGTCTCCTGGTCGAAAAAGGGAATATGAGATCTGTTGTAAAAGAATCACAGAATTACAGAATCACAGAATCATTAAGGTTGGAAAAGACCATAGAGATCATCAAGTCCAACCTATCACCTATTACCTAACCTAGCAAACCTGTTACCTAACCTGTTGCCATCCTGCTACCAACACACCATCCTACCTATAACACACTACCCTAATATCTAGGTCATGCCACCAAGTACATCATCCAACCTTTTCTTAAAGACCTCTAGGGATGGTGACTCCACCACCTCCTTGGGCAGCCCATTGACAATAAAATGGTGTCAAAGCCAAAGCTCTCTAGTTTTTGTTCCTCTAGATAAGAATGCAGTTGACTCAAAAATCAAAGCAAATAAAAAAACATTGTTTTTTAAAAAATAAATTTGATAATTTTCTCAAAACTGTTGAAAATACAGTCGACCCTCTTGCACTTCGCGTCCCCCATATTGCAGCTTCATATCTTAGCAGCATGATATTTAGCAATGAAGGAGGCCCCTTCTCACAGCTGTGCATGTGCGACCTGCCATGGCGGCCATGGCGGCTCCACTTCGCCACCCACCCTGGGCACAGCCAGGGCTGCGCTGCTTTGCTGCCTCCCCAGTATGGCCACCATGGCAACCTATAGACAGCAACACAGTGATGAAACAGTGCCAGGGATCATCTGAGTGTGCAGGGAAAATTTGCGCATTAATGAGCTGTCATTCAACCCAGAAGTAGGGCTTCACAGAACTCGATTATGACCACGAGTCTGAGATATAGGAGACCCGACTGTATATGTTTTAGGAAATATATTGCTTTTGTTGAATCACCATTTATTAGTGGAAAGGTGTTCAGTGAGATATTCAAACTCCAGAGCTGAACAGTCTTGGCTGGCGACCTAATTGCTGTTTACAACTACCTGAGGGGAGGTTGCCGCCAGATGGGTGAGGATCTCTTCTCTCAGGCTGACAACACCAGAATGAGAAGACATGGCCTTAAGCTACGCCAGGGGAAGTTTAGACTGAATATTAGGAGAATTTTTTCACAGAGAGAGTGATCTCTCATTGGAATGGTGTGCCCAGGGAGGTGGTGGAGTCGCCATCCCTGGTTGGTGTTTAAGAGTAGGCTGAATGAGGCATTTAGTACCACGGTTTAGGCAATGGATTGGTGTTGGGTTACAGGTTGGACTTGATGATCTCCAAGGTCTCTTCCAACCTTCCTAATACTGTGATACTGTGATACTGTAAAAGTAGACAATAATTTATAATTTGCTTTGTAAACCAAATGTACTAACTTTATAATCTGAACTATTCTGCTGTACCTAACTTAAATTTTAAATCATTTGTGAGCAAACCAAGAATTTTTCTCTGATGATCTCTTTCAATGTATTCTCTCTATATTTTTGGGAATACAAACTGTAAATAATACCTTTTCCCTAAATTATACCATTTTTCTGTACTGAAGCAGTAGGCTTGAAACAAAATATTTTATGAAACTAGCCACAAAGGAGTGATATAGGGAACTTTACACATTCTCCCGACTCCATATTTTCAAGAATAAAAGACATAATAAAATGCAGCATTTAGATCTATTGTCTGAGGTTTTTCCCCACCAAAACTATGACCTAATCTGGTGTCCTGACATTGTTCTGGCAGAACATGAAATAGCAAATATGTTAAATTTGAGTGGTTTCCTGCAATGTTATTCTATCAAACTGGCAATTTCCGAAAGGATTTGGAAAGGAGTTTGCAATTCCTTAGACACCAGGGAGGTCCAGTAATGGCTGCCAAGATGATCTGCAGCTCAAGCTGGTCCTAATATCTGAGCATATAAAAACATTCTTCTTTTAAATTTATTTTTAGGCCTAATCTTGAACAGATTTGAGAAACCTTCTGAGTATCCACTGTTAGCGCTTCAGGATGTAAAGGATTTGATATTAGTATTTTTGTACTTTGTGGCACAGAGAAAAATTATACATTGCTTTCTCAGAGGGTTTAAAAAAAAAATAATTGCAAAAATGAAACCAGCTAAAAAGGGAAAGCAAGCAACAACCAAAGAGTAGATGTTACAAATAGGAACAGGATGTACCCTTGGATTCTTATATGCATAATCATGTATTTAATCTATCAGCTATATATTTCACATACTTATTATTTACTGCAAATCTTGATGTTTCCAAGATGGTAGCAACTTGGGAAAAAGTCTGTGATTGAGTTGTGGTTTGGAACCAACTCAAATTGCAACTTCTGAGTAAGATCAGATTGGAAAACTAATTCTTCAGTTAGCCTTACTGAATTCGGCCTTTGCACCAGGGAGCAATGATGCATGGTATAACAAGTGTACAGGCTTAGTCCTATTTCTAATATGATGGATGAAGTAGAAAAGCTGCAAAACACAAATCATTTTGTTTACTCTGTCATTGCCATTACAGGCCAGCATAGCCTAGCATCAGTTTATCAAAACCTTTAAGAGTCTGGAAATGTCAATTCATTAATGTAAATCTTGTGAGAACTTTCTATTGTCCGCGAATAATATTGATCTCTGAAAAGCATCCACACAAGAAAACCTCTCTTGTATCTTATGTGCAACAGAGATGTGTCTACATTTATGTTTTAATGACTTGACATTACATGTAACTAATTTTCAAGTGATAGTGAAAAAATATTTTACCTATTTGTCAGCGAAAGCAAGTAAAAGCATTAACTACAGAGAGACCATCTGTTAAAAGCAGATACTCCTGAAAACTGCTCAATATCTTGCTGGACAGGCTAGGAATCAAGTAATATCTTCTTGTGCAGAAAAGGAAATTCACAGAGGCAGAAGAAACTTAATGAAGCATATAAAAATATGATTCTGGAGCAGTATTAAAGAAGAACTGAAAGGTAGTTTGGGATTTTGAGTTTCTGTTCTGGTTGTTCTTTTTAAATTATATTTATTTATTATTGTTATTTATTTTAATTATATTTATTTAATTATATTATTTATTTATTAATATTGTTTATTTTAATTATATTTTTTCCTCATAGAAAATGATACTTGTGTATCTGTTCTAAGACGGAGTTCTAATTTAGGTTTGTGTAAAAAATGTCTTACTATTTTTGATTTCTGCAGTCCAGAAATGCATATTTGTCTAGAATGTTCACTATGTTGACAGAAGTAATTAAGTCTTTGCACACATTACAGATGTGATAATCAAAATGTTTCTTCTACCTGTACTTATAAAAGGTTCATATATATTCCCTCAAATTCAAAATACGTATTTATTTCTTTGAAGCAAAGATGCTAAAGAGAAAAAGCTAAAATATGGTGCAAAGAGGATTATCTTGGATTGTATCAGGTTGTGAGCCTATACAAGCCATATTTTGGGCAAGCTCAGTATATTTTACATTAATTTTAGTGTGTCTTAACCATGCTTGAAAAACAGTCTTCTAAGGACATACTAGAAAGCAACCTCAGTATAGTTGCATTATTCTCATCTTCACAGAAATGCAGGGCTTGGATTTTTTTTTTTTAATATACTCCTTCAAAATATTCTCTAGACCTGAAAGACATAATAATAATAAATTTGGGTTTGGTCAAAATCCATTTTATATATTTATGAACAGGAAGAAAATAAAATTGTTTTAAATAAAAATAATGGTTCATAATTAGAACTAAATACTTTATTGTAGTCAAGATAATAGTTCTTGGTTTTAACAGTTTCAATAAGCAGAAAAGTCTTTTTGTTAGTCCAGTTCTCATAATGAGTTCTATTAAAAATTCTTCAACCTGCCACATCCACAGACCTTAGCAGTGGGTGGCACATAATAGAGTATATCCCTGCTGCATTGCAACCCCTCCATTACGACCTTGGTGATTTGTGAGGAAAATTTCTCACTCTGGTTCCCCAGCCGACACATGCACAGTGCCTCTGCTTCACCGAGGGGTGGCGCTAGTGCTCGTTGTGGGGTGGGACTGGCCCAGCCATGTGGGGAGGGCCAGGAGTCACACTATCCCCTGTTACTCTAAGCACAGCCAGGGACTGACCCTTCCCTGGGCGCATGTTACTGTTTCCATGGCTACAGGCAGGGAAGGCAATGCAGACTGCTGGCCTGCACACCTGGTGATGATGTAGCCCCAGGGAAAGTGCCTCATGAAAGTGAGGCAATCAAGGTGGGGCAAGCGCTGCATGCTGGGAGAAGGCTTCTGTTCCCCTGCCCTCTGGGACCATACAGGCAGCGTTGCCTCTCCTGGGACTGGCATATATTAAAGGAAAAGAAACTCCGATACTGACGCCCCACTTCCTGCCATAAGTGGCACAGGGTGTCACAGTGTTGCAAAGTTAAGGTTTCCCAGGCTCCAAGAATGCCAACCAGAGCCCAGGGACACCCCTTCCCCGTCACAGAAGCAGGGCGAGCACACGTGGTGGCTGCAGCCAGGTGGTGGCTGCAGAAGCAGCTGGGATGGTGCAGCAGTGAGGTATGCCCACCCCATGGTGGTGCCACGCAGACAGCCCCGGTGGGTCGGGACGATGTGGGTCCGGGACAGTGTGGGGCCAGGACAATGTGGGGCCGGTCACCAGGGATGGGGAGTGTGGGAGGAGCGGCACGAGGTTTGCACTGCAAGTAGGGCAGTGCGAGCACGTGCGGTTGCAGCAGCCCAGCCCTAGCTGCAGATGTGGAAGCAGCAGCGTGGCTGAAGAGAAGTCCAGGAATTCTCGAGTGGGTCTCCTGAGGCAGACCTGAGGACCTGAGGGTACAGAAATGTTTCCCTTTCCTCCTCTGTGCTGCAAGAGCCCGTAGGGAGGAGTTGAAAACGGTCCCCAGTGCTCCTGACTGGCTGAGGATGGAGCGATGGGCATGGCCTGCATGCATATTAATGACCTGTGCGTACTTGCAAATTTGATGTTTTGCGAGACCTCTGACATGATTCATTTCTCGCAAATTAGGGGGTGTAACTGTATTTAATCCAACATAACAAATAGCATAGTTAAAGTCCGTAAGGTTTTTCTTCTGAAATATATCACATGGTCCTCATTGACTTTTGGTATATCAACTTTAGTGACATAATCCTGATCATCCACTTTAATCTAGAGTGGTACTTCACTCTGTTCTTCCAAGAAGAGAGAGATGTGAAAGAGAAGGAAGACTTCCTCCTGAGTAGATGGCAGAAAATCATGTCCACTTTTACTCCTAAATAAGTGCCAGTGGACATTCCAAAAATCATAGTTCCAGAGGGAAAGACAGGAATAGTAGTGTCTCTCTGTAGCATACTTGGGCAGCGACAGAACATCAAGGTTTCACGTAAGGCATACATTCTCACGGGAGAATGTTGTGCAGTGCATACGGACATGGTGTATTCTCACCTCAAAACAGACAGAGGCCTTATGTAGAGCCTGCACTACTTTTACTTCCCTGTACATGACAGACTTTTTACTTTGACTTACTGCATTATCTGTCCTCGAATTCAGATTAGTGCATTCAAGAAAGCAGCTTCCTTTCCTCCATGTCTGGTCCTGAACCATTTAGATTCTCCCACCTCCTAATGACCAACCACGTGAGGTGACAAGTCATAACATGGGAATTCTCCCTCACAAGCAGGGGAGGACAAGAATGAGTTTTGAAGGAGATTGCATTTACCACTTCTGTTTGGAAGAGCAGACAAAGCCATTAGAACTTACTACTGTGGTTGCTGCCCTTCACAACACCTAGGACAGAAGTGAAAGGGATTGGTATGTAGAAAGAAAGGATGCATCAGTTGTCCTATCAAGTCAGACAAACCTAGTGGACCATGTAAGCACTCAGATGCTGCAAAANCTTGAGTATTAAAATTAATGAGAAGACTGCATCCAAGAAAAACTAGTTTCTATGCAATGTGTGGAAGATACTATAAGTTCATTTGGGGAAGGGGAGTAAAACAGAAATTGCACCTTTTTTAATGAAAAAAAGATCTCATATCAAATAAAAAAAAAATAAAATTTCTCCATTGCTTGGAAACCACAATACATTCCTAAAAGACCTTCCTAGTCAGAATAAAAATCCTAACCATAGGTTTCAGGTGAAATGGATCTCAAGTCTATCACACAAATATGAAACCCTGGAAAGTATAATACAATATTACATGGTACAGGTGCATTGCTGAGATGACTTGCTGATGGTAGGTTAGGTGAGGAAAGTCTATTCTTTTTCACAGATGAAGAAAGAATTTTGTCAGTGACAAGAAGGATGGCTTACATGCTTCACATTCCTTAGAGCTGAAACTAATGAAGAGAAGGAGGAGAGGGGAAAAAAATCAAATTTCCAATGACTAAGGAATCAACAGGGAATTTAATACAGGTGCAATATTTCTCAAGACAAAGAGGTTTTTTGTTTCATCTCTACCTTATCCCGTGAAAATTACCCTCCATGCCCCTCCCTCCCCCCTTTATCAGCACAAAGTAGATGAAAATGTTGATATCCTTTGCTGGCAAAGATATTTTTACAGTCTTTAGTCAAGTTGTTGGGGGTAGGATTAACTTCCTACAGAACTTAAAATAACTTCACCAAGTGTAGCAGAGTTTCACATTGGTTCATTAACCTATCCAGTTTTACTGAATTACTTTCTGCATCTACTACTGCAAAATTGTAACCTTTTGTACTCTCCCAAATCTATCACAAAAGCCGTAGATTTCTTTAAACCAGCATATTACTCATATCACTCCAATCACTGAAATGACAACTGCAAACATACTTTAAATCCAGACTGAATCAAGATTATGTTTAACCCCTGTATTACTAGAATTCATATTATTTAGTTCTCAATACAAGAAAATAAAGATTTTCAGTAGATAAACATTTGATTTTGTGGGAAAAACTTTTGTTATTCTTACCAGGACTTATTTGAAGTGCATATTGAATCTAGAATATGATTTCACTCATGTATGTAAGTATCTGGAGTAAGGCTGCTAAGAAGATGGAGACAGGTTCTTCTGAGTGGTACTGAACAATAACAAAAGAGACAATGATNAAAAAAAAAAGAAGATGAGGCACAAAATTCATTACCATTACCACTTTTCTGGAATGAGATAGTTAGAAATAAGTTAGAAAGAGAGGTCAAATATTACAAAGATTGGTGGGGATTTTAGATAGTGCTAGTGGACAGAAATTAGAGCTTTAAGTGTGTGTTTGAATTATTTAATTTTTTCACCCAAATTATAGTATCAAACTTACTCATCTGTATTAGACAATACTAAGTGACTCGAAGAACTATATTTGAGTCAAACCTCTCTGAACTGTAATTAGTTCCATATGCATCCTAGATACATGAAGTTGCAGGTGAAAAGGACTATAGAAAACACCACAGTGCTATTCCATTACTTTAAGGCCTCTCATTCAGGAGCATCTTTCAAAATGCTGTTCAAAGGAGGAAGATCATAACTTCTGCTCAAGTTAAGGAGTATGGGGCACATTTTGACAATTTCACGTTATTACAGTAAGGTCAACCACATAGTTAATAAGCGTTGCCAGCAATATAAATTCTATTCTTTAATTGAAGTTGTTATGTCATGGAATTAATGAAACCAGGCTCAGCATAGACTGTTAGGTAATTCAATTTATAATATGCTGCATGTTTGAGATGAAAATATTGATAACCATTCTTTGAAGTAAGACACATGGATTCTCCCACTCATGATTGACTGAACTAGATCCAATTTGGAAACAAACAAGCTGCACTTATATTGCTATGTTTCTTTCAGTATCAAGTTGGTACATCAGCAGAGGGTGGTACTGGGAGACAAATCTTCCCAGGCTGTTGCCAGCCCAGGGATTGCTCTGTGAAGACCTGCCCAACAGGTCTGAGAAAAATCGTGAAAAGTTGGAGTACATGATTATCTATTGCGAGGTTGGGGAATATACTGAGTCCTCGTAACACAGACTGTGTAGAGGTTTTCTGCTCAACTTTATGTTCTTGCCTGCCTACATAATTTGTAATGANAGTCTCTCTCACTGGAGATATTCCAGAAGCACCTGGGCATGATTCTGTTCAATGTGTTCTGGGATGACCCTGCTTGATCAGGCAGGTTGGACCAGATGGCCCACTGTGGTCCCTTCCAACCTGACCCACTCTGTGATTTTGTGATTCACTTTGTCGTGTATGCAGACTGGTCAATGGACAAGAATTTTACTCTGTAGTTACTCTCAGACAATGTGCAGACAAGGAGACTGTTTTTAGTGCAATCCACACTTCAACTATGTAACAGGATAAATGAATTTTAGAGCTTGGGAACATATTCCAGTGTAGTAAGTAAGTACGGACTACAAAATTCCTTCAAAGTGTGAAGAAAAGCCAACTCTGGCAATGGATGAAAGTTCTCCACAGATGCTTGACAGGCTGAACAAAACTGAGACTTGAAACTCCAAAATACATAATGAATTATCTGTTTGCAGACACATAAAGGTAGATTCTTCCATTAAAAAAAAAAGAGTCTCCTTCGGCATACATCTTGATAAAAATGTAGCCTCAAAATTATTTACACACAAAATATTAGAAAAGTAGGAAATTATAAACTGATGAAAAACACTTATAACTTTTCTATTTTTCACAGGTTCACAGGTTATTCGGAGTTGGAAGGGACCCTCAGGATCATCTAGTCCAACTCCCCNATTTTAGGGCTATGAGACCACCCTAGACACATCTATTTTTGTATGTTTCCATGAAGACCAAAACATCAGTGAAGACCTCAGATCTCTAGCTGAGCTGACAATGAATCTTGAGTATTAAAATTAATGAGAAGACTGCATCCAAGAAAAACTAGTTTCTATGCAATGTGTGGAAGATACTATAAGTTCATTTGGGGAAGGGGAGTANGCACTTAGTCTTGCTAAATCTCATACTGTTGGAGTCTGCCCATTCCTCTAGTCTGTCAAGGTTCCTCTGAAGGGCCCTCCTACCTCCGGCAGTTCGACATTTGCCCCCAGCTTGGTATCATCCACAAACTTGCTGATGATGGACCATTATAATAAACAAAATAACCCAAATCTCAAGGTTAGAAGGTTACATGGTACAACAATTTCAATTTCTGCTTATTTACTTGAGTCATTATGCCGATATTATTATTTGGAATTGTACATGTACAACATTAATTTTGTGTGTTTGTTGACTGCATGTCCTTAACTAAAGGTAGAACTCTGTCATTGTGTCATCTATTTGTACATTTACAATTTATAGTTTCTAAACAGACATAGTGACTGATTTACATAGAGCAGAGAACATACATAACAAACATATAATAGAGCAATACCTCGCATAGTACCGCCTACTGATTCACGTCTTCGCAGATTCGCGGAATATTTCTCAGTGAATTGACTATTCACAGAGCAAATCCCCACAGGGTGGGGGGGTGATGTCTGTCACTCACTGGGCATAGCCACAGTTTGCTCCCTCAGGAGTGTTGCAGAGATTACATGGCAGGGAAGGTTTAAAATGCACAGTGTATACTCCCGCATCACTGACCATGCTAGGAGCTGGATGTCCTGCTGTTTCTCCCTCCAGGTGTCCCGGCGTGAGCTGCTCTCAAGCTGTTGTCCCTGCCAACACCATTCCAGGGAGTGCCTGTGGAGTGTGAGCGGGGACTGCTGAGCCCTGCCCTGCCGTAGTCCCAGAGCAAGCTTCCCCACCATGGCAGCAATGTAATCATGCACGATGGCAGTGGCTCATTGTTGTCATCGTTGAAAGCGGCTGTGTGGCCAAAGGGAAGCCCAAGGATTCTCCAAGAGTCTTCCTAGTCAGAGAGGGCTCAGAAATGCTTCCCTTTGCTACCTTGAGCTGTGAGAGGCCATGGGTAACACTCCCCAGTGCTCCACGGTGGCGGGGGGCGGGGAGATGAGTGTGACCTATGTGCATATTCATGCTTGCAGATTGGGCGATTTGCGGGATCCCCACATGACCCCCAACCCACGAATGGAGACGCAAGACTCTATAGTGCATATGCAGATACAAAATCACTGAATGTCCAGGCTGGGAGGAATATTTAATTATCTTAAACTCACATGAATTTTAACATTTCCAACAGAAAATTATTTTTATTCTATTCTATGTAATCAACTATTTCTGTGTGGAAAACTTTGAAATCATCAATAGAAAACATTGATATGGAATAAACAACTTATAACCATATAACTCCTCCAAAGTTGAGGTTGATTCAGAACATTTTTGTCATAAAGAGAAATTCCTGAAGAGAAGTTATATATGGATCTCCACATATAACTACTAGGGGACAGAGTTGTTACTAGAATTTTTTTATCTTTCTGTCAACTCTTGCCCAAGTGTTATACATGCACAATTTGAGGTTCAAGGATGTATTCTGCTTGTAACTGTGATAGTACCTTGACAAAATGACTGCAGTGCACCTACAAGAAGGCCCACAGAAATACCAACAAAAAATCCATGAACCACAAATAGGTAGGATCTGGAGAAAGTATTTATATAGGACTGAGTGTATGTGTAAGCCGGCCTCTGAAGGGGAGTCTTACACTCTCGTTCTGAACAAGGGGGCCCTTTTTGCCAGTGTCAAGGCAGTAATATTGCGTGCTAACAGAAGTGTTAGGGCTCACCCAGTGTTATCACCAAGTCTGGGTGTCATACTATGCAGCAAAGTCTCTTTGATAATATGTATAATATTTTAAAGTGTGAATAACAATAGGATTTCAGTTTAGATCCTGGTTTGTTATGTAGATGCATATCCAACCTCCTCACTGTGAAATCAATACAGCCATTAAATTTACACCATTATAATTGTGTTCAGAATCCAGACACCTTACTTTTTACTTATTTTGAAAAGAGCTCTGAATATTTGCGACACTTTATAAAGAAGGAAGAAAATTATGTGAAATCTGGAGCATATAACTTCCACTAAAGAGGCAGAAAGAATTTCTACTATTTCACTTTGAAAAATGACCAGCCAGAGTTAAGTGAGGCGGGAATGATAGCCCTTAAGCCACATCACAACAGCTGCACTCCATGTCCACTGCAGCTCCACAGAAATAAGGAAAATTATTTTTAATTTTATTTCTATCATTGGCTTAGATGATCTGATGGTAATGCATGAACTTTGGTACAATTTTGTTTCTTGGCTGTGGTCCACCTTGAGCTGACATTAAAATAACGGAATATAGCTATAATACCAGAAACAACCTGGAAGAGATTTATGGTCTGTCCAGGATACAAGAGGACTTTATATATCTGATTTTAGCTGGAAACACAATAACTGCATGTGGAAGTCTTGAAGTGTAAGCAACAAAAGAAAAGTGTGATTAAACTGTAGGGAAAGCCTTCCTTCCTTACAGCTATGCAAAGCGGCAAGAGAGATCCAAGCATTCCCCATTTAACAGTGAATGCAGCTATTAAGGAGGAAGGGTGTGTTAGATGATTAAGGCATAATGACCTTGTTCCAGGAAACCACAGTAGGCCATGATGCATAAGGCAATTTTGAACTTTAATAAAATATGATCAGCAGATAAACATAAATATTTGAGGAATAAATTTTGTAATTTCATCGTGGGCAAAATACCAATCCAGGACCCATTTCTATGGTGCAAGTTTCTGTCAGTACACATAATTTTAAAATGTCATAGTCAACTGATAATTTGAAGTCTAGTAATTTCCTTTTTTTTCAGATTTTATGTTTCCCATACTTTCTCAATGCTAAAAGTTAGCAATTAAATAATCCACATCATGCTAATGACACTTCCAGAGTTTTTCCACTCCTCACTTTAGGAGAATTTTTGGTTTATCTCTTTCTATCACTTTCAGCTTTAGCTATGACTCTATTTCCATAATCTCATAAAGAACTGCACTGAGGAAATACGACAAATACCAGTGACTTGGATGTTAATGTTGCATTTCTTGTCAGCTATTTTCCTGATGACAAACTTCATTTTCAGAAGCAAACCTGGTTTTTGACGATCACTTTTCTCCAAAGTTTGATGTGGGAAACAAAATATCTACTCCAGAGTTAACTCTTTCATCTTCCTGATATTAGCCAGATTAGACCTGTGGTAACAAAATCAAACCTAAGCAAATCCTTCTGAAATGCCACAGGTACGATCATATGCCAGAACAAAATTATCTAGTCAGGTTGTGGCAAATGAAGCAAAGCATTTCTGCCAATATGAGGGTTCCAGCTGAAGTGATTTCACAATAAGATTTTTTTGTTGCTGTTTTCTCCCTTTTCACTTGCCAAAGCTTCAAAATAATTTGACCTAACATCGGCAAATCTATTTAATTTTGGTGGACAAAAGTAGCAGAAACATAAGAGTTGTGCTAGGAGAGTGGCCTGGAGGAAAAGAGGTCTATGGACCCAAACAAGAGACCAGTAAGCTGTCCTGGAAATAACAGAACACAGCTCTTGTTCCACAAGTTTTGGAAACTTTATGATAGGAGCGAAAGAAGCAAAAGCCTCTTAATGTAGTTTTTTGTTGTACAAGGAAGATCTGCTTTTTTGAAGTATTCTTATGGGACCGTTCACACATGTATTTCACAGGATCACAGAATCACAGGATATTCCGAATTGGAAGGCACCCACAAGCATCATCCAGTCCAACTCCCAAGCGAACACCTGCCCAGGGGCCGAACCCAAAACCCTGGAATCATGGGCACCACGTTCCAGCCATCTGAGCCTCCCATTATCTAGACCACGTCACTGAGTTTCTCATCCAGTCTTTTCTTAAACACATCCAAGGATGGTAACCCCACCACCTCCCGCGGCAGACCATTCCACCGAGGGATCACTCTCTCTGTGAAAAAGCTCTTCCTAACATGCAGTCTAAACCTCCCCTGGCATAGCTTAAGGCCATGTCCTCTCATTCTGAAGATGCTGGTAGCCAGAGAAAAGAGTTTTACACTCACCTGACTGCAACTTTTCTTAAGGCAGTTGTAAACAGCAATGAGGTCACCTCTAAGCCTCCTCTTCTCCAGGTTGAACAATCCCAATTTCTGCAGTCACTCCCCACTCTAGTCTGTCAAGGTCTCTCTGAAGAGCCCTCCTACCCTCCAGCAGTTCAACATTTGCCCCCAGGTGAGTATCATCTGCAAACTTGCTGATGATGGATTCAATTCCCTCATCCATATCATCAATAAAGATGTTGAACAGTGCCGGGCCTAACATTGATCCCTGTGGGGCTCCACTAGTGATCAGCTGCCAGCTGGATATGGTGCCATTAACCAACACTCTCTGAGCTGTCCATCCAACCAGTTCCTAATACAACACAGAATGCTCCTATCCAATCCACGCTCTGAGAGTTTCTTCTGAAGCTTGCTATGGGAAACCGTGTCAAAGGCTTTGCTAATGTCCAAGTACACAACATCCACATCCTTTCTGCATTCAACCAGGCAATTCACTAGATCATAAAAAGAGATCAGGTTGGTCAGGCAAGACCTACCTCTCCTAAATCCATGTTGACTAGATCTAATATCATAGTTATTTTGCAGGTGCTGCATAATAACGTACAGGATTATCTGTTCTATGACTTTACCTGGGACCAAGATCAGGCTGACATGTCTATCTATAGTTACCCGGATCATCTTTCTGGCCCTTCTTATGGATGTGTGTCACTTTAGCCAATTTCCAGTCTTCTGGTACATCACCAGTAAGGCAGGACTGTTGGTAAATTATGGAGAGTGGCTAAGTGAGTTCATCTGCCGGCTCTTTCATCACCCTAGGATGGATCCCGTCTGGCTNTTTACCTGGGACCAAGATCAGGCTGACATGTCTATCTATAGTTACCCGGATCATCTTTCTGGCCCTTCTTATGGATGTGTGTCACTTTAGCCAATTTCCAGTCTTCTGGTACATCACCAGTAAGGCAGGACTGTTGGTAAATTATGGAGAGTGGCTAAGTGAGTTCATCTGCCGGCTCTTTCATCACCCTAGGATGGATCCCGTCTGGCTCCATGGACTTGTGAGGATCTAAGCTGCTCAGCAAGCCTCTAACTCCCTCCTCCTGGATTACCTCATCCTCCAGTTCAGAAATCCAATTGTCCAGTAGGCAATCTGTCTTGTTTTGACAACAGAGGCAAATAAGGCATTAAGTATTTCTGCCTTTTCCTCATCTCTAGTTACTATATTCCCCTCTGCATCCAATAAGGAGTGAAGGTTGTTGCAGCCTTTCTTTTTTGCTGTTGATGCATTTGTAAAAACATTTCTTGTTGTCCTTTANAAAGTATGTCCAGCCTTCCTGGACCCCCTTGTCATTAAGGATTGTTTCCCATGGTACCCTCCTAATTAAATCCTTAAACAGTCCGAAATCTGCCCTCTGGAAATCCAGCTTGGAGGTTTGATTTCAAAGCTTCTATATACAATGAACACTGAGCCAAGGGGGCCAAACCAAAAGAAAAAAAACTATTAAAGCATTTTTTAGACATCTTAATGCCCTTTACAAATTCTCTTACTTCTGCATCTTTAATTTGTATACATTTGTCACAACTGAATTTTGCACAGAACCTAGTAGTAGAAGACGTTGAACTACTTTACAACCTTAATCACTGAAACATTATCCACTGTTGATCACTGTCACTTTTAAGATTAAACTATATAGTTCAGAGCAATTCTTATGATCTATGATATACTACTTTTTACGATATTGTCATTATTTTCATTCAGGACCATACTCCTGGTGAATGTGAACACAGGAAGCCAAGTTTGAAGGGTGCTTCTGTTCTTCACATTTCTTAGATATGGGAAGTTTCTTTATCCACATCAAGTAGCACACTAGGATTTCCTTAGCTATAGATTTTGCCTCTGGACCTTATCAGGAATTAGTTGTGCCTCAGAGAGCAGGCTTTGGTTCATACACTTTAATCAGCTGAACTACTTCTGAACAAATATCCTTTCATGGACAGTAATCTTCATTCCAGGTTTTGGAAACTAATCACCAAGGAAAGAAGGAATTTATTTTTATTTCCAGTGCTGTACATGTGGGTGGGTGTACTAAAAGAACTAAACTAACATTGGTCCTCCATGCTAATATCCCTCCTTGGTGCCTGAAGGATATTAGTTGTCACAGTTTAATGGCTTACTCTAAGCTAAAAAAAACTAAATAAAATTTAGTTTTCAGCGTTTTGTGTTTCAAGTTTTTAGTGCACAATTTCCTAAAGAGCAGCTAATGATAAAAAGCTCCTACCTCAAAAATCTTTGAGATCAACTAAATTACCTTATAATAATCTGCATGACTTTCAAACAAGATAGTCACTGTATTCCAGATAGTCTACATACCCTGTTAGGAATCAAGCATTTATTTCAATCAAATAAATCTCTGTTTTCCCCTACTAAGCAATGTTATATGTCTGTGTCGAGTTTGAGATTAAAATATCATGAATTACACAAAACAATTAAATATTTGTTCTACCATATCCCTGCTTGAAAAAGAAGAGCTTCTCTGTGAAAGAAAACCAACAAATTCATGGTGATTTTTGAGATAGAATGCAGTGATGTGATACAGATAAGATGCATTCCTTTTGCCCTATTCAAATGTTAATCTATCTAACGCAAATGCTATTTTTCAGTAACTGAAATCTTTCATTTACCCACACTTCTAGAAACCCTTGAATGCAAATCTCTTTCAGATTCTGAAGTAGCTTTCTTTAGCTTATTTTCATGAGACACTAATGGTTTTGTATTGTGACTGTTGTTTTCTCCTAGGATAATGAAACTTTTCAGCAATTGCACGAAAGAAAATAGTACTCGGTGGTTTACTATTTCATTTCTACATATTTTCTTATCAACTTTACATTAACAATTTGTATTATAAGATTTGCATTAAAATGTCAATTTCAATAGAATTTACAGATACTTTCATATATGTATTTTGGATATTATATGTTATGTTATTTTTTAGGTGAAGTTTGTCTACAAAATAATCCTCTAGCTTATACTTACAGTTTCATATATCTCAAGTCTTTCCCTGTTCTGTTTTTTGATGAGTTTTACTGGTATTTTGTATTATTAACTTTTAAAGACACTTAGAATAAAATATATCATTTTATTCTTTGTTTTTCTTTGTAAAATTGGCAATGATTTAAAGCCTTAAAGAAAATGGTAGTAGCTCTGCTGTAAGAGAGAGAAGCCAGGGAACAAGAACCACTTCTCAAACACAAGACAAACAAACCATCCTTGAACTCCCTCCTATTGATCACACAGAGTAGCCTCCAATTGATTGAAGGGATTCAGGCAAAATAGGAAGTTCTTGTGGTGAGACGGCTGATACGGTCATGCTGGAAAACCTCTCAACTGCTTCCTGTGGTCACAAATTCCAGGGCATTGCTGAACCAGAGGACATTCTGCATAAAGGATTTCTTAGAATTTTCTCTGCTGTAGTCAGAGGCTTTGCAAATGCCATGTGAGTCACTGCTGGGTAATTTCAGTTCCTTGAGCAAACTAAGATAAAGTAGAAAAAATGTTTCCCTGCTTACCCTGGAAAGATTCCCATGAATAAGAGGTACTGCAGTCAAGGGAAGTTTTCTGTGCAGATTTGCAGACATTTCGGGGGTATATGGCAGCCTCCAGCATCAATGGGCTTCAGCATAAAACCAGAGAAATTCTACTGACACCTGTTACTCAATATTCTTAACATGGATATGTGAAGGCTTTGAGTCTAGCAGCTACAATTGCATTCACTCTGAAGTCTGCTAAAAGAGTGCAGGATGTAGCTTGCAAGGTATCAGATGCTTCCTCACATCAGTACTGTTCAACATCTTTATCAATGACATGGACGAGGGAATTCAATCCATCATCAGCAAGTTTGCAGATGATACTAAGCTGGGGGCAAATGTTGAACTGCCGGAGGGTAGGAAGGCCCTCCAGAGGGACCTTGACAGGCTGGAGAGATGGGCAGGCTCCAACAGTATGAGGTTTAACAAGACTAAGTGCCGGGTTCTTCACTTCGGCCATAACAGCCCCATGAGTACCACTATCGGCTGGGGGAGGAGTGGCTCGAGACTAGTGAAGTGGAGAGAGACTTAGGTGTACTGATCGATAGGAAACTCAATATGAGCCAGCAGTGTGCCCAGGTGGCTAAGAAGGCCAATGGCATCCTGGCCTGCATCAGGAACAGTGTGGTCAGTCGGTCCAGGGAGGTTGTCCTTCCCCTGTACACAGCGCTGGTCAGACCTCATCTTGAGTACTGTGTGCAGTTCTGGGCTCCCCAGTTTAAGAGGGATGTTGAGCTGCTTGAGAGGGTCCAGAGAAGGGCAACGAGGATGGTGAAGGGACTGGAGGGCAGGCCCTATGAGGAGCGACTACAGGAACTGGGACTGTTCAGTCTGGAGAAGAGGAGGCTCAGAGGGGACCTCATTGCTGTTTACAACTACCTGCGGGGAGGTTGCAGCCAGATGGGTGTAGACCTCTTCTTCCAGGCTGACGACACCAGAACGAGAGGGCACGGCCTCAAGCTACGCCAGGGGAGGTTCAATCTTAACGTTAGGAAGCGGTTTTTCACAGAGAGAGTAATTGCATATTGGAATGGGCTGCCCAGGGAGGTGGTGGAGTCGCCATCCCTGGAGGTGTTTAAGAGAAGACTGGACGAGGAGCTTAGTGACATGGTCTAGCTGGGGGGTGTAGGGCTGGATGACCCTGGGCCCCTTCCGGCTCGGAGTGGCCTGCTAGACTGTGAGGGATCTAGGTTGGTGTTACGCTCTGAGATGTGCTCTTGGTCTCTGTACGGGTGTTAGATGGTGAGTTGGACTAGATGATCCTTGTGGGTCCCTTCCAACTCATAATATTCTGTGATTCTGTGATTCTGTGATCACTGCACACCCTTCAAGTTTTCCATTCTTGGTAGCAGGCTCAGGGCAAAAGAGAATGATTCTCACCTGCCTTGCAGAATTGGACTGAAGAAATAAGTATTGCTGTATTGACAAGTTTTTGCTGGAAAACTGACTTTATTTACAGGATCCAAAACACTGCATGTTCAATTCTGCACCTTGGTTCACAGGCATTAGACTCTGCTCTAAACAGATATGCAGAACAGATATAGGCAACATTATTATCTCCTCTGTGCAGGAAAGAAACTAAGCTGTGAATACATTTGCCTGTAACGACTTTGCAGATCTGGAAAAAAGCTGGCCCTAGCCATCCCAGGGAAGGACTTTCTCAGTGTTTCAGTCCTGTTTCGGTGCTCAGTATCATGTCTATCTCAGTGGATACCAGGTACAGAGACCTCTGTGGAAATATTTATCTTCATATATCTAGAACACTGATACATCTAGCCTTTCTCTAGTTTCTCACTTTCCTGCCTTTAGAGATTCTATACTAACTGCATATAGTAGAACTCTTTACTTACTGCTATTATTTTGTTTTTACTGTGTGTGCTCAGGGTGTTAAGTAGAAAATAAGTATTTAAGTCTAGCTTTTAGCATGACCAAATAAGATGCAGGCTTATTTAAATATTTTATGCATCTAGCTCTGGTGAAGAAGAGAGGAACTAATTTTTTTTGAAGCCAAGTGCTTGTCCAAGCTCTGATAAAAGTCAGTGGAGCATATACACAAATCCTTTAGAGGTGACCTGTTTCACTTAAAACAACTGCTTACAGTGTGTAATCACAGCAGCTCTACTGGTAAATAAAAGAGAATGCCAAGGTGCTGGTTTGTTGCCAAGAGCTAGACTCCTTCAGGCATCTAGATATTGAAAAAATCTAGATAACATTGCCCCTGACCCTCTTTCATTTGGCAAAGGAGACACACTCAATGGGTTCATTGCCTGTGTACCTAGAGTTCATTTCATGGCTCTAACAGAAAGGGTTTCACCTCATTTATCCATATAGTCAAAGAAAAAAAAAAACTTATTGCCTGTAAATACAAATTTAGATAATCTGCACTACCTCTTCCACAATGTTTATTTTGCATCAGTATGAAATCCATGAGTTCTTAAATTAGTTTTTTCTACAGTTGCAGACATGCACTGTTATCTGTTCCTGTTCATAGAAGGTCTTACCATTTGAAGAGATGGTTAACCTAAGTCCTACACCCTGAGGCCTGTCTGCTGACCATGGTTCTTAGTTCTTAGCTTCTTCATTCAGTAATTTCAGTTCTGTCCTTGAAACTTGTAGGATCATTATGTTCAAATTCACAATTTTTAAATCCCTGTTTGTTTCTGGCCTTAAATACATGCATGGACACTTAAATATGAGTTCTTTCTTTTTTTATTATTTTATTTTTCTTTTCTCTGTGACAGCTTCCAGATATCTGAAACTTTAAAAACCTGGATTCTTGCTTTTGAACTGGTTTTCAGTTACTCTAGTCTGCTGGTAAACATTATGGTCATCATTTTATATGTGTGAAATATGAGCAACCGGATTGTTCATAAGGGAGAAGGTGTCTCTTTTTGTGACAATGGTGATTGATTTCTTTCCAAACTCAGTCTTATTGTGATTATTTGTTATTTGGATACAGTATTTAAAGAGAATTTCGTGAGTATATTTTTTGGCCCAGATCCTGGCTCTCTGGCCCCTTCAACACAGAAAGGATGTAATAAGGCTTTGTAATGCAGCCTTTGTAAGGTATGTTCCAAAGAATTCATTTCAGCCTCTATAGGAGAAACCATGTTCAGAAAGAATGTCAACCGATCTTGAGCTAATTCAATTTGGATAATTTAATTTTGAAATGGAATCTCTTGGACTAGTGTTTTTTCAAGGTTATTGATCTCAAGAATTACTGGTCTTCCATCTGGAAACAGAAGAATGCAGGAGTGGCAGAGGGAAGAGTTCTAGAGAAGGAACATTATAAAAATGTTACTTGGAGGAGGCTAGAAAATGCAGGAACTTGGTGTGATTGCCCTCAAACAGCAGGTGCAGAGACTTTATCACTTGGGAATAAAGAGTCACCAGATGTCTCATTTTCTTTATAAGAGTAACCTCTGAATGTTGATGTGAGGCAATTTGCGCTGAGGGAAATGAGTGGCGACACTTGCTCAGCCTCCTCTTCCTGTAATAATTTTTAAAAAGGGCGTGGTTTGGTGGCAGATTGTATCAATGCTGATGAAGAAAAGGAACTGAGTGGAAAATATACACTCCAGATACAAAATGAGAAATAATTACAGCACAATCTGCCTCTTCATAATGGACCTAATGTGTGAGTGATTCATCCTGAACCACAAGCTCAGTGCAGTCATTCAGAGGGAATACCAAGGTCTCATTTCCAAATTATTACTCAGAATAGAGTAGGAAGAAGTCCCTGTTTAGGACTGTGATGGATAACAGAACCCCATCTCAGAACTCCTTGGCAGGATGGAAACATTTTCTCTTGGACCAAATTTGAGTCTGAATGTTTACTAAATTGAGTGATATCAAGAAGTGTAGTAAATAAGGATGAGAAACATCATTTGGGTGAGGTCCAAAATGTACCATGCCTAAATCTGTGCTTCTCCATCATCACACAGAGAGTGATGGAGTTTGCTCTTAGAAAATTTATTTTTAAAATTTTTTAAAAAACCAAGCTTTCAAAAAGAGTAATTAGTAGGGATCAGCTGCAATCTATTTTTACTCTTCTATAGGAAAGAAACTCTTTGTTTGTTTGTTTGTGGTTTCTCGGTTTAGCACTTCTGTTTGTTTTCCTTCTTTTCAAGTACCAAAGAAACCCTAATTGTACAGAATGATGGCAAAAGTGGAAGGACAGCCATGGTTTGACATCAATACTGCATCTGACTTCAGCTGAAACAGAATCCAATATTTGTAGTTCTAGAAAAGGTGTATAATAAAATGTATTATTAAGTATTTATCTGGAATTAGGTTGCATTCAGTAGTAGGCAATTACTCCAGTAGAATTTTTGACTACTATGCTTTAGAAAATCTGACAAAAATCTTCTATGCATTTTTATTCTCTCACTAACTGATAGCTTTTCTTTCTGCACTTCACTTTGCCCACCTATGAAATGGGGATCTGAAGGACTATGACGAGTAGAAAATATTCATACCATCATGACAGAAGCATAAAAGCACAGCTGAAGTACTGAATAAGATTACGCAGCCAAAAGGGGTTGCTGAAGTATACAAACCAGAATGTCCTACTTGGCTGCATGAGCCACATATATTACTAGAATCAGTGATTTATATGAATTATATTAATTATATGAATTATATGAATTATAGAGGTAGCCTAAACTCCCCTCACCCCAAACAAACACAAGTTACTTTTAGTATGGTGGACTGCCGGGAAAATGAAATTTGAGTAGAATCATTATGTTGACTGAGCAGGAATAATCATTATAGAAAAAGATCTCAGTCAGATGGGACTGTAATCTCATGAACTAAGAAACTGCATAAAGGTATGTCACTGAGGAGATTCCAGTACTACATTGATGAAGAATATTCTAGTTTTAGCTACACTTTGGAACAGCCAAATATTTAGGTTTCACTTCTATAATCCACAAGGGAAACATCACAGAATCATCACAGAATGGTGTAGGTTGGAAACAATCTTGAAGATCATCTAGTTCCAAACCCCCTGCCATAAGCAAGGGACACCTTTCACTAGACCAGGTTGCTCAGGGCCCCATTCAACCTGGCCTTGAACACTTAAAAATGCAAGACATCAACAATTTCTCTGGGAAACTTGTTCCAATGCCTCACCACCCTCACAGTACAGAATTTCTTCCTTGTCTCCAATACAACTACCTGAAGGGAGGTTGCAGACAGGAGGGTGTAACTCTCTTCTCTCAGGTTGCCAGCACCAGAACAAGAGGTCATGGCCTTAAGCTGTGCCAGGGGAGGTTTAGGCTGGATGTAGAGCGTTTGCACAGAGACAGTGATCTCTCAGTGGAATGGTCTGCCCAGAGAGGTGGTGGTGTCACCATCCCTGGAGGTGTTAAAGAAAAGACTGGATAAGGAACTCAGTGACATGGTCTAGACTATAGGAGGCTTGGATGGGTGGAATGTGGTGCCCATGGCTCCAGGGTTTTGAGTTCAATCCCTGAGTGGGCTTTTGCTTGGGAGTTGGACTAGATGATCCTTGTGGGCCCATTCAAACTCGGAATAACCTGTGAACTTATGAACCTGTAAAGCTATTCTCTTTCAGTTTGAAACCACTCAGTCTTGTCTCATCAGTACATGCACTTGTAAATAGTCACTCTCCATCTTGCTTGTAGGCTCCCTTCAGGTACTGGAAGGCCACAACTCAGTCACCCCAGAGCCTTTTCTTCTCCAAGATGAACAATCCAAATTCTCTCAGTGTCTCCTCAAGGGAGAGATGTTTTATACTTTCTGAAACAGCTCAGTGTCCTTCCTGTGCTGGGTGCCCCAGCACTGGATGCAGCACTCCACGTAGGGTCTCACCAGAGTGGAGTAGAGGGGCAGAATCACTCTGCTTGACCTGCTGGCCAAACTGCTTTTTATGCAGTCCAATATACAATTGTCTTTCTGGGCTGCAAGTGCACATTGCTGAGTCATGTCCACCTTCTCATCCACCAGCATCCCCAAGTCTTTCTTGGCAGGACTGCTCATCCCTCATCCTCTGTCATTAGTGGGGATTGCCCCAACCCAGATGCAGCACTTGTTAAATTAAGGATGCACACAATCCCTATGTCTATGTTATTAATGAAGATATTAAATTGCACTGGTCCCAATACGGACCTCTGAAGGACACTATCTATTTTCTCAAAGGGACATAAAAGCCCAATTTTTGAGTCTATGCTCAAGAAACTTCTCCTTCATGCTTTAAGACTCTTTATCTCTGAAATATATGTGTCCTCTTTATTAAATTTATACCTGCTTTGGTCCACCTATGCAATAGCTGGTGTCTTCGAAAGTGTGAGCAGCAAAGCTCTTATACCTATATACATGAGGTATTCTTAGATTAATCCTCAAATTAATAATTTTTTTACCTAAAGCCTTGGAGGTCTCAGTCTGATAGACTTCACATGAGTAAATAGTTCTCATGATATCTGAATAAATAGGAACAAGAGGTTGTCTGTGCTTGACAGACACACAAGTGCTAATGTTCACGTAGCACTAAGCAGAACAGTAGAAAGTGCATTTTTTTCTCCTTTTTCTTAATTTTCTAGTGAGCAAAAACCTCTTTGGGTCCCTACTTTTCCTTCTCAGGTTGGAAGTAGTTGGAAGTCCATGCTTGGACTTGCATCTGCACAATCATGCCTCTTTGGACAGCTAGCTATTCACCTGTCAATATACTGGGTTTCTCCATTCACAGGTTCACAGGTTGTTCTGAGTTGGAAGGGACCCCCAGGATCATCTAGTCCAACTCCCCACCAACTAGACCATGTCACTGAGCTCATTCCTGACCATCTCACAAATAATCACGTTGAACACATCTGCTTTACGCCAAGTGGAATAGAAAAAGAGAGGTGAAGAAAAGCAGTTTTTCAGACTTCTTTGTGATAGTGCTTTACATGTAAAGAAGTCTTTTTTTCCCCCTCATCACTGTACGAGCCTATTTCACATTCCTCAATCCTTTTTGTGATATCACAGTGCCTCTCCAAAATGGACCCTTATTCTCCTTTCCTTCTCAGTAAGTGTATTGTACTACGTATTTAAATAAACCATACAGTGATCTATATATCTTATATATATTATATTTAAGAAGGCCTGAAAGGTCTTTAATTTAAATTTTTTAATGTATTTCTTTTCTTAAAATCTGCAAAGACGTTAACTGTAAATGCTTCATCATATAATAATTCTTTTTCCTGTAGTAAGGAATGGATTCTGCTACATATTTTCTTGTTTAAAATAATACAATGTAATGTTTTTTAAAAATATTTAAAAAATGCCCTTTGTAACATATTGCCATGATAACCTGAGTTAGAAATATCTCAGACTGAGAATTCCATTATTATGGAATGAAATCTTCAGGTGTCTTTTATACCCAGACAAGTATATTATGGACAAAAACATGAAACAAACCAAAAAAAAAAAAAAACAAAACAAAAAAGTGCAGTCTTTTGTAACTAAGACATTTACATATGAAGATTTTTACTAGGTTCTTTTAATTTTAGAAACTACTTTAATAATAATTCTACCAAAAGCCAGCTCATAAATGTCCATTTTAGCTCTATAAGAAGTTTCCTAAAGAACGAAATTGGTGAAAAAGCTAATCTAAATCTAAACCATGAAGACTGATTTTCTCTAAGTCTTTCTGGACTCTAAAGGAAAAAAAAAAAAAGAACTAACCAATCTCCTTTGCAGGTGGGGGAAGGGGAAGAGGGAATGACAGTGAAGGATTATGCCACAAGTTCTCTCTGAGTATTCGCCTGGGGTCTCACTGTAAATATCTTTTCTAAAAGTATTAATTAATGAACTGAAATAAAGTGGGATAGGGACAATGTGCCTGTGCTATGGGATTTCCTTATTTATATCTTTTTTCACTGAAATTTGCAATAAATGCATCTCATTTTTTTGTTTGCTTTTGGTTTTTTTATAGTAAATGTTCAGCATTTTGTGTCATGATGAGAATTTTAATGAACGCAAAACAAAAGCATTAGTGAGGGGTAATTCCCAGGATATGAATCAGGTAGGTACATGTATTCATTAGCACTGATTACTAACACTCTTTCATGCTATTGCACATCGTAATGTGGGTCAATCAGATGCACCACAAAAAGACTTGTAAAAGCGTTACTGACACTTTTCATGTTCACTTCCAACTCTGGATTGATCCAAAGTTTGTTCACAAAAATGCTGGTGTAATCTTAGCCCAGAACACCAGAGCTTCCACTGTCTTTTTCAGAAGTAAGGCTCTCTGGATGGGTTTAGAAATGTAAGTGCCCAGAAGAAATGGGTCCTGAAAAGAGTCTGCTTTAAACAGAAACATGTCACAAGTGAATAAAGATTTGTGCCTATCCATGGGGAATTAACTACTTCCCCTTGCAGCCTACCCACTGAAAAGATAAAATAGCAGCTTTTTTCTCTTCCTTTTATTAATTTTTTTGTATCCTTCAGGATGATAAGATAAACAACAGGTATCCAGTGCTAATCAATGCAACTTATTTTATAATAGCCTCTGGAACTCAGAGAAATTCCAACAGAGCAGTGGAGAAAGTCACTCATTTGATATACATAACATATAATATTGCCAGAGTTTCATCAGTAATCACAGTCAGCAGAGGCAGCACAATCTCAAAGGCAGAGACATTTGTCTGAGGCATATGATGACAGAACCATAGTTGGTGCAAATCTCTTGCCTTGAGTCAGGTCATGCATTAGGTAAGTTTGACAGTTATCCCTTCAATACAAGTTCCTTTTGTTGTGGTACATATAAAGCATAACACTGATGTTCCCTTTTTTTCTTAAATTGCTGAATTGCCACTTCCTTCAATATAAAATTGACTATAGGTTTTCATTTAAATAGCAGACATTTTTTTCCCTAGGAAAATGAGCAAACACTCAATCACAAAATATCTCCAAGTGTAATAGTGCAATTGGTTAAACCCTTCCTGTAGCTATCTTGTTCCTAAATGGTGTTCACGGCACAAACATTTCTCAGTTTGAGTCCATCCATGACTTATGATGCCTAGTTATATGGTGTAGTTTTTGAGCAGAA
>WEKX01022755.1:0-19538 GCA_013390025.1 Pitta sordida | reverse complement strand
ATGTCAAGCTCCATGGTGTCTAAGGCTGCTTTTACACACAGGGCCACTCCCCCACCTCTACGTGCTCTCCTGTCCCTTCTGAAGAGTGTGTAACCTTCTAATGTGGCACTCCAATCATATGCCTCCCCCCACCATGTTTCAGTGACAGCAACTCTATCATACCTTTCCTGATGTACCATGACCTCCAGTTCTTCCTGCTTGTTGCCCAGGCTGCGTGCATTGGTGTACATGCACTTTAACTCTGTTGCTGAGTATGCTCTTGGCTTGACCTTACCAGCACCAGTGCCCTCTTGAGTGGCTGCCGGATCCCCTTCCCCCCCTTCGAACTTAGTTTAAAGCCTTGCCAATGAGCCTTGCCAGCCCTCTGGCCAAAACCCTTTTATGTCCTTGTGGTTTTTTACCACATTCATTGTGCTTAGGGCAATATATCAACTAATTTAGTAACACATAGAAAACTAAAATTAATATATAAATTTCTTTCAAATACCATTGACAAGAATAATTAGAGCATTAATCTTGCAAGATTAATCTTGCTCTGAGAGTCTATAGAGCAGTCTGGTTATCCCAAAACTAACTCCTTAAAATAGGCCACATACGATGACATATAGAGCATATTTTACAGGAAGCTGAGAGAAGTCTGCTTCACAGATGCTGTCATTTAAGTACTTAGTTTTAAAGCACTTAGAGATAGCTGTAGAATGTTCATAAGACCTTTGCCTGGCAAGGGCCTTAAGAAACATAACCAGAATGACAAAAATCCATAAACCTACATAAATAAAGCGGACCTGGATTTTAGCAACCACATAGCATAATAAAAAGGGAATGAGATTCACGGGATGGCTGGAATGTGACAAAGTTGCTTTCTTCATAACAGTCCTTTGACTGCTGGAGAGCAAATAGAATAAAAAGGTGCATGTCCACACACTGGAACTCTTTCTTCTGGATAAAGATTTTTGAACAAATTAATTTATTTTGTAGCTTGGTTACTTTCTCATGTTCCATACTAAAATGACACAATTTACTTTTAATAAAACTCTGTACTACTACCGACATGTAATTTGAGAATTTATTAGCAAAGTAAATTCTTCTCACTACCTTCAACTTCATATATACTCGAGATATGAACTATAGCTTATTAGTATGTGACAGGTATGCAAAAATAAAAACACTAAAGTAATATAGAATGGAAAACAAGGTGAAACACAACATTCTTCTATTTTCCTTTGGAAATATCTTCTTGAAATGAAAATACCTGAACCACTTTACTTCAAAAATTTATTTTCCATGAAAATATTATCTTAAGGTCTCAAATCCATTATTAGTGTAGTCTTTTTATATCACAAAACCACAGATTTGGGCCTCTTGGATGATGAAAGCACTGCAGGTTTGAGTACAAAAGAACTCCAAGAAACCAATGCAATTCAGTCAAAGCTAATGTGACACATGCAGTTTTGTATCAAACTACACAGAACTAGGCTGATTAACTGAAAACCTTATGCTGTCCTAAGTTTTTCTCTGAAGGAAGCCAATATGCACAGTTATGAGTCTGTTGTTTCTTTTAAACCTATGCTAATCTCTTCCTTTTGTGTCTAAAGAAAGATGATCTGAAGTTCATGAGTTGAGCCATATCTGAACATAACTATGTCAAGAGATGGCTGTGATGAGGTGGAAAAAACAAACAAAATCTCTCTTGAAACTTTTTCAGCCCTTATCACAGCCCTGCCTTTTCCTTGTTCTAATATGTTGAAGCAACCCAGATTGAGGAAAACTTCATACTGGGTTGGTTGCTCAACAGCCTTGAGAGGCTGCTATACCACAGCAGTGGGCCTGTCCCTGTCTTCAGCTACTTGGACCCATTGCAAGGTCTTAGCATTACCCACACCTTGCTATTCTTCGCAGGAATTCTCTGTACTGCCAGCCAGGAAAATCTTTAATTGGCAGGTGAAGCCAGAAAAATGGGGCTGTCTACAGAACAGTGACCTATACATGTACTGAAAACAAGGACTTACATCAGAAGAGTCTGAAAAAAAATAGAAAAATATTCTTCTCTGTCTTCTCTCCAGAGATTTGTCATCAAGCATTTTTGTGGAGGAGAAGTACAATTAGTTAAGAAGCATCAGTGACTGCTGGTAATTGGCTGTTCTCAAGAGCCTCTCAGAAAGGGTTAACAACATTTCACATGTGTTTGCATTATGTTTGTTCATTCATGCAAATAAAATAGTAATTACTTTCGTTCTTCTGTACTGCCATAAAGAGAAATCCATAGTTTGCCTTACTGTAGGGTTATAACACATTACCAATTTCCACCAAGAAACCCACAGTGGGAACAATTTTCCAATAAGAAACAAGAAAGTTTACAGACCACCGCTAGAAGTTTCTTGAACAGCTTTAAAAAAAATAATTACACTGTGACATAACATTTTTTTAATCAGATGGTTGCCATTTGTAAAGACCCTGTGCTTGTTACACTTCAAGCAGGATTTATATAGGCTTTCCTTAAAATTCTTCTGACTTAAGTGCAGAAAAAAATTAAAAAGGAGATACCAAGTGAAACAGAAGTGTAGGATATAAATTTCTAACAGTAGGTTGGATGTATACACCCATCAATCTATACTAAATGGTGAAACTGTCAAAGGAGACTTCATATCAAAGGTCATGTTTTATTTCTGTTCTTAGCTTTTTTCCTCATGCTTTCAATAAACTGCTTTGCTTTAGGAAAAAAACCCATGGCTGTTAATGTAACAGCCATATGTTATGCTGTTAAAGAGGTTAGCTCAGCTTTTGCAGATTCTCGAGTTCAGCTACAGCTTGCTTGCATCTGATCTTTGTCTAGATTTATTAATAGCATGGCAAGAAATCTAAATTATGCAGCAGTGTCACAGAGATCATTCAGCATACGTTCACTCCAGGCTAAAGTACAGTATTCAGTTTCAACATTTTAACGGGTTTCTTTAAAACAAAACTGGACAACGCACTAGAAAATACATTGGAGACCAATCCTGTTTTGAAAACCTGATGAATTAGATTATCTAACCAGTATTTTCTAGTTATATTTTCCATGGTCCAATTCATTCCCTGTTTTCTCATTGTTCCAGTTCAGGATCCAGTCACCACTTACAGACCATCTGATAGACTCAACAGCCCAGAGATTTGATGTGCTGTTCCCAGTGGTTCAAAAAGCCACCGAGGGAATGTCTAGCATCCCTTTCTCTGCCCTTTCACCTCTGCAAGGCTCAGGCAGTGCTGAGCTCCAGAATGTGCAAAAGCACAATACAGCCCGCAGACAGGTGCTGCTGAGACAGGAAGATTTACAACCCCCTTTTATTTTTCTCTCCAGAGTTTATGAGCATGGGAAGTGACATTTAATTTCCCATCCCTTAGGGCATTTTCTGCATTGACAGATGAATGGGGGCTGGCCACACCACACATGATGTGTAGAATGACTGCAGGAATGTCTCAAACCCAGTGCCATGATGGCTCTCACACTCCCTCCATGCAGACTTCCTACCCTAGGAGAGATTCTCTCCTGGTTTCTCCAAAGATCAGCTGTCCTGTTAAGGGAAACCAGTTTAAAACATGCCTAAAGGACGTCAACAGACACACTGAGGCCAGCATGCTGCACTTTGAGATCCCATGTCATGTTCAAAGCTCTGTTCCACACACGGGATGACTTAATAGCTACATCCCCCTAGACTGCTGAAAAGCAGCCCATTTCCAAGCTTGAAAGATGCAGAGGCGGCTTATATGCATAGGCTCATATTTTTATTTTTATTCTTCAGGCAAGATGCCTGGAAAGGACTTGAAACACAAGTGAAAGGAAAGATGTGATAGTTTTTAAAATCAGGAACCTCCATGATGTATAGCTACAGAAACGACACCAGAACAACAGGCAGGAAACATTTCAGCGGGGAACTGGATTGCATGGTGGAGGGATGCACTGTCCACCAGGTAATCCTTCCAAACCTAGTACAGTTATACCTCCTCCATCGTGAGGAAAGGGACAGGCGACAGCCCTCGCAAAAGCCTAACCTCGCAAAGAACTGCAGGTTGTTAATATGCATGCAGGCCACGCCCATTGTCCCACCCCCTGGAACTCCGGAGGGCTCCAGGGCACTATTTTGCTTCTCCCCTCGGACTCTCTGAGCACAGGGAAAAAAAGGGAACCATTTCTGAGCCCACTCTGACTCGGGAGGCCTCCATCACCCTGAGAATCTGTCGGCCTCTCTGGGCCGCCACGACGGTGTGCTCACAGCACAAACCCCCTCATCGCTTCCCCCTCCCCCAGTGCTCACACCCGGGTTGCTCCCCCTTCCCGGCCCATCCCGGAGCGAGCTGCCAGGGCAGGGCCATGCCAGACAGTTCAGCTGTGGTCCCGCGCATGCCGGCAGTGCCACGCAGGGCACTGCCCTTCCCCGCCTGTAGCCATGGAAACAGTAACACGCGCCCAAGGGGGGACAGTTCCCCAGCTGCGCTCAGAGTAACGGGACAGCGTGACTCCTGGCCCTCCCCATTGGGCCGGGCCAGTGCCACCCCACTGGGAGCTCTGGCACCGCCCCTCAATGGAGCAGTGTCACTGAGCATGCGTGAGCTGGAAAATTTCGCAAATGGTGGAATCAAAACTGTGATAAACTCACATCGCAAATGCATGCGGTTGTGAAGGAGAAGTCGCGATACAGAGAGGATTTACTGTACTGTTATAATCAAAAGTATTTGTACTGCAGCACTCTACCACTGACATCTTTTCGGCAGCTAGATGAGAGCTTTTTTAATAAAATTGCCCCAGTAATTTCCACAACTACACATACAAATGCCTCATAAGAAAAAAGAATAAATATAGAATCTTTTAATGTCTCCTAGGTCATTTGTTACAGTGGCATCATGGAAAAAGACATGAAAAAGCAACTCAGTGTTAGATATCATATTATTGTTTTTCTCCATGTGCATTATACGTAGCTTTGTATGTAGGTAGAAATAAAGATTAAACAATCTGGATTTCCTATTACCTGAATTCAAGATGAGAGAAAAAGCCATTATTTTCTTAAGTTCTGTGGTGCATGGCAGTGATGCTTTTAAGGGAGAAGGAAGTAGCACAGCCTTCCTTCCAGCTGCAGGGCAGCAATGTGCAAAGGGTGGGATGGAGGAGCAATGGTGCAGGGCCAAATAGAGAAAACGGATTACCAAAAAAACCAAGTGAATGTGCATGCAATCTAGTTTTCCCTCTGTGAAGCACCTAGAAGAGTTTCATGCCAATATCTTGTGTTCATCCTGATATAGTTATTCTGCATGTCATTTTCAAAAAAGTTGCAGTTGGAAAATACCATGGAAATCATCAAAAATCACCTCCTCCTCTGCTTTTCCCCTTTAATTCCCAGGGGTAAGAGTACCTGATTTTCCTTCTTCATTATTGCTTCAGATCTGATAGAACTGGTATAAATGTAATAAACTGACATTGACTGTCAGTTGTTAGTCCAGAAAAATCAATTTGTAATTAGGATTAGAGAATGCTGGAACCAAACAGGAATTGTTCTTTAGTTCAGATACCAGAGCACAATAACGGGGATGACATAACTGACAAACCAAACTGATGGAAAGGAGAACAGTTTATCTGACACTAGAAATTCTCGGTTGTTCTGGAAGAATTTAATCTCTGTTTACAGACACCTATGATCTGTTATTTGATCTTGTAACAATGAAAGCAAACGGGAGCTGCAGATTTTCCTTTAAATGCGAAGAGATCATTAAATTAAGTAACTTTAGGCAAAAACCAAATTTCAACAAAACAAGGGGAAGGTGATTACCTTTTATTTTTCCCCCTGAAACTATATCTTAAAACTTTATTAATGTAAGTTAACTGAAAATGCAACCCTGGAAATAAATTTTTCTACAGACTTTTGAAGTAAAACATGCAGGAAAAATGTTCATACTCCATCGCCTTGAGAATTTACGTAAAAACAAAGATGCTATCTTGATGCAAAGCTAAAATGGAAAAAGCAGTAATGACTTCTTAATCTTATCTACCTTGCTCAAAAAAGAGAAGATGGCAAGCTGAAGACATGCTAAAGGATGGGAATCATGGCAAAGCCAACCCTATAACTAGAGACCCTTTCCCTACTCCTTTGTTTTATAAGTAGTAGACAGATTGGTCCCTATTTCAAGTTCCATAATCTTCTAAAAGAGGAACAAGGCTGGTAACTGAGAAATCTCAGACAAACCAGTCCTTGGATTCTTCCAGTGTGAAGGTTTCCATGCACAGGCAATGGGAGCCACTACAAGAAGCAAGAAAACTATTAAAGAAGAGGACACATGCATGCAGCAGTAGCTGAAAATATGTTCTCTTGCATCTGGGAAGTTACGTGGTACAGCACCACTGAAATTCTGTAAATTAAGCCTAAAGTTTTTTTCAATAATAGTATTCTCTCATGCTCCCAATAAAAAAAAAAAAAAGAGTGTAGATCTCAACAGAATAATTAAATCCAACTTCATTGACAGTCAATTCCTTCTGCATATATCTAATGACAGCTGCTGTAAGAAAACCATAAAAAAGTATCAGTGACTGCCCATAGATGCAGCAAGAAACATTCCATCAGCTCCCTTTACCACCAGGTCTTCTGTGAGCAGATTGACAACAAAAACTGGGGGCATCCCTTTGATACACTCCTTTTATCTGCCAATGTTCATCAATTTTTTCACCTCAACACAAAGCATGTGCTTTGAGTTAGGCAAAATCTCCAGCTGACATTCCAAAAGTCTTACCAAGCAGATGGCGTGCCCCTACCCATGAATCTGAGTCTGACTCAGCAAAAATGCCAAGTGCTCTTATTTCAGAGTCACAGAATCACAGAATACTATGAGTTGGAAGGGACCCACAAGGATCGTCTAGTCCAACTCACCATCTAACACCCGTACAGAGACCGAAAGCACATCCCAGAGTGGTAAACATAAACCTAGTTCCCTCACAGGCTAACAGGCCACTCTGAGCCAGAAGGGACCCACAGGAGCATCCAACCCTACACCCCACAGCTAGACCATGTCACTAAGCTCCTCATCCAGTCTTCTCTTAAACACCTCCAGGGACGGCGACTCCACCACCTCCCTGGGCAATCAATTCCAATGCACCCTCGGATGGATCTCATCTGGTCCCATGGGCTTATGAGGGTCCAAGCCACTCAGCAAGTCTCTGACTACCTCATCTTGGATTACAAGGGGGTTATACTGGGCCCCAACTTCTTCCATGACCCTGCTGGTCCAGTTGTCCTGCAGGCAGTCTGTTTTGCTGTCATTTCCAAGGAGTGAACCTTGGAGGGTAAGGAGATTTCTAAACCTAAAGAAGGACCCTCAGAAGACAAAAAAGAAAACAACCAACCCCTTACAAATATTAAATAGACCCAATAAACTTTAAAAAGAAAAAATGGTAATCATGTATGGATTTTCAGGAATTCTCTCATTCAGACACCACATATTTAATTACTGAAACTTAAATACAGTATTTTGCATTTCAACACTGGAACAGACTTGTAGTTCCAATTCCTAGAAACCATTAAATCTACAGAAATTCGGATTTCATTTTATATTTTATAACCCCTTAATATTACAGAAAAAACAGCCTTGAACTACCACTGATCCACTCTCTAGCAACAGCCAAACATCAGGAAATAAGAGGAGAGCTCCACATAGAAGATACTTATTTTCTCACTGAGCAATCTTTTGTAGTTCTCTTTTTTTTTTTTCCCTTCTCAATCTTCTTTCCTACAGACAACTTCCTCCGTCGTGGAGCTTTCCAGTGATGCTTTTCAGGATGATTTCCCATAGTTATTCCCAGATCCCACTTCAGTGGCAAACCAATTCACAGAGAATAAGGTACTTCTACACAGCACATTATTAGCAGTCATGGGGGAGCTTCGTTTGTTCTGGTTCCCTCAGATGTTTAATAACATCTCGTCTTTGCCAAGACTTAGAGGTATGAAACAGCAACAATCCTTTTCTACCATCCTAGACTCAACGCTTCCAGCATGATAGCTCCTTGCCCCTAATCAAACAGAGCTTTGCTGTACGTATTTTAAAGGCCCTGAGAGAGCAAATGAGATGTGCCTTGTTCTGGAATCCAGAAAGCAGTGCCTAAGCCCTCTAGAGACGGTTTAGCTGCTAACTCGGCAGAGACTGACATCATCCACCTCTGCTGGGAGATTGTGCCCCATAGACTATCAACAGCTGAACAGCTTTCAGCCCCATTTAAAAGAGCAGTCCAATTCCACCACTACTTCGTAGCTTAAATATCTGTGCAGCCAGAAAATAATTGCCAAGGTCTATCTCCCTCTTGCACAAAGCTGGTATTTTGCTTTTCATCTTTTCAACTACTTGAAATATCCTCTCTGCTAAGCTCTGGCAGTAGGGAGGGAGGCAGCAGGTCTCAGGGGTTTGAACCACCGTCACCCTCAGTCACAGTATAATGCCTTCTCTCTTTTGATATTGCCTCTTGAGTTGAGTTACTTCCTCCTTGTCCACTTTCATGCCAAAACCCAGTACGTGTGTGTATATATATAACATTACATTTTCTTAACAAGATTTTCTTCCTTGGCTCTTTTCCACACGTATCTTCGTGAAAGCTGGCTGTCTAGCAGCATTTTTTCAAAAGCAAGCACCACTTATTTCAGTGTCTCAAGGCTTCATTCATACTGCAGTAGATTTTACTGCAAGCATCCTTGTGATCTTTTCAGAACAAAAACTAGGGCACCAAGGGAACAGAGGTTAAGAATTTTAAGAAATATTTAGATGCCAAAATCACTGAAGAACTCAATATATGCTGCTTCTTAAAGAAGCTACTTTACTAAATTTACACCAGCATGTAGGGCAGAAGTGAGAACTCAACCCTAAGCCTGTTTTCCCCTGGTGATATGACACCCTTCCTTGGAGCGTAATATAAATCCATGAAATGCACAAATTCAACAGTCACACAGACAGTGACTTTCAGAGAAAAATATGTATTAAACCACATTTTAACACTTGACTGAAATGTTTTCTCCTCAGATACACCAGTGACAGAAAGGTCTCTGAACCACCAATTTCCTACACTTAAACTCCAGGCAACATTTGGCCCTTTTAGCTAAAATATACTACAAAGGTATAGTAGAAGTACATCAGTGTGACCAAAAGAGAAAATGAACTATCAACAGCTTTAGTATTACAGGAGATTATTTCAGGAGACTTATCCCAGGAGTTAATACCTAAACAGTGCATTTATCACCAACCCTTACTCCTTACTGAATCAATATATCCATAATGTTTGATAGAGCAAACTGAAATACCTGAAAGCATCCATCGCTAAGCACAAAATGGCATCTATACTCAAGTCTTTTTTTTTTCCACTCAGTTCCAGTTCACTGGACCTGGATTTACTTTGCAAAGTTACTTCAAAAAAGCAATATAGTACTTATCACAATTTTCATAAGCCAAAGGAATATGAAATATACAGACACCAAAAAGAGCAGAACTAAATTCCCAAATGAGGTCACTTTACAGCAAAGACCAAAGATATGCAGAAATACAACTATCAGACTAAGATCAGTGGAGACACAGATTAAAAAGGGATCTCGATCAAAATAGGTAAGAGTCATACTTGAAGGGTCACATGAAGTTTTTGCATTGTTCTCCTTGCTCAAAACTGTCAAATACCTCAAGCAAATAACCAGTCACAATAATTTTAAGATGTGTTCTCCTTTTCTCTATAGAAAAGTAGAAAAAGATAAGTTATTCCTTTTGGAGCAAATGTTTATGAGTAAGAAAATTTTAACATCTGAAAGAATATTTATGCTCTGAAATACCAGTCTATGTTTTTCCCTACCACCCATATTTTTCACAATTTAAAAATCTGTAGTAATGTTTTTTCATGTTCATGTAGACTGCAACACCTGTAGGCCACATCTTGAGTACTGTGTGCAGTTCTGGTCTCCCCAGTTTAAGAAGGATGTTGAGCTGCTCGAGAGGGTCCAGAGAAGGGCAACGAGGATGGCGAAAAAATTGGAGGACAGGCCCTATGGGGAGCAGCTACGGGAACTGGGGTTGTTCAACTTGGAGAAGAGGAGGCTCAGAGGTGACCTCATTGCTGTTTACAACAACCTGCAGGGAGGTTGCAGCCAGGTGGGTGTGGATCTCTTCTCTCAGGCTGATGACACCAGAACAAGAGTACATGGCTTTAAGCTATACTAGGGGAGGTTTAGTCTGAATGTTAGGAAGAGGTTTTTCACAGAGAAAGTGATCTCTCAGTGGAATGGTCTACTCAGGGAGGTGGTGGAGTTGCCATCCCTGGAGGTGTTTAAGAGAAGACTCGATGAGGAGCTCAGTGACATGGTCTAGTTGGTGGGAGGCTTGGGAGTTGGACTAGATGATCCTGTGGGTCCCTTCCAACTCGGAATAATCTGTGAACATGGGAGTAGATAGGGTTAAATTACATAATTACTTTGCCCAAGTAACTCATGTTTATGTTCCTCTTCCCATTATACTGCAGTTCTATAAATCCCACTGGTGAAATACAAAGATTTAACAGCACCTCAGGAGACTTTTTCAGGTTGATTTTGATCTGTTGAAACAGTTGGTATAAAGGTTGTTTGATTGTTTTATTTTCTCTGCCTCAAGCAAAAGCATTATTCTAGTTCTTCGGTAGCAATTCTCAGGCTTTTTAATCAGAGAAAGCAATAAAAATTGTTTGAAGTATTCACACCTAACTGGTATCACATTTGCTATCTGTAAACAAGCAATTAGCTGTCTCTTTTATCAAACACCACAATGAGACCAGCAGAATTGCTCTCACCTTGCATCAGTAAAACTTCATAGATAAAATACAACAAGTATCTCCCACTTCAGGTTAAAAAAAACCCCAGAACTTTTACATCTCAGTAAATAGCTATGCTAACAGTCTCTTGAGTCACACATACTAAACAGAAGATGACTATTAGGTTAAGAATGTTAGACATTTATTTGTATTGAAATATTTTGCTGGTGGGAATTGCAGAATCCTGATGTCAATTTACCTTACATGTTTACGCTACTATTTCATCTCTGGGAGAGTTTATTATTGAGGCTAAATGTTTGTAGGACAGAGCTTTTTCCAAATGAACAAATTACAGTACTTCTGACTGTTTACATTGGAAGGTCAGGACCAAACCCTCTCTTTGGGAAAAGAGACATACTAACCCCCACTACTATCCTGAAGTACCTACATTTTTGGCAGTCCATTCTATCTTGGGAGGTAATCCCCAGTAAACATTACATTCAGTAATCCTTATACCTCCTCCACCCAATACACTGAAAAATACCTTTGTTGAACAAAAAAGAAAAACCAAACCCCAGTGAGTCAATGACAACACAAACGTAAACACAGCCAAAGACAGAAATGAATCATGCGAGCATAGACATGCCAATAACATCAGCCTAGAGAGACACTAAAAAAATCCCCAAACACTGAAGACCTCAACTTGTCCTATGACTCGGATCACTGAGTTCAGTCTAGACGATCTCACGCAACTCAAATTAAGCACATACAACCTAGCCTAAAAACAATAGTTTTTACAGATAGATCTCCCTAAGATGATTATAAATCTTCTCATTTTTATTTGAATTTACTTATGGACAAAACAATTTTATTTACTACAGAAAATATTTTAAGCTTCAATATCAAGAATTCATGTTTCGTTTTAGCCATTTCTTGCTACAGAAAACAAGCTCTCTACTCAAAAACTGACTTCCATTTCCCCTGATACTCCAACTTGCTTGCGACTACATGTCTTAATTCAGAGACACTGGTGACTAGAATTTTATGCAGTACTGCACTATTCAGAGTCTTGAGCATGACGACATGTATTTGGGAGGGGGTTAAATTTGCTGTATATTTCTACTGGAAATCCTGGGTGTTGTTTACTCTTTCCATAAAATCATCACATAAATGACTTAACACTTTCAGAAATAGTCTCCATAACCATGATATTCAGTCTTCATTGCTGAGTCCCTAAAGAGTCTAGCTGTCAAGAGAATCCAGGCCTCTCTACATGATATTTTGTGCTTCCTTCATGTTTTAAGTCCCTCCAAGCTTCAAAAGAATAAAAAATAATACCCAAAACTGCACTACAGCAAGAGCTCTAACATTGATTTCCCTCCAGTCTTGCACTTCCTTTCCCAAAACCCCACACTTGCTAACCTAAAATACTCTCTAAAAAACAGGTTGTCTCATGAAAAACAGGCTAAAAATTAATTTTCCAAAGTTATCCAGAAACAGCTATAGAGGTGTCTTTTCTACTCAAAATCATCATTTGCCAGGGGGAGCGGCAGAGATCAGTGTTGAGTGCAGAGTAATACCTCAGTAATTATTTTGACTTTCTCTAGACACTGGGGTAGTAACTGATGAGATACATGAACCCTTTCAAGTTATGAGACTTATGAAAACTTCGGTTTTCATTTAGAAATCTATACCTTCAACTTCATTTAGCTGAAAATTACTTCATCATCCTGAGTGGAATACGTCCAGCCCTCACCCCTCTGAGCTCTGAATCTCCATCATGGCAGCAACATTTTAGCACTCTTTGCGAGTTGCCATCTTCTTATTAAGCTACAATGAGTTTCTTAATAGGAAATGTGGAGTAACAGATAAAGTCAAAAGTTAAAAATTAAGAAGAATTACAGAGGAAAGAATAGCTGCTGCTTCGTGAAGACTCTAGCTCTCAGATAACATAAAGCCACATTGTCCAAAAAAGGTTCCCTACGCTCTGATAAGTACCTGTTATAACAGGATGCAAGGTGCAATGGAAGAACATGATAGTCTAGCGTACTATTACGCAGCAACTGCAAAACGACCATGACATTAGAACTACTCAGCATGGATTTAGGAGAGGCAGGTCTTGCCTGACCAACCTAACCTGCTTTTATGATCTGGTGACTCGCCTGGTTGATGATTAAAAGGCCATGGATGTTGTGTACTTGGATCTTAGCAAAGCCTTTTACACAGTTTCCCATGGTAAGCTTCTGGAGATACTCATAGAACATGGACTGGATAGAAGCATTTTATGTTGAGCCAAGAGCTGGTTGGATGGACGAGCTCAGAGAGTGTTGGTGAATGGTGCCACATCCAGATGGCAGCCAGTCACCACTGGAGTCCCACAGGTGTAAGTGTTAGGCCCGGCATTGTTCAACATCTTTATTGATGATATGGACGAGGGAATTGAATCACAGAAAATTATGAGTTGGAAGGGACCCACAAGGATCATCTAGTCCAACTCANTTCCTCCCCCAGCCGATAACGGTGCATGGGGTTGTTATGGCCGAAGTGAAGAACCCGGCACTTAGTTATGTTAAATCTCATACTGTTAGAGCATGCCCATCTCTCCAGTCTGTCAAGGTCCCTCTGGAGGGCCTTCCTACCCTCCGGCAGTTCAACATTTGCCCCCAGCTTAGTATCATCTGCAAACTTGCTGATGATGGATTGAATTCCCTCGTCCATGTCATCGATAAAGATGTTGAACAGTACTGGGCCCAACACTGACTCCTGTGGGACTCCACTGGTGACTGGCCGCCAGTCCGATGTTGCACCATTCACCACCACCCTCTGAGCTCGCCCTTCCAACCAGTTTGTGACCCAGCATAAAATGTTCCTTTCCAGCCCGTGCTTTACAAGTTTCTCCTGAAGCTTATTGTGGGAAACCGTGTCAATTGAGTCCAACATCAGCAAGTTTGGAGATGATACCAAGCTGGGGGCAAACGTCGAACTGCCAGAGGGTAGGAGGGCCTTCAGGGGGACCTTGAAAGACTAGAGAAATGGCAGACTCCAACAGTATGAGATTTAACAAGTCTTAGTGCCAGATTCTTCACTTTGGACATAACAACCCCATGCATCGCTATCGATTGGGGAACGAGTGGCTGGCAAGTGGTGAAGTGGAGAGGGATTTAGGAGTAATGAGTGACAGGAAACTCAATATGAGCCAGCAGTGTGCCCACGTGGCTAAGAAGGCCAATGGCATCCTGGCCTGTAGTAGGAACAGTGTGATCAGTCAGACTAGGGAAGTTGCCCTTCCCCTGTACTCAGCCCTGGTCAGACCACATCTTGAGTACTGTGTGCAGTTCTGGGCTCCCCAGTTTAGGAAGGATGTCAAGCTGCTTGAGAGGGTCCAGAGAAGGGTGACAAGGATGGTGAAAGGACTGGAGGACAAGCCCTATGGGGAGTGGCTACGGGAACTGGGGTTGTTCAGCCTGGAGAAGAGGAGACTCAGAGGTGACCTCATTGCTGTTTACTACTACCTGCAGGGAGGTTGCCACCAGGTGGGTGTGAATATCTTCTCTCAGGCTGACGACACCAGAACAAGAGAACATGGCCTTAAGCCACGACAGGGGAGGTCTAGACTGAATGTTAGTAAGAGGTTTTGCAGAGAGAGTGATCGCTCATTGGAATGGTCTGCCCAGGGAGTTGGTGGAGTCACCATCCCCGGAGGTGTTTAAGAGAAGACTGGATGAGGAGCTTAGTGACATGGTCTAGTTGGTGGGAGGCTGTTTGCAAGTTGGACTAGATGATCCTGTGGGTCCCTTCCAACTCAGAGGGACCTGTGAACCTATGAACAGAGCAGTGAGCAGACATTGTGGCCTTTCTTCTGCAAACATTCTGCAGAAAGGGAATGTGAAGATCCTTTTGATCTGTGCCATGTCATCCACCAAAAAAGAAGAGGTGTCTGTCACATCATCCAAAATTAGCAAAAATTACTGAAGTCATTCAAACTCCACCTAAACTTAAGAAGAAAAAGTATAAAAGCAGTTTGGAAATGGGAAGAATTTGGGAGAAAGACCTTCATGGAAATGACTGGGTCAGCTGTTGAGTTGAACCTACCTTCCTTCCTCCACATGGATACTTGTCTGCGTGAGCTGTAAACTATGTGCATTAAATATCTTCATTAAAGATTAGAACTTGCATTAGCTTCATAATTTTGTAGTAGATTGTATTTCTTTAGAGTTTGTTCTTATGCTTTGCCTTATACATATTATTATTACATTATTTTAGATGTGTTTTTGTAGCTGAACTATCACCAACTACCACAAACCTCTCTTGACTTACCACAATTTCTCTTAAAAAAGCGTGTTATTTTGTGAATTGTTAGAGGGAATCCTTTATAAAGGCATTGACAGTGGAATAACACATGGGAAAGATTCACTGAGGGATTTTCCATGTCACTGTTAAGTGGCAGTCCCCAAAAAAGGGTAACCAAATTATTCCCCTGCTCTGTGAAGGTCCCTCTCCCTCTCTCCAAGATGGGATGCTGACAGACTAACCAGGCATTAAAGGTTTTTGATTTCCCAGGGGCACTAACCGAGATATAAATTACTAAGGGTAGAGAAAATTGCCCCTCTTGAAGGGTTGGGCCAAAACTACCCTTTTTACGGGACAGGAAGTGAGACAATATTTCCATGTATGCATTTTTAATCATACTCTGGACAATCTATTCTGTTGGCTCTTCATACTTACCCTATCTTCTTGATATTGCTGTATTTACATGGCTAAACAGTACTTCACAACTGATTCCATTTTCCTTCTCAAGATATGGAACAGTCTAGTTTCTAGGAATTTTTTCCCCTCAAATGGGGTCTTGGAATTTGGAGAACATTCTGGGTCTTCCAATACAGTAGGCAATAGTTCTCTATCATCCCATTAATAAATCTATCCAGCACACAAGATTCAGCTTTTCTAAATTAGTTAATCCCTTTGATAAATTTTTACAGAGTCTTGAATTACTGTTCCAAATACATTTACTGAAATATTTATTCACTAATTATAATATTAATCCCCAGATATAGTAACAATTTTTGTGTCCCTAAGCTCTTCAACCAGTTGTGAAGACTTCAAGTCTTTTTTCCCTTACACCAGTCACTCATTTGTTTCAATGAATCCTCATATAGAAATCAAACCAAGTCAAATAGGAATGACTTATATCCAAGTCATTTTCCATGATCAGCCTTTCCATCGTGACCCTCTCTGCTTAAAGTAATCAACTATACCTTCTAACTCAGTGACTGTCTATTGAAGGAATGTCTAAAACTTGGCTCTGAAGTTATTACTGTTAGATTTTACGGAGATGCAGAAACCTGGGGGACAGCAATGTCTCTTGATTAAATATAAGCATGAAATACCCCTTTTTCTCCTCAAAATTCTTTCATTACTCCTTAGTAGGCACCCAGAGGTCACACTGGAAATGCTAATGCTTCAAAGTCAGCATACATTTGATTTCATCCATAGAAGAGCAGAATCTGGAAAGTTATATGAAATATATACTTTTCATGTTTAAATGCTGCAGTATGTTTCTCAAAATATTTTAAAAAGAAGAGAAATAAATCTTTGAAGTGGAAAGCTAATAAACATTCACATATGCATTTTGCTCATCTCTGAATGTAGTGGTAGTTTAGTTATTCCCTTGTTTATGTAGTAGGACAAAAATCAGGAAAGATCATCAGCAAAAACTATTTGCCTGTCTATTAAATTTCTTTACTCCTGGTTGTTTAACATTTATTTTTAAAGTTATAACAAATAGTTCTTTTGCAGGAAAGTAGGATGACAGATTGTGGGAAGGAAAATATGAGCTGTATGGAAAGAGAGCAAGAAAAAGAGAGTGACTAATCCAACAAACCTGCTAAGAGCAAGTGGAGAGCAGAAAATGAAAAATCGCCTCTCCTAGCCCACACCATCAAATTACAGTAGTGATATCCTATACAGGACTTAATCCCAATAAAGTATCACAACAGCAGAGANACTTCCCAAGTCCTACTGACAACACTATTCCTGATGCAGGCCAGGATACCATTAGCTTTTCTGGGCACCTGGGGACACTGCTGCCTCATGTTCACTTTTCTATCAACCAGCACTCCCAGGTCCCTTTCCACCTGATCATCCTGCAGCCACTCTACCCCCACTCTCCCTGCTACAGGGGAGAAAGTGAATTTTAAACAAATAGTTATAATTTTCTCTCCATATATATATTATTCAAGTATTTCTAAATTTAATTTATACTTCATCTTAATTGACCCAGGACAAAAACTAGCTTATTTACTCCTTCTAGTTGAATATTCAATTTTTTTTTTCATGTTCTGTTAATGTTATAAAGTGTTACACACAGAATCACACACAGAACATTACTGGGAGAAAGGAAAAAAATTTAATATAACAAATATATATATATATGTTCAAACAACAACAATAAAAGTATTAAAAAAAACCCCACACTGGAACGACAACTGTCAACAAGCGGCAAGATAAACAAGCACAAGGGGGAGGGGGGGAGGGTGCCTAGCTCAAGGGAAAACCAGGGCACCTCCGGGTCTCCAAGGGCAGGGGAAAAAGGTTCAGGGTAGGCAAACCAGTGCAGTAACAGCCAGTGATCCTTTCCTGAAATGTCCAAGGGGCTGCAGGGAGATCCAACCGTCAGCAGGGGAGAAGCTGTGCTGAGACGAGAAGTCAGAAGTCCACATGGTCCTGGGTGAAATGGCAGAGGTGAAAACAAGGCCTCCTCAGTCCCGAAGGTCCAAAATGAACCTCCCTCCTGTGAGACCAGGAGCTGTAGTTATAGGGCCTCGGACCCCTCCCACGTCACATGCCTTGTGGGTATGTCTTCACATGCCATTGGCAGTCACTCAGTCTGCCCTGGCCCTGAGGCCCTTCCCCTAGTGACATGCCTTGCTGGGAAGGGAAGATAAGAAAGGAATCCTCTATTGTTTGTCTGGTAGAAAGGAGAAGGCCCCTTCCCATGCCATATGCCTTGCCAGGAGATAAGACACAGGATCCTCCATTGTTTGTCAAGTGAAAAGGAGAGAAGCCCCTCCCCTGGCCACACTCCTTTCAGGGGAGGGAAAAGGAGATAAGAAGAGATACTAATTGTCTGTTCCAGTAAAAAGGAGAAAACTTTTACAATAGAACAAAAGGCCTCTCCCCATGACACTTTTCCTGAATGTAAAGTTAAATATTCTGCAGGAATCAAAGCAAGACTCTCAGGAGTCCATACCAGAATAAAATGTTATCTACCTGGTCTTTTGTCATCACCAACACTCAAGGAGAAGGCAGAGAATCGTTATTGAAAAATTATGATGACAGGTCCTATGCACCTTAAAAAAACCACCACAATGAAGTAAGAACAAAAATATGGGGTGATCTTTGGGGGGAAATATTTCAACGGTTTTATTAAATCACCACCAAATTTCTTTAGGGAAGACTTGAAGTGACAAGGTTATGAATAAACAATTCCTTTCAGATTCAAAAATCCATCTCTATCCCTTTTCTCTTTCACCCAGTCGTCTAAACTTTCTGCTGCCTTCAACTCCTTCAGAGACTGGAGAAAATGAAATCTTTTTACTTCCAGCATACCAGTAAAATTACACAGGATCAGTGAAATCACACCTGTAAACAACCCCTGGATTGCTTATATGTAGCTTAAAAAAACAGAGAAAGAATAAACCTATAAACACATCAACTTGGCTTCAACAATGTGTAAGAGAAAAACATAAATCAAGGACAGAGTACACTCAAAACAGAGAAGTTGAAAAAAATTACCAAATACTACATTGTCTACTAAAAATAGGCAGTATAAGAAACTTTCCTTTGAGCGCATAACACAGGACAAGTTAAAACCTGAGAAACAGATATGTAGATGTCTCTTAGCTGTACTTCTAAATCATCGTTTCAAACAAAATTTGAAAATTAAATTTCTCAAGGGCAGAGCTATGGATTTCATATTTATCATCAATTATCATCTGTTTTCAAACAAGAACTTGCTAATGACCAAAAACTAGAAACAATTTTCAGCTGGTGGGCCAATACTAAAGAAAAAAACCAGGCTAGATCAAAAATTTGATACTACAGTACTAGAAAAGAGTTGAGAGTAACCAGTACCAAATTCATTTAAGGAAAATATTTTTTAAAAAAAATAGTGAACGAGCTAGGAGTCAGCCATCTGGAGAGAGAGGATAAAGATGCCTGGATGCAGTTAGGATAGGACATGGACAAGATATGATTTGAGAACGTTGCAAGCTGCTGCTGAGGAAAACAAACTTCAACAGCTGCCTTTAAAATTTAATAAAACCAGACATCCAAGAGCTCGAAGGCAAGGATAGGAAGCTGGTTCTGCACAATACTCAGCTTTTTCTGCAAAGCTACTGAGCTCACCTCATGCAAGGATGGGTGTCTAGGCCGTTTCCAATGTCACACCTAACAACTTCTCCCTATCAGTCCTAATATATTGAAGTAAGAATGTGCTTACCAAGCAAACAAATTACAGTACTTCCCCTGCAACTAAAATCAAGTGGACTCCTAAAAGTATTTGCCCCCACTTGAAGTTCCTGACTTCTGGCCTGTATTTACCGCTCAGGGCTTAAAAATGCCTGGCATGGTTTTTATATTAAATACCCAGTACCTATCTATGCTAAGTCAAGTTCTGTCCTGATTTAAACTCCAGGGAACTCTAAATGAAGGAGATACAGAGTCCCTTTAAAATTCTTCCAAGATATGCGCAACCAGCCCGGCAGCGCGGTTC
>WEKX01022754.1:1088-23837 GCA_013390025.1 Pitta sordida | reverse complement strand
GCACTGGGATCATCTCCAGGCGTTGGGTTCCATCTCTTGTGGACACCCCCTACCCCTTCCCCATCCCAGGACCCTCATGCTTCAAACCCCCCCTCCCACCCCTCAGTTTTCCGTGTCCATCCCTCTGTCCCCGTGCTGTCCCCGCGTTGCCTCGAACGAGTCCGGAGCTGCTCCTCGCTGTGTCTCGAGCAGTTTGTTGTCTCGGGCAGGCAGGATTCCCCCAGGAGCTGTGTATTTTTAGTGCCCAATATTGTTTTAATCATAGTGAAGAGTGCTGCCTGGCAAATATTATTTTGGGAAGTGCAAAATTAACGATCCTGCTGTCAAGGAAGACTCGGATGGCAGCTAATGAGTTTGGAAGCGTGCGCTGGGTGGAGGATCCGCTACGGGATTAAAGCAGCATTGAATTTTTCCCTCTTCCAGGGAAAACTTTGTCCATTTTTTTGTGCCCCAGGTTTGGTTTTTTTTCCCCAGAGGTGGGTAACTCAGTTCCCTGACCCTTTTTGCAGGGTCTGGTTGATATGTGACTTTGTTCACCAGGGGTTTTCCCATGGGTCAAGTCCTTTGGGATTGAGCTGGGATCTCTCACTGGCCATGGGGTAAAGGGCTGCCCTGACCCTGCATCCCACGAGGACGAGCAGAGGATGGATTTTCCCTTGAAGGAGCCCTTGGTCCTTCTCACAGCCCTGGCTGAGCTGGTTCTCTGCCCCTCTTGAGTCTTGGGAGACTTTTCCAAAATGTTGTCTTGCTTTGTGTCCTGCATCCTGAGAGTCCATCCCTCTTGTGCTTTCCAGGGGTCCTTTCTGGATCCAGGGGTGAGGATCCCAGCTGCCTTTGGCTTCTCACACCCATGTGGAGCAGAGGATGGTGCATGGGCACACAGAAAGGGCAAATACAGAGTTTTTAGTGCTGCTTTGGGGGCTTTTGTATCTTCTCCCCAGTTGTGGTTGTGACTGGCTGGCAGCCAGCTCCAGACCTGCTTTTCTTCTTGCACAGTCTCTTTCATTTCTACTCAGCCGCTGATTTTCTTGGCAATTTGCAGTTGCTGTGTCCCCCTGCACCTTCTCCTCTCCTCTCAGGCTCCTGCCTGGAACATCTTGTTTCCAGCACTTTGTGCATCTCGTTGCAGGAAGCGGCTGCTGCGCGTCGCTCTCTCTGCCTTTGGAAATTCCTTCTCTACCAATTTGCAATAATAATCCTTTTTCTGTTGCTGATTTATGAATGATTTATTGGGGCAGCCCTGCTTTGGAGTGCTGGGGTTCAGCAGGTTCCTCCTTTCAGGCTCTGAGTTTTGGGGGTGCTTTGCCGCTGACTGCAGGTCCTTAAGGCTCAACCTCAGATTTAGAAAACCTGGAGCAGAAAGAGGCGAAAGAGGGACCTGTGGCCCTGTGAATGCTGCCCTGGAGCTCATCCCAGGGTCTTTTGGTAGAGGAAAACGGCCTGCACTCTGTGCTTTGGGGGTTTTGAGCGTGGGTTCCTTGGCTCACGGAATCAGTTCAGGCTGTAAAAGACCTTTTGGACTGAGACTGACCCAACACCCCCATGGCAACGAGACCTGAGCTCTGAGTGCCACGTCTTTGGACATCTCCAGGGTTGGGGACTCCAAACCTCCCAGGGCAGCCCCTTCCAATGTCTGATCACCCTTTCTGGGAAGAAATTCCTCCTGACGTCCAACCTGAACCTCCACGGTGCAGCTTGAGACAGTGTCCACTCGTCCTAACGGGCTCCTTCCCACCCAGAGATGTATCTTCACATCTCTCCTTGTCCTTGGACACAGGGATGCTGCAGGATCCCATCCCAAAGGGCTGCTGCTGGCCTGGACATGAGCTCCTTGCTCCCTCCTGCCTCTCTTGCCTCTCCCTCCTTGGAAAAGCTCCATGAGCTCCAAAAGCTCCCAGAAAGATGTGACAGAGATTTCCCTGTGTTGGGGAGCCAGGGCTGGGCAGAAGTGTTTCTGTTCCTGGAATACTGTGGCAGTTTTGGGCACTGCACTGTAAGGAGGATCTTGAGCCACTGGGGAGTGTCCAAAGGAGGGAAGGAAGGTGGGGAAGGGCCTGGAGGGGAAGGTGTGAGGAGCAGCTGAGGGCACTCTGGAGAAGAGGAGCCTGAGGGGAGTTGTCACCTCATGGCAGTGACACCTTCCTGGGGAGGGGCAGAGGAGGGGCAGGGACTGATCTCTGCTCTGGGGGGAGCAGGGACAGGAGGCAGGGAATGGGCAGGGGGAGGTTGGATCTCAGGACAAGGTTGTTGTTCTTCCCCCAGAGGGTGGTTGGGCAGTGCCCAGGCTCCCCAGGGCAGTGGGCACAGCCCCAAGGCTGCCAGAGCTGCAGGAGGGTTGGGATGATCCTCTGGGGATGGGCCTGTGCAGGGCTGAGGGTTGGACTCCAGGATCCTCGTGGGTCCCTTCCAACCTGTCCTGGGATTCTGGGATAATTTGTGCATTAGCTCTGGAGGCCACTCGTGGCTTTTCCCAAGGCCTGTGCTGAAGCAAAGCTCTTGCTGGGGAAATAAAGAGATTTAACAGCCCCAAGGGGTCCCCCCCAGCCAGGGAGGGAGGCAAAGCCATTCCAGTCCAGCCTGGAGCTGCCTGCCAGGGATAATTCCTCTGGGAGCTCGTCCTGGTTCTTCCTCTGACCTCCACCCACTGCAAACCACCCTCCACACCGAGCCACCAGCCCTTGGATATCTCCATGCCATTAATGCGATGCCCTGGGCTCCTTGGCACCTCTCTTGGCATTCCCAAGACATTTCAGAAGCCGGTGCTGGTTGCTGTATGGATGCAGTGTTGATTTTATGAATTTCAGATATTATTAGGGCAGCCAAACAGCCTCCTTTTCTTTTTTACACAAGCATTTCTGGGCATCAGGCAGGTGTTTTCCATGCAGATCCTCAACCTTTCCTCTTCTGCCACCCTCCCCCGAGGCGTGGAGGAGGCCAGGCTGCTCCAACAGATTGGAGTGGAACATTATTTATTTGTCAAGGTCCTTGGCTGCAGCAGGGAAGAGCAGAGAGTGACACCAGGGACTGGCACAGCACGGAGCCACCTGGCATGGGATGCCCTGGAGCGAGAGTTACTGGTGAAAAATGATGTTTTTTCAGGGCTTGGCTCTTTCTGGAGGAGAAAAGGCAGCACTTGGTTTGAGCTGGGGAGCTGGGTTGGGTGTGTGGTGATGCCCGGCTGCTCCTGGAGCCGCTGTGTGATCCGGGAATTGGGCTCTGCTCAGGCTGGACCATCCCTGTCCACCCTCGTGGTGTGATTTCCCTGAGTTTGTGTCCTCAGGTTAAATTGGGAGGGTTTGGGAACGAGGGGATTCGGGAAGTTGAGGGCTGTGCCCTTCAGTCTCATCCCAAGTCACCTGCCGTATCCAGGTATGTATCCAAGCACCTGGCGCCCTCCAGGAATGCCAAGGTGCCCTTCCCCTGGTCTGTGATTAAAGCTGCTCCTGAGAGCCCTGATGCCCAGTTGGATTCAGTTCTAAGGACCCTACGGATGTGGAACGAGGGTCTCCCTGGATTGGCACCAGTGGGGTTTGCCAGGTGGTTTTGAGTGAAGGATTGTTTGGAGCACAATTCCTGCAGGTGATAAAGGATCTGTGTAGGTCCAGACCTTGCCTGTTCCTGGAGCTTTTAAACTTCAAGTTAGAGAGGAAAAAAGGATTGGATTTATGGAGCTGTCCTCACTAAGTGACCCTCAAATTCCTAATTTACAAACCGCCTCTTTACAGACAGCTCGGCTCTTCACCGGGGCGTGTCAAAGTGGCTCCTTTAGTGTTTATTGGTTTGATTTAGGTGCTGCAGCTTCCTATCAAACCCCTGGCTGTTGGCACAGGGAACCTATTCCATCTTTCCCTGGTGGAGAGTCTTTCCTGCCTCCTCTTTCCATGTTTGGGGAGTTCCAGTGCCCTGAGCGTGTGGGTTTGGGTGCACCAAAACGATCCTGCATTTCTGGGATGGGATGGGATGGGAGTCCCCTCTCCCCCTCCCATAATGACATTTCATGAGGAGAGATGACATCCAGCTGATTAAACAGGGGATGTTCAGTGGGAAAACGAGGGCGAGTCCCAGCAGCACCTGGGAAGAGCATTTTGCTGGGAATGGACCCACCTTTGGAGATGCCACCCCCCACTCCCTCATCTCCATGCAGCCACCAGAGGGGAAGGTTTCCCACCAAAGCCACGGCTCAGGTCCCAGATCTGGAGATGAGACTCATTTTCCTGGAGACCCCCTGGGATTGGGGCGGATGGTCCGTGATGGGAATGTGCCGTTGGTCCCCAGGGAATGATGCTGCAGGTGGTTGTGTGGGTGCCCACTGGCTCTGCAGACACCTCTGTCTCCTCCAAAGTTCACTCATGAACCAAAACCTGCAGTTGCAGAACCGCCCTTCGCCGTTGGCCGCTCCATTTCCAGGGGCAAATGGCACTTTTCCAAATTCCAACGGGACCAAACGCTCCAGGCTGAGCCAACTGTGCACAGAACGACTCCTCTGGGAAGAAACACACTGATTTCCCCCCCCCTCCCCTTCCCCTGAAATCCATATCTCTGGCTAATGCTAATTACATGTCTGTGAATGATGCTAATTGCACACAACCTCTGGGAAGACACATGTGCATAATAATACCTCGGTCTCCAAACCTCCTCTTCAGAAACCTCATGAATATGCCTCAAATGCCTCAATTTTGTCCCCTGAAACACTCCCTGCTCCGTCACGAGGCCAACGAGCGCGGAGGGGGGTGGAGGAGCCGCTTCCCAGCCGCCGATCTAGGTCATGCTCCACTTTCTCCAGCTGCTGGGACCTTCCTCCTTCCAAACCTCTTTGTGGATCCATGGAGGTGGCATCGAGCGGCTGGAGAAGGACTGGGATCGCTGTGGACCTTCTTCAGCCCATGGATGTGGATGGAGTTGTCCAGATGTTGGGCTTGGAAGACTTGGCCATGAACGTCGGAGTTTGGGTCAATACGGGGAGAGGGGTTGGGGAATAAATGTCTTTTTTGGGGGGCTGCGTCTATGCTGAGGGCCATCTGGGTGGCCTCTGTTTTTCACCAAACAACACACATATTTGTTCTTCTAAATGTACTCCAGGCCCTCCCAGAAACATATTTCCCCGTGTTTGTGCTCCCCACCCCAAGTCTCTCCTTGCCCCCCAAGNACTTATCCCCCCAACCCCTCTTCCCATATTGACCCAAACCCCAATGTTCATGGCCAAGTCTTCCAAACCCAACATCTGGACAACACCATCCATATCCATGGGCTGAAGAAGGTCCACAGTGATTCCAGCCCTTCTCCAACTCAGGAGGCTCCTGCTCGGTGCTGCGTCCATGGATCCAAAAAGACACTTGTCCCCTCAACCCCTCCCCCCATATTGCCCCATGTCCCCAAATCAAGATATTTGCTCTTCCAGATGTTCTCCAGGCCCATCCAGAAACGAATTTCCCCATTTTTGTGCTCCCCAACCCCATATCTCTCCTTGGCCCCCCAAGCTCCCAGGGATGCTCTGGGAGGTCCCTCACCAGCCCTGTGGATCTTTCCTGGCTGTGTGAACCCTCCGTGCCGGTCCCGGGGGGACGTACGGCTCGTTCCTGGGACTCTGGCTGTCTCCAAGGCTGGTAAATATAGCTCCAGCTATGTCTGCATGCGTGTGACAGTCTGTGCAGCCAAGCTCTATTTTTAGGAATGCTGGCAGAGGACACACACACACACACGGATCTAATCACAGCTTCTCCCAGGCAAATGTTCCCTTTCTCCGGCTTTCAAGCCATGCTTATCAATTTCCTCCGCATTGTTTCCTTCCCTTCTCCTGTGACATGACAACCTGCTCCAGGGAGGAGGGAGAGAACGAGCTGGGATGGGAAAGGAAATCGAGAGTGGGGGATATCTGGGTGGGAGCAGCGTTTTCCCTCCCCCAAATTCAGGGATGCTCTTCCAGGCAACAGCCCTGTGGGTGGGACTGGGAAATGCTCTGGGGGCTTGGAGACGTTCCAGGGGTTGGGTGCCCCTTGGGACAGCTGGGTGGGAATGCAGGGAAGGCTGGAATGTCCCCAAGATGCCCAGGTGGGGTTGGGGGATGTTCCAGGGGCTTGGGGGATACTCTGGGGGATTGGAGATGCTCCAGGGGCTGGATATCCCTTGGGACAGCTGGATGGTAATTCAGGGAAGGCTGGAATGTCCTCAAGATACCCAGGTGGTGTTGAGGGCTGCTCCGGGGGATTGGAGATGTTCCAGGGGCTGGGTGTCCCTTGGAACAACTGGGTGGGAATTCAAGGAGTGCTGGAATGTCCCCAAGGTGCCCAGGTGGGGTTGGGGGTGTTCCAGGGGCTGGGTGTCCCTTGGGACAGCTGGGTGGAAATGCAGGGAAGGCTGGAATGTCCCCTGCATGCCCAGGTGGGGTTGGGGGATGCTCCAACGTCTAGGATGATGCTTTGGGGGATGGAGATGCTCCAGGGTCTGGATGTCCCTTGGGACAGCTGGGTGGGTATTCAGGGAATGCTGGAATGTCCCCAGGGTGCCCAGATTTGTTTGTGGAGGTTGGAGGAAGAGCTCGGAGCAGGGAGGAAGGTGGAGGAACACAACCCCCGTCCTCCAGCCTGGGATTTCAGTGCCGCTGGCAGGAAAGGGCTGTTCATTTATTAAGGCTTGGAAGATATCCAGCTTTTCCTTGGTGTGTTTTCCTCTTGGCACAGTCCTCCAGGGAGGGATGGCATCGGTGACAGGTCAGGAACGTGTCCTTAAAAAGTCCTGGTGTGTGTCCAGGAGAGTGAACAGCCCCAAAAATCCCCCAGTGCTGCCCGTGGGAGGAATATCTTGATTTATTGAGTCCACCCCAAGGGCCACACGTGGTTGGAATTCCAAGGGTGACCGGCCTCCAACAGCGCCAAGCTGGGAATATTTCCATAAACGTGTATTTTTCCTTCAGCTGAGGCAAGAGGAGCTTCCCAGGGTCTCTCCCCAATTCATTATGTGGTCAGAATTAATTAATTTAACCCCTTGGCTTCTCCATTTGGGAAGACACGGGAATATTAATTTCGATGGGAGGTGACAAAGACGGATGAAGCCACTTAAGGCTCCCCTGGAGCTTCCAGAGCAGGTCCTGGTTGCTCCAGATAATGAAACTAAAGCGGTTTGAGCTCCCAAATTCCCGGCGTTCCTTGTCTGGCATGAACAGAGCAGGAAAAAATTCCTCGTGGTTTAAACACCGTTTTGGGGTGAAAACTGCTTTTCTCACAGCCAGCTACAAAAGAGTTTTGTCAGGTAGAAATTTAATTTAATTTCAATTTAATTTTTAAAAATTCTACTTGAAAATCCTCTCTTGATTAAAAATACCCCAACCCTTATTTAGAAAATACTCCTAATTTAAAAGATAGTGATTTAAGGGAATGCTAATTTTTAAAAATAATTATTTAAAATAAATCCTAATTTTGAAAAAAATTTTTAAAAGTGCAATTAAAAATCTCTCCTAATTATAAAACCACCATAATTTAAAAAAAATCCAGATTTTTTAAAAAGATGGCAATTTAAAGAAATGCTAATTTTAAAAACCTGAAATTAGAGCAAAAATTGTAAATCAAAAAACCCCAGTACGTAATTGAAAAAATTGTAATTTTAGAAAATCCTAATTAAAAAAACCTACTTTAAAAATTCCTACTCAAAAAATCCTAATTAAAAAAAATCCTAATAAAAAGTCCTAATTCAAAAAACCCACCTCAAGACCTTGTTCCCACCAACCCTCTGCTCTTCCAGCTCTTCCCAAAATCTATTTTCTAAACGAGCTCCTTCCTTCCCTTTCCCAATCCCCATAAACACCGGGAAGACGCTCTCCCACTTTTTAAAGCCCTTTCTTAGATCGATGGCTTTAAATGAAAAAAACCAACCCAAAATAAACCCCGCTTTTGGATACGAATGTGGCATTTACTTCCCTAATGCCTCTCCTGCTCTAAGCTCCCCTCAAATCCATGGAGCCACTTTAATCCATGGAGCAGAATTCCCCTCATTTTGATGCTAATGCAGCATTTCATGCAGATAATGTGCTCGAACCAGGCTGAGATGCTTTAAAGGTGAAGCCAAGAGCTTCCAGGAACTGCTGGTGGCTCCCTTTCCTCCTCCTGCTCCACTTCCACGGGCAAAGCCGGGTCTTTGCCAAGCTCGCTGGCAGATCCAAGGCGAAGCGAAGCTCGACCTGTGGGACTTGGCTCATCTTCTTTAATTTAATCAAAATAAGACAAATGGCCTTGCCTTGCCTTCCTTTCCTTTCTCTTGCCTTGCCTTGCCTTGCCTTGCCTTGCCTTGCCTTGCCTTCCCTTCCCTTCCCTTCCCAAACCTTCCCAAACCTTCCCTTCCCAAACCTTCCCTTCCCAAACCTTCCCAAACCTTCCCAAACCTTCCCAAACCTTCCCTTCCCAAACCTTCCCTTCCCAAACCTTCCCTTCCGAAACCTTCCTAAACCTTCCCCAACCTTCCCTTCCCTCGTGGTCTGGATTCAGCCTCCACCATCCCTGCCCTCAAAGCCAGCAGTGGATTTTTGAAGCCAGGAAGAACATCTCCTCACTCCTCTCTTCCTGCTCTCAAGCTTCCACATCTCCTCTTGGCGTCGTCCAGAGGTGGGAATTGCTGATCCCACCCGGAATATCTCATGACATTCCTCCCAGCGCGTCACTTGGGTGTCCCCTGGGGTTGGGAGAGGAGCTGCTCCTTCCATTCTCTGTCCAGAGGCAAAATAACAATAACAAAGCTCCGAATGTGGGTCGTTGTGAACTGTATCTTTATTAGGGGAGAAGGAAAGAATTCCTCACGTTTCCATTTTGGGTCAGCAGGTGTCAGAGGGCCTGCCAAGAAAATTCCTGGTTGGAAAGAAATCCATTTATTTGTGGAAACCTGGTTTTGTTTTGAACAAATCAAAGGCAAGGCACGTCAAGGTTTGGAAAGACTTTCAACTGTGCTTTACTCTGACGACATCAAGAGAAAAGAAAAGATGGATCACCATCCCTGCCCCTGTGATCTGGGTCTGAACGTGCCTGTGAGAGGCAGTTGCTGTGTCCAACATCTCCTGCCCTCGACGCGGTAGAATAATCCCCCCCCAAATCCCGAGCGCAGACAGGACCAAGTGGAGGCTCCTCACTCTGCTTTTGCAAATTAGTATCATTCCTCTTCATTAGTAGCGCTCGCTAAAGAGCAGCCACGCCATCAGGAAGCCCAAGGAGGGGAAAAGGGGTTGTTGGTTGTATTAGATGCTCTGAGGAGCAGCTTGGTGTCTTCTCCTGGTGTGGGAGAAGAAAATGTTGGTGGTTGGATGTTTATGTTCCTTGTTTTCAGCTCTGCAGTGGGATAACCCCTTTCCCATCGGCCCCACTGTGACTGTGGTCATTGCTCAGGGGATGAGCTCCACGCAGACATGGCTGGGTCATACCTTGGCCATCCTAAGGTGAGGCCCATCTTGCTGGATGTGCCCTGTGGGATAACGATGGGATCTATCCGTGGGGGGGTCACCCCTAAACTTCTCTCCCTGGAAGGAACCTGGATCTGGAGGAGACCCCAGCGCAGCTCCTGGTGACAATGGGAAAGTGTCTCCTGGGGGATCAGAGGGAGCAGGGAGGGGAAACAAACCCCTTTTTTGCTTTGCTCCCTGGAATTCCTCCTTCCCAAGCAGCTCTGCCCTTGCCGTGTCCCTGGCTTGGAGGTTTTCCGGCAGCTCCGAGAAGAAGCTGGTCCAAGGTCAACAAGACTAAGCTGGAGCTGTGGGACTCTGCCTTCCTGCCTGCCCAAAGATGGGTCAATCCGGGTGACCCGACCCTTGCCAGGGCATCCCACAAACCCTTCTCCTGCTGGCAGTGCCACCCCCATCCCTGTGCCAGCCGCAAATCCAGGCGGGAAGGACCCTTTCAACCTTTCCTTGGACTGAAAGCTCTTGTGAAAGCCCTGCAGGCATCTGTCCTGAGCTGAACCACCCTCTGCCCGACAAAGCCGTCTCTCCCATTATCATAACTCCCGCTGACATTTCACCAGGACTTTCCTTCCCAAAGGGAATCCTGCGGCGCTTCTCCCGCCGCCGAAACGTGGCCACCAGCGAGGCGGGCGCCCGTCCCTCACCCTCCCGTGTCAGCTCCCAGGGCAGGGGGATGCTGCTCCAACACATCCCAGGGCAAGGCAGGAGAGTGCTGGGAAGTGCTCGGCTTGCTGGAAAAAGAGGGGATGTTTCGGAAGGAAAATCCTGGGAAAGCAGCTGGGCAGCAAGCACACGGTCTCCACGGGGGTGAAGTGTGAGTGGAGGGTGCCAGGAGGTCACTTCAGATCATGTCCTGAATTTATTCTCACCATTGTTAGAGTTTCAGTGCTGGAAAAGGTGTGGCACAGCCCCTCAGGTCCCACCTGGAGCAGGGATGGCAGGGAAAGGAAAGGGGGAAAGGCTTGGAAGGGGAAGGAGGTCACACCCTGCTGGGTCCCCACTTCAGCAGGAGGTTTTGGGAATCAATGGATGCAACCAGGAGAGCTCCTCCCTGCCCTTCCTTGCAGGTGGCACCTCAGCTGGTGACTGCACATCTCTGGTCCCTCGTGTCCCTCCTGTCCCTTGTGTCCCTCGTGTCCCTCATGTCCCTCGTGTCCCCCTGCCACTGGTGCTGGCGGATCCAAACCAAGCGTGTGGAAGGAACCCAGGCTGGACGGAGCGATCCGACCTCCTTTCCCAGGCTAAGCCCAGATTTTAGAGACGAGCTGTGTCACTGCAGGAGGTGGAGGGCGGTGGACAGAGCACGGAACAAATCCTTTGTGACAGCCGGGAAATGCCGTGGCCTTTGCGATGGAGCGGAGCTGACGGGCGGCTCCGCTCCCTGAGCTTCCCCTTCCAGAGCTGCTCGGCAGGGATTGCACCTGTGGCACCAGGGTGGCTTGGGGATGGAATCAGCAAAGGCAGGTCTGGACCCCTTGGATTGGTGCCTGAGCCCTTGGAGGGGGATTTTTCCATGTGGAGTAGGAGTTACATCCATAGTTATTGTCCCATTGTCAAGCCTAGGTGTTGTTTTGTTGTTTCATCCCCTTTTCCTGAGCCTTCCACCACAGCCAGAGCCACTGATGCCAAGCTCACCCCCACATCCCTGTGGATCTGCAGCAGTTCCTGCTGGGACACGTGTGGTTTGCAACAAAGTGAAGGAAATCTCAGGGATTCCTGGAGCATCGTCAGGATGTGGGACAGCTGGAGAACATTCCCTGCCATCCCCATTCCCGAGGTGGGGCAGCCTGCCAAGATTGTGCTTTCCAAGACCCATCATGCTCCAGCATGGAGCTGGGACAGCTTTCCTTGGCAAATCATGGGATTTTGGGAATTCCTAACCAAGCATCCCCCTTTCCTGGGATGAGCTGAGCTGCTCTGCCTGGAGCCCAGGGGGTTTCCAGGGCTTTTCCTCCCCTCTCCATCCTCCCGGCCAAGCTCATTTCCTCAATTAAACATTATCCAGGAGGATTTTTATTGGGAAGCCGTTTGTTCCTTAATTGAATTGCTCCCATTCCCAGCAGTGAGGAAAAGAGGAACAAAAAACCCAAGGGGAGGAAAAAGTGCTTAATTCACTTCTGCTCGAGAGGAGCTAATATTAATAAACTTCTGGATGAGGGGATCTGTAAGGGTTTCATGGAGGGATTAACTCCAAAGTGGTGATTAGATTTCCCGGAGTAAACTCCCAGATAAACAAGGGAGATGTGAAGACATGGATGTTATCCCTGGGAGGAGTGGGATCCTGGGAGGGAGTCACTCCCTGCCCTGGGAGAGGGGACTTCCTGCAGGTTTATCCCAAATCCAAGCAGAGGTGATGCCCTGGGTCCTTCCTAAAACATCCTGGATGTCACTCAGCAGGAGGACACAGCTTGGGTGGAGGTGGCACCTCTTGGAAGAACCGCATGGATTGAGGAGTGGGCCCTGGGATTGCTGGGTGTCCATCCTTGTGGGGAATGGATCCTTGGAAAAGTCTGGATGAGGCCTCCACGTGGCTTTTTCCGGGAGTACAGAGTGTGGGCCTTGGAGATTTAGGGGAGCCCTGGGTCAAATTTTTGATGCCTGGAGGAATTGGAGCTCTTTTCTCTGGCCTTTCCGGCTTTCTTTGAGTGAAATGTTTGATTTCAGGCGTCTCGACACGCTGCTCATTTCACCAAACAAATGCTTTGACTTTCGCCCTTTAAATTATTATATTTTTATTTTTTTCAGTTTAAAAATGAATATAAGTAGAAGCTACAACCCCCTGAAACAACATTGCACTGGGCTAAAGAAACACACATTTTCCTCAGGCTAAAAAATCTCTTTGTCCTCAACTCGGTTTTTTTTTTCCTCTTTGATTTTGCTGCTTTTTTTTTTTTTTTAATCCAAATATATTTTTTCCCTCAAGTTTTCGGTTTGTTCCCTGTATTAATTATCCATCCTCTCACCTGCTCCTTGGAGAGGGACACACAGACCTTGGTTCCTTCCCTTCTTCCATGTCCAGCTGGAGAACATCACCAGAAGGTTGATTTGGGTCCCCCCACATTCAAATCCTGCTCTTGGAGCTCCCGTTACCCGTCTGCTCCGGAGTCACAGGAGGCTTTTCCCAGATATTCTGCTGGGGTAGGTCCATGCAGAGTCCCCCCCAAGGATCAAACGAGGGAAAATCCACCCTGGATCTCAGCCAGGGTTTGGTGGGAATGAAGGACATCCAACGGGTGGTGGTTGATGGATGTGTGGAGGTTTGGGAGCTTCTCTGGTTCACGGTGGGCTCTGGAGAAGAGGAAAATCCATTCAGTGACAGATGAAGGACCAGCAGCTGCTCCAGAGGTGGGTGTTGGTTGTGTGTGGATGCTCCAAAACATGGAACGGTGACCGAGCTCCTTCAGGGGAGCCTCCCAGCCATGGGAGCCCATCAGAAACATCAGTTCAGCCCGACTTTTGGGGATGAAAAATGGATGTTCCCCCCATTTCTCAGGTGAAGGAGGTCTGGAATAGCCCAGGTCACCCAACCCAGAGAAGTCTCGGTGTGTTCCAGTCCTGGAGATGCAAGTCCCACTGGGAGTTGAATCCGTCCCAACATCCATGGGCAAGCTGTTTGGATTTCATTCCATGCACTGGTTTCCTTGAAGTGGAATATTTTAAGGGACAAGGGAGAAAAAAAAATAATTTAGAGAGTTGACAACACACTCCAAAAGTCATATTTTATCTGCTGTAAATTATGATGATCCTGTAGGGAGTGCTCTCCAGTGTTTGGATGCCTTCCCCCATAATTCCTGCTCATGACAGCCTGAGCTTAAACCCTGTGTGAGTTTATGGAAAAAGAAACAAAAAAGTCAAAACCAGCCCAAAAAAGTCCTTGTGGGAAGCTGGGGGTGCTCAGCCAAGGCAGGGGAGGGATGGGAAATGCCAAGAAGGGATTTGGTCCTTGCTCTCCCATGGGGTTTGAGGTCATTTCTGGGGGGAATTCTTCAAGGTCTTCTGGCTCTGGGTGTGCAGGGACTCACTGGGACCAGCAGCTGGTGACTCACAGGTGGGCGCCTTGGGATGCTCCGGAAGGAAATGGCCTCACTTTGCTCTGGGAATGATGGGGAAAAATGGCCTCCAGGAATAATGGGGAAAGATGTCCTCCAGGAATGATGGGGAAAAAATGGCCTTCAGGAATGATAGGCAGGCTGGAGGGAGGGTGGAGCTTTGCTTTGGGAATGATGGGAAAAAATGGCCTCCAGGAATGCTGGGAAGGCTGGAGAGAAGGTGAAGCCCCTCAATCACTTCTCAGTGCAGCCACAGGTCCCTTCCCCATCCCTGGAGATCCCAAACAGGCGGCACCACATCCCAGCCTGTGGTGTTGGCTCCTGCCACCCTTGTGCCGAGGTGTCCCCATCTGCCACCTGCCTTTGTCCCCAACATGCCTGGCTTTGAGGATGGGTGATCTGGACCCCTCCTGGGCTCCCCCACAACCCCGTATTCCCTGGAAGAGCGCTTTCCAAGGCTCCTTGCTCCCTAGGGAGGTGTTTAAATCCTCTCCATGTGCTCAAGAAATGCTGACGGATGACACGGGATGAAGACAAGGACAGGGAATTGGATTCTGCATCCTGGATCAGGCAGGACAGGTGGTTATTTCCACCTCAAAGCTGCAGAGAGGCTGGATCCTGCTCTGGCCAAACAAATTCCTGGTTATTTTTCCTATTATTAGATCACCAGGTCAGCTGATAAATACAACTTGTTTGAGTTAATTGTGCAACCCAATCCAATCCAAGCCCAGGGCCGTGTTAAATGGATTAAAAGCCAGTTAATGAGGAGATTCCAGGTGCTGTGCTTATCACTGAGCTGAAAAATGACATAAAAAGAAACACTGGACTTGTCTGAAGATTCCAAAACGTGGCGGAGGAGAAAAGGGAAGCAAAGGAATAAGGATGGATCCAAATCCATCTGCTGTGGGAATGGCAAGGTAGATCCGTGGATGCTGAGGACTAAGAGGAAGGAATGGAACATCTGTGTCCCTAAAAGATCCCTGGTGGCTCCAGGTGCTTCTGGGAGGGGAAGGGGACATATGGAAGCAGATGGTTGGGAACAGCATCATATTCCCATCATCCCAACCCATCCCGTGGCATTTGGGAAAACTGAAGCGTGGGGGTGCCCTGCAACACAAGGGCTGATGTGGGAGATGGTTTCTCCCCCCCCAAATCATGGAATACCTCTGGGTTTTAATGTTTTTTAGGGAATGTGGGTCTGGGGCTGCAGCACAAGGACTGTATGGAGATGGTTCTTCAACCCCAAATCATGGAGTACCTCTGGGTTTTAAAGTTTTGTAGGGAATGTGGATCCAGGGCTGTCCCTGGACAACCAAAGCCAAACCTTCCCTCTGATCCTTCACTTCTGGTTTCCTGACCCTGCCATCCTGAATTTTTTGAAAAACAGCCTCTTAATTGCTCGACACTCACTTCTTTGCTAATTAACCGCCTTGCAGCCATTTAGTAAATGATGCTCTTTGTTCCTGATTTGTTCCTAATTACCAGGAAAAGGTGATTCCTGCCTCTCAGAAGCGAACTCATTTTCACCTCCTGAGAAGCAGATTTCCTTATTTTTTCAGTTTGCCCGGCTGAGAGAGCCCATGTTTCCCATGGAAAGGCAGGTCCAGCTCCAGAGGGAGGTTCGATCCTGCAAAGTGATGTTTAGGTTCTTCTCCAGTCCCTTTGGAGGGCCTTGGAACTGCGCAAGGGCTCCCATGAGGGATTTTCCCTGGTTTCCTCACATGGCATCTCCATTTCATTTTATTTCCATGCTTTCTTGGACTTAGGGATTTATCTGGGGGAGTGTAGGGCAGGAATCATCCACTGAAATTCCAGGCAGGACTAAACATAGGAGGCTGTTAGCAAAAAAACCCCAAAACTAACTCTGTATCCAAAAAATAACAAAACCCCCCACGAACTTAAATCAACTCATAAAAACCTTATGAAAATTTACTAATCAAATAAACCCAATATGCAGAATATAACCTATAATATTATTGAACAATTAAAATATAATTACATCTTTAAACCAATAATTTTATTACGTATTAATTTAATTAAAATAAAAAATTGTATAATAATAGAAATCTTCAATCATAATTCATAATCCGTGGTCTTCTCCACAAGAAGAAAAAGAAAAGGAAAGCAATTCCTTCAGACGAGGTTTGAAAATTCCCAGGTGAAACTCTCCCATTCCCAGGTGAGATGTCCCATTTTGCCAGGCCAAGAACAACAACAAAAAACCCCTGTAAAAATCTTTCAAACACGTATTTTTCTGAGTTGGAATTCGATTTTGAAAAGACATGTTGCTCATCAGATGCTTTTAATGGATTTTCCGAGACAACTCAGGGTGTTTTTTCCTTAGGAAAGCACCCAAGTACAACCAAGGATCTGTTGAAATTCCAGGCAGGACTAAACACAGGAGGCTGCTGTGATTTAATATGAACCATAATATGGATATTACTCCTTTGTCATGCAGCAGCTTGTGGATTATTAAATTCTTCACACCCCAGGCTGGTTTTATTCCATAGATTCCATGCTCAGGTCGACAGGGATCTTGGAGATGGGCATCTTCCCCAGCGCCAGGGTTTGGTGGGTCCCCCTTGGCTCCAGTTTGGCATTTTTGGCAGCCAAGATGAGAACACAGGAATCCAGTCGGGTCTCCCATTCCATGGTACCACAAAGCCCTCCTTCCCCATTGATTGGGAGCTCATTAATATGCAAATTATCCCCGGCCACTGGTGACAGGACGAGAGGTCACAGTCTTAAGCTCCAACAGGGGAAGTTCAGAGTCGATATTAGGAAAAGGTTTGTCACTGACAGAGTGATCCGGGTTTGGAATGGGTTGACTCAATTGGTTGACTCAACCACAGAGGTGGTTGAGTCGCCAACCCTGGAGGTGTTCAGGGGGTTGACTTAAATATTCATGACTGCCTGATTTGAATATTCATGCACACCAAATTTGAATATTCATGCCCAACTATTTTGAATAGTCATGACCACCAAACTTGAACATNGTCACCAACCCTGGAGGTGTTCAGGGGGTTGCCTAATTTGAATATTCATGAGCACCAGATTTGAATATTAATGCCCACCAACCTTGAATATTCATGACCACCTAATCTGAGTACTCATGAGCAACTAATTTGAATATTAATGACCACCTGATTTGAATATTCGTGCGTGCAAGGTCACACATGCGCAGTTGTGAAACGGGCCTCCTTAATCGCTGAAAAATCACAGCGCAAAGATGTGAAGCCCCAATATGGGGGGTGTGAAGTGGAAGAGGGGCCGACTGTTCCTCGAATCTCACAAGGGTCGGGGTCTCGTCGGCTGCCGCGAATCCCGTGATCCGTGTCATGAATATGCAAATAAGCCCACGCGCACGTCCCCCTGATTTGAGGATTTAGGAATGTACAGATTTTAGTGAGCATAGTATAGGCTTAGAGATTTATGGGGGTCTCGTGAAACAGGGAAATTTTAGTGAGTTTTAGAAGGATTTTAGAAGGCTTGGTAGATTTCAGAGGCACTCACTGGGCCTGAAACTTTACATCCAGTATCAAAGGCTGTTTTCCAGTCCTGAGGTATTAACAGACCACGCTCCTGGCCAAAACATGGGTAAGGAATGCGAAACATCAGAGCTGGTTGGCCAAAAGGCTTAAAGCAAGGTTGGAATTTATGGCATAATGCTGAAGGGATCCGTATTCATGGATTAATTTGCATATGCATGTGGCAGGTGTATAAAGATGGATGACAAACATGGGGTGGGGCTTTTGGTATCTGACAGGACTTTGCAGGACAGTGATGTTCTTCCCTCGTTCCTGGGCCCCAGAATGAAGTCTTTTCCACAGCATGCATGTAAAACCTTGAGTCTGACTGATTTTCTTGAAATCATTCCCCTCCCTGTTGAGGTGACGGGAGCAGAGGCTGCTTGGTGGCTTTTGAGGGAATTCTGGAGTATGCAGGGTGCTCTGCTCCTATCCCTGTCCCATCCTCCCTTCCATCAGGTTATTCCACTGCCAATTTGAACCAAATTTAGGAGCAATGTCGGTGTTTCAGGGGCCTTTGTATGAGGGCTTCCGGCACTCCTTGATTTTCCTCTCTGGATGCAGCCCCAGGCTTGTTCCACTCTCAGCGCATCCTGAAATTGAGCTTTTTAATTGAGCTCTCCTAATTTCTGCTGCTCCTTTGGCAGCTGGGGCACAAAACTGGAGGGGGCTGCTGTGGCTTTACCAGGAATGAAGGAACTGGGGACAGTTGGATTTTAGGGAATTTGTGCTGCAGGATGTTGTTTTAATCCCATGCTCTGGTTTTCTCCCCATTTGGGGGAGGCCTGAAGCCCCTCCAGAGCCCTTTGGAGCTGCTGAGATCCCCCTGAGATGAGCCTTCCAAAATGTGGCTCCTCGGGAACTCCTGGAACACAGCCCTCCTGGCTGGGATGTGGGAAGCAGAACTCTTGCATCTGTGGGATGGGGGGTCTTTGTCCAAGAGGGCTGAGGGCTCAGGGTGGGCTCCTGGGGGGTGCTGCCCCATTCCAGCTCCTCACGGAGTCTCCTTGTCGTGCCTGGCGCTGGGACAGGAGGAATTTTGAGGCAGGACCCCCCGTGAGGGCAGCGCTGCCGGGGAGGTTCCCCATTAATGCCAAAGGGATCCACAAGGATCATCGAGTCCAAGGGGGTCCCTTCCAATGAACTGGGGTACCAGAGGTCACCCCCTTTTTGGGGCAGAACCCTCTTTTTTCGGGCTGGGTTTGGGAGCCTTGAATTCCCTGCAAACCTTGCAATGCCACGAAGCTCTCCCGAAATATCCGGGGCTGGAGATGGGATCAACGGCGCTGCTTCCGAGGCAGGAGCAGACACAGAGGGAGGGAAGAGCCCGTTAATTATCAAAGTTTATGGTCCAGCTTCATAATTACTCCCTTAATCACACGATCTATTTGCAATGCAAGGCTGGAAGAGCTGGAGCAGGTGGAGGAACATCCCAGGCTCCGATTTATCAGCCAGGAAAACCTGACAGGATTTTGCGGCACGGGATGATTGGGGCTTTAATTAGGTTTTTTCCTCTTTTTTTTTTTTTTTAATACATTTTAATTTTCTGTCTGGATTTGTCCACCTCGCTCTGTAAGAAGCGGCTTAAGGATGGGAAGGTGGGAAAAACATTGTTGATGTGGTTTGGGAAGAGGAGGGGGAAGGAGAGTGGGAGCTCCTGAGAGTTGAACTGTCCAAAGACAGGGAAGAAGCCAAACCATCTCCTTCATCTTCACCTCAGCCTTGACTTTCTTCCCATCAGGCTGAAAATTCCCACTTTAATTCAATATATTTCTTATCCCTAATAAACTTGGGGGACACAGGAACTCGGTTCTTGTCATCAACATGTGACATCCAGGAGATGAAACCATTCCAGAGCCTGGAGCAGGGAGGTTCCAGCCACGGAGATCTGAGTTTCTGGGGGGGTTCAAAACAAGAGGAGAAGGGACTGAACCTTTCAAAAAGGGCTCAAAAGGAGCTGCAGAAGGTTTTTAGGGTCTTGATCCCATGCCAGGTCCTGCTGCAATTCCTGCTGGGAGAGGAGATTCGGGAATGCTGAGCACGTCCCCAGAGTGATGCTGGACAAAGGGAAAAAAAAAAAAGGAATAAAATAAACCTCCAGGATGAAGAGCTGAGACAGAAGGAGAACAGAATTACCATGTGTCTGTTTGATGCTTCCAGAGTGAAAACAGCTTCCTGAGGTGTCGGGGAAATGTCCAAGCGGGCAGAGCATCCTCCCCGTGTCCTTCAGCCCCTCATCAAACCAAGGAGGATTTTTATGGGTGTGAGAAACAAACTTGTGTGGCTGAGAGTGGCCTCGGGGTTTTCGTCGTGGCCCAGCCAAAATCCTGCTGCCACCTCCACGGCTGGAACCTTTCCCTGCTTTATTGACCTCCTTTGCTCCCCTCCATGGAGCTGATTTTTCCCTCCTCCCCAGAGAAATCCCTCAGTTTCCCTTTTAGGGGCAGGTCTCCTCCCAGAAACACCTGGAAAAGAAAAGCTCCCCCCGTTAAATTTCACCCAGAACATATTCCCCAGCCTTTTCCCTTCCCTGCTGGGCTGGGAACGGGGATGTGCTGCTATTTTGGGTGACATTTCCCAGGGAGGGGAAAAATCCTGCCCCAGGTTGTTTTCCACCCCCCCATGGAAGGTGCAGCAAATAAACACACCCCTCCCCTTTCCCACAGGTAATTTATTCCAAGGATTTCACGCCGCACAAAGCACCTGGAAAATAGCTGTGTGGGCTTTCCATATGGGTTGCTATTATTTTCCAGGGTATGGAAAACAGATTGTTGGAAGAACTCCCTGTTCTGTGGCTTGTGCTGTTTAATTTTTTAATTTTTTTTCAATTTTTTTTTTGAAAGCAGAGCAGCAAGTCAAAGCTGTTGCTGAACGTTGTTTAGGGATTGCTCCCGGAGCAACCCAGAGCAGGGAAAAGGTTTGGAGGGTTTTAATTAAAAGCTGCAATCTGTTCTTGCCTCTAAATGCAAAGTCTCACCTGCAGAATGGAAGGGAGGAAAAAAAAAGAGGGATCATAAAACAAATAAATATAATAATTATAATTTTTTTTTTTAATTCGTGTTTATCCTGTTGGGCTGGACTGAAGAGTGGGGCTGGTCCTTGGGGGTCTTGGCAGCAGGTTGGGATGGATGGGTAGGTATGTGGATATATGAATAGAGAGATATGTAGATATATGGATATATAGATGTATAGATTTATGGATATATAGATATATGGATAGATAGATAGATACATAGATATATCGATATATAGATGTATAGATACATGGATATATGAATATACAGATATACAGATATATAGATGTATAAATATATGGATAGACAGATATAGAATTATATATATAAATGGGTATATCAATATATATAGATCCATAAGATCTATTCTCTGTTGTCCCTCCATCCTGGGGCTCTTTCCTTGGGAAGAGAAAGCTTTGGGAAGTGGGACAGGGGTTGTTATTTTTTTCCCCTTTGCTGGTGATGAGGGAAATGCCCCAACTCCTTCTCCTCCATCCCCCCTGGCTGTGCCCTCCTGGGAGGGGGATCTCTGTGCCCAGGGTGGCCTGATGTCCCCAGGGGGTTGCCGGGCAAAGGCTTCCTGCCCGTTTTGTCCCAGAAATGTCCCGGTTTGTGGGGATAAAAGAAGGAGAAAGGCAATGAAGGGAAGGGAGGGTGGAGGGGGGGGGGAAGAAAACCTCCCTGTAACCAAGAATGAAAGGGAGATGTTAATAAAGATATTGTTTGTTTGTTGGGCTGCAGGGCTGCGCTGATATTGCCTCTGGCTGATGGATCTCCACCTTGGAATTCTGAGCAATATCCTGGGGGAAATGGGGAATGTGCTGTGAGAGAAGGACCAGAGGCTCAGACTCCCTGGGGTAGGTGAGTCTGGGGGTTTGTCTGGGACAGGAGAGGGGTTACAGCCCCTTCTGCCACTTGGATTTGTTTTGCCGCGCTCAGAAATGTGTTTGGCTTCTGTTTTCATGGATTTGATCCTGAGTTTTTAGGGAGATTTGGGGTCATTTCTGAGAGTTTCCTGGCCTGCCAGAGCCAGGGCCTCAGGGCATCCATGAAATAGGGTGAGATACAAAGTCAGATGCATCTTTTATATTAAATCTCCAGCCTCCTTTACTTCATTTTTAGTGGGAATCCTCTGCAGGGATTGTCCGGGAAAGGGTGGGGACAGGAGCCCTGGACCGAGCCCTGCGCCTTCCCATCCCAGCCCGCTTCCCATCCGTCCTTCCCAACGCATCCTCCATCTCTTCATCCGTCTTTCTCATCCCGGTCTGTATCCATGGAGGGTGGAGAGGGGTGTCCGCGGGTTTTTCGGGAAGATTGGCAGCTCCTCGGCTCCCCATCCCTCCCATCGCGCATTGAAATGCAAATCGCGCCTCTCCGGGCGCTGCCTCTCTTTGTTGCTTCTTCAAATGACTAATTGTCACTTTTTTTTAAATAAGGAAACATCATGGGGAGGTGCGGGAGACATTTTATATATATTTTTTTTATCCCTTTTACAACGATCGGTACAAAAAAAGAGGGGGTGGGGAAGGAGAAACACAAGCGCCAGGGATAGTAAATCTCATCCTCCTTTCCACACAGCAGCTGCTCCAAAGACACTCCAACCTCCCCCAAGGCTTTACTTGGAGCTGTGGGATCATTCCAGCAAACAGGGCAATTCCTGTTACCTTTATTTTTTATTTTATTGGTGGTTTTTTTCCTCCCTCAACAGGTTCTAAATACCTTGGTAAGGATTGGACTGGCCTTTCCAGCCCTCTGAGTTAATTTAAAAGCTCTTGTAGAATGGTTTGGGTTGGAAAGAGCCTTAAAGCTCCTTCCATTCCAATCCCTCTGGAACCTTCTACAAGACCGGGTCACTCCAACGCTTCCAGGGATGCTGCAGCCACAACTTCTCTGGGCAACTAAACCTCACTTTAATTTAAAACCAGCCTTAAACCCTGTCCTTTCCCCCTTGGTCCAGGTCCCTGCCAGGGGGTTGTGGAGCTGCCCTTTGCTCTTCGGACTCTGCTGTTCCCTCACCTGGTGATTCCCCTCGGGAAGTCTGTCCCTCCTCAAGGCTGCTGTGACAAGTGGCTTTTTAGGGACCCACTCTCTGGGCCAGTTTCTAACCCAGCGCTCTCTTCTCCTGGGGAACAAGTGACAGGAGCAGAGGAAACAGCTCCAGGTTGTGCCAGGAGAGGTTGAGGTCGGCAATCTGGAAAATTCCTTCACTGAAAAGGCGCCCAGGCATCGGAACAGGGCAGTGGTGGCACCATGGATGTGGCACTTGGGGACATGACCCAGTGCTGAACATGGCAGCCTTGGGGGAACAGTCAGACTTGATGAGCTGAAAGGCATTTCCCAATCTAAATCGTGTCATGGCTCTCCAATCCTGATCCATCTCTGAGGGGGTTGGCTGGGATGGGAATCAATTGTGGGTCGGGAAGTCTCGACCCTGTCCCAGGCAAGGGGCAACAGGCAGAACGAGGACCCTGGATTTGAGCACCAGAGTGGTGGATGAGGTGGTGGGGAGTGGGAGAGGATCAAAGAGCAGCATTCCCAACATTTATTTATCCTCTGGGCTCTGAGCTGATCCAAAATACTCCCGTTGAAGATGCTCATTCCTTGAGGTTGGGTGGCACCAGCCACCTTGTGCCACCGAGCCCAGACCCACTTTCCCTCCCCCTCTCTTCAGTTTGGGGGGTGAACCCACCAACCATAGCCCCTCATCGTGCAAATTACCCCCCCCC
>WEKX01022750.1:53272-68587 GCA_013390025.1 Pitta sordida | reverse complement strand
CCTGGTTGACGACTGTAATCCTTTCTTAGTTCTTGGAGTTCCCATGATNCTTCTCCTTCTTCTTCACCTTCTTCTTCTTCTTCTCCTTCTCCTTCTGCTTATTCTTCATCTTATTCTTTTTCTTCTTGTTGTTGTTGTTGTTGTTGTTGTTGTTGTTGTTGTTGTTCTTCTTCTTCTTCTTCTTCTTCTTCTTCCTTCCTTCCTTATTAATCGTTGAGATGGCCCTGTAGATTCTCTTCTCCCTCTCTTCTCTTTCACTACTGAGGCAATTATTATAGGTGTTGTGGTTTGAGACCCCATCTCAGTCTTTGTGTTACCCAGAACAGTCTGGTTCCCGGCCTCCACCATGGTCTTCTAAGAGTATTGAACTGCGGCTCAGTAGGCACAGGCTAGACCCTAATACAGGGCAAAGACCTGCTGGTTCTCATTGGGGTTGGCAAGGCACCCTTCAATCAGGAGACGTGTCAGTTTCTTGGGATCAAATACCTGTTCAGGTATGAAATCCCAGGCAACAAGAGGTGTCAACTGCCCCAGAAACCTGCCCAAAATCTCCCATGCATCATGACACTCAGGAACTGGATGCCTCAGGGCACCTTTAAATATGTCATCAACTTTTCCCTTTCTGTCACACTGGTGTAGCATCAGTTTGTACAAGCAGCACAGTGTGCCTACAGTGTTAAATGATAACAAACTTAGTAAGGACCATGAGGGAGTTTCCCATAAAGCCACCCAACCATCCATAAAGCCTTCCAATGTCAATTTCAGGCAAGGAGGAAAGGGTGAAGTTCCCCATTGTTTCCAGCCAATAACTTCCCCCACATAAGAGGACTATTAGTATGCAAGCACCCAAGACAAAGCCAGCACTCATGGTTAGTAGCAGTCTGTTCCCAAACAACTGATAAGCACTGCTGCAAAGCAAAGTTCTGTGTCCTGCACAGGAGCTCACTATCCAGAAGNCTCTCGTTCTGGTGTCATCAGCCTGGAAGAAGAGGTCCACACCCATCTGGCTGCAACCTCCCCTCAGGTAGTTGTAAACAGCAATGTTGTCCTTCCCCTGTACACGGCGCTGGTCAGACCTCATCTTGAGTACTGTGTGCAGTTCTGGGCTCCCCAGTTTAAGAGGGATGTTGAGCTGCTTGAGAGGGTCCAGAGAAGGGCAACGAGGGTGGTGAAGGGACTGGAGGGCAGGCCCTATGGGGAGCGACTACAGGAACTGGTATTGTTCAGCCTGGAGAAGAGGAGGCTCAGAGGTGACCAATAATAAGATGATATACAAAGGGTGGGTTGGAATAAGGCAGTTTAATATGAGCACAAATAAAGCAAAGCAAAAGCCCGCGCAGGAGCAAAGCAAAAGAACTAATCTCTACTTCCCCATCCACAGATGTGTCCACATCCAGGGAAGTAGGGCTCCTATGCGTGTTAGGAAGGAGCCATCAAGAACAATGAATGCCCCCTTGTCCTTGTTCCCTTCCTCAGCTTTTATATCTGAACTGACATCACATGGTATGGAATACCCCTGTGGTCAGTCTGGGTCAGCTGGCCTGCTTGTGTGCCCTCCCAGAATCTCATCCTCAGTCAGGGGGAAGGGGCGGTGTGCCCAGCTGTAGTCAAAACACTTGTGTGTTATTAAGACCCTTCCAAAGCACAGCATTGCAAGGACTGCAATGGGCTCAGACAGACCCAATACAAAAAGTCACATATTTTTTGTTTAGAACAGTATTAGAAATATTAGGTTGGCTGAATATTTTTCAAGTACAAGGATTACATTTAACATATGTTTGTAGGCTATTGTGCTCATAGAAAGTAGTATAAGACAGTTGGAGAATCAGAGACAATCAACACTATTGACATATAAATTCAAGTAAAATGAAAACATCTTTAGTCCGTAAATGTTTTCTTACACATATGATAATGAAATAAGAATCATCATTAGTAGATTTTTAGAGCCTATACTGCTGTTTTATTCTGGGTCGTGTCACAGACCTCTTTTATGTCACTTGTATCTAGATTATTTTGGTTTTATGGTTTTTTGTGCTCTTATTCATTAGTTCTTTTATTTGTTGTCAGAACACAGTCAGTTTAGCTTGTTAACATGGTGAGGATCAACTGAAACCTCACAATCTTCCAGGAATCCAAGCAAAGAAAATACGTAGAAATTAATTTCTGTGATTTCCACTGCTGCGTGTTCTTTAAAAAAAAGTTCTCAGTAGATGAAATGGTACTATAATCTTTCCAAAGAGCTGATTACAGAGGCCAAGGAAAGACCAACTGAGTAATAGGTGACTATGTTTTACAGTAGGATGAAACATGAAATTAAGACTGATAAACAGTGCTTTCAAATGAGTGCTAAAGTTGTGCTCAAATAAATAGCTAGTACAAAAAGTAAGGAAGATAATGTTTTACTTACTGAGTAACAAATCACTGGCTAATCCTTAATGCAGTTATTCTCAGTGTCTAGTTAATTCAGACAAAATACTTCATAATTCCATACTTCATAAAAGAATCAGAAATTATCTAATAAAATATTAGTTCCGTGAATACTGTTAATTCATGTTGATTGCTTTCCAAGATCTGATAGAGAAAGGCAAAGATTTTGGGGGATACAGTTTTGCTAGATTTGTTTGTCTCTCTTAGATTTAAAATAGAATTACCTTCCCTTCTAAAGATAATTCCTTTGTTTATTAGCATGCATGTTTTCATTTTCAATCTAATGCTCTATGTAGAATGCATTGCTCATGACTCCTGAGTATTTCTGTTATATACAGTGAACCACCAGAATTTGCGGGGGGTCAGGTCTGGGCAGGTCCTATGAGTAATGAAATCCATGAAGATACTGAACCCATGAATATTCAACTACCCCCTGCCTGTAGTCATGCACCCTCCACTAGTAAGGTCTGGAAGGGTGGTCCTGGAAGTGTGGCTTGCACTGTAGCACCTCATTAAAGCAGAAGTGCCCTTTGGTGCTTCCCAGCCACGAAATCCAGGATCTGGGACATTCTGCGCACGTGCACAGTCTCACAACTCACTGAAAATCGAACCACGATAAATTGAATACACAGATATGCGAGCTGCGAATGTGCGGGGGATTACTGTATTTATCTATGCCGCTGCAGTGGGAGCTGATTCAGAATGAAAAATCCTGTATGATATGTCGGTTATTAAAGACAAAGTAGGAAACCACAGAAACCACAAGGCTTATCTGATGATTTTTGTTGGGTATTTTCCTACTGCAATTAGCTTAGTCTCAGTTTTAATAATTGGAACACATGTGGAAATGCAAATAACCCTGAGGTACCAAAATTTTTATGAGGAATAACCATTTTGCCATCATTTTTCACTCTAAAGGGAGTTCTCTCAGAAGCTTAGGTCTTACCTGTCTTACCTATCCTTCAAATGGACTAAGATAGTGATTTCGGGCCAACTTGACAAAATTTCCTGATAGTTGGTAAGTTATCTGTCCATATAAAGTGCCTGCAGCTATTCTAGGACCTTGGGAGGTTCAGTGAGTTTGTTTTCCTTGAGATATGCAAACCTATGTCTCTTCTTTTTTTCACTGGATGTCTGAAGATTGTTTCCTGTTTCACAACTAGCGTGTAATAAGGAGATAATCTGCCACTTCGTTAGGAATGAGTAGAATTTTCCTGTTGACTTCAAGGTGTCTTTGAAGTTTTTAATGAAACTGGATGCCATGCCATTTGGTTTGCAGGTAACTAATTCCTGTGTCATGTAGAACTCTTTACAAGACCATTTGGGGACTGTTACTTCCTCAGTTAGGTCTTCAGAATAGCCTCAGTTTTTAGGCCTGATTTTGTAGTGTGTTATTTAATTTGACTTGGGTATGCTTACAGAGAGCTTATGTCTTGCCTGACTGGGTTTCCTCACATTGTGTTTTTAAATGCATTCTAATTCAAAGCAGAATGCTATTTTTCTACAGATGGAGCCTTTTTTTTCCTGTCATATTTATTTGCATTTTTCACATTTTCTGTGTAACCCTATTTCTCATTGTGTTTAGAGGCTTTTCACTAGATTTGCAGTGTTACTTTTGTTCTAGAAATCTTTTTATTTATAGTTCTTTGAAATGCTCAAGGCACTTACCTGCGTCAGTTTTATCTGTCTGGCATAGTCTGTCAGTCCAGCAGACTTATCGGTGATGGAAGAACATTGCCTGTCTAAGAACAGTTAGTGATAAAAGCACTTTTGCAGAAAAAAAATGAAAGGTATATTTTACAATACATTCTAGAGATATTCAGAAGTATGCTTGTATTTGTGATTCTGTGGTCTGATGCAATTTTTATTGAAATAGTGACTTTAAATGGGTAGCATATGGCTTCAGGCATAAAATCACAGAATCACGGAATATTCTGAGTTGGAATGGACCCACAAGGATCATCGAGTCCAACTCTCAAATGGCACCGCTGCCTCCCTGGCAGGAATTGAACCCTGGTCTCCCGTGTGAGAGGCGGGAACACTCACCACTATGCTAAAGTGGATTTTCTAAAATGTTCACCAGGAAATAGCAACCTGCATTCGTTTTAGGTAAGAATTGCGAGATTCCTTGGAGAGTGATCTGCTAATTCTGGTACATGGTAGAACAGCATTTAAATCACTATGAGTCTTTGATGCCTGAAGAATAATCAGGTGGCTTAAACCACTTTAAACTTTTTTTTTTTTTATTTTAAGTAATTTGTTGTAGTGAGCTGTCACTGGGTAACGTAGAGGCAGGTTCCCCACACCTGTTTGAAGAATGTGTGCCATCTGCCCAGTATTACTGAGAGTTGACTAACATAGTATTTTCTTGTTATCAATCATTGAGAGGAAATGCTATCATACATGCATACATGCTGCCGTTATCATTCAATGAATAGTAACAAAACATAAAACAGTGCTGATATAATTAAATGGAGTAATGTATAGGCCTCTTGATTGATAGTTTCACCTAAGCAGTAATGAGACAAAAACGTATTTCTTCATGCCTTCTGTACCTAACTATACAGGGTTCCTTCCCCACACTCCAGGCCCCATTAATCTCAAATGCATTGAATTTGTCAGGAGAAAGCTCAGTGAGCTCAACACAACACAAATTTTGAGTGAGCAGTATTATTTTCTGGAATAGTTTGAAGTGATGTGGCGGGAGATGTTACTGTTACCAGGTAAAATGAATATTTAATTTTAGCCCTTTAATTGTATTTTGAGTGACCTCATGGCAACCTTTGCTAACAGTATGACAGGAAAAATGCACTTCCAGATCCATTAAGACAAATGATAACCATGTGAATGATACTATATTAAATGACTGTAACAAAGGTGATGACATTCTTTATATTGCCCCAAATTCTACTACTAGATAAGCATCTTTTAACTGGGAGGGATGCAATGAGAGCCTGGATTTATATTTATGTAGATCTGTATTTAACAAAGGAATATGTTGGTGAGCTTTTCCTATTTTTATAGGTCCAATGATTTTTTTTCTTTCAGCTATATGTGATATATCAGTTGATAGATCTTTCTTCAACCGTGTCTGATATGTCGAGGGTTTGACTTTCGTTTCAGTCCATTTGATACTTTTCCATTTCATAAACTCAATATACATACAAATATGCAGTGGGGTTTGTGCATGCATCTTCTGGCATCAAGTAACAGTTTCATGAAGACTTCTGTGAGTGCTTTTAGAGGAAACATAAGTTCCTAAATGTACCTGCCTTTATACATCTAAAATGTTAGGGTAATAGCAGATTTAGATATCTTTATTTACTTAAGGCCAGACACAGTTTCAACAGTGAAAAAAGAGTATAACAGTAAGCACTTTACTGTTATTTCTGCTGGAAATCTTAAGTTCTTTGCCGATCTATGGAGGCTATGCTAAGAAAAAGACTAACAAACCCTTTTTACAATTGCTTCATAGTTAAACTTCCAGCTTTGTGTTAAATAATAGAAGTATTATTTCTGTATTTTATTCATCATCTCTTCTTATGGAAGACCCAAACTTGAAAGATTCATTAATGTTTTTTATAATGAATTGTGGTTTAAATAAAAATTTGTTTTTACTTGATATAATTACCATTTGCATGTAGTAATTGAAATAAATTTGCTTATGCAAATCAGAATACTTCTTAGCATATAAGCTACTTCTAACAGCCATGTAATTTTATGAAGTTCTTTATTCCTTTAAACCAGATCTTATTTTTAATTTGCATATGCCTAACATGCCAATTACTCATGTTCCCCATTTCTTACTAATGTGTTACTTAGTTTTAATTGCTAAACTTCCTTTCACGTACTTTGAATAGGAGATCGACACTGTCACACTTCTGAAAAATAGGATTTTGTTTTATGAGCTTCTACATAATAACGAGGCTTTCATCTAGCCATGATTTGAAAAGCAGATTAAGTGGCAAAACCCTTCTTTACTTCTAACAGAATCTATACTGTAGCAGACAGAATGAATTTAAGCATGATCCATGCATCTTCTCACTGTACTGGCCTTTTTTTTTCTTTGTGCAAAGCAAATTTTTTTATTTTAAAATGAATAAATAAGTTGCTTCTTCATTTCCAATGTCTTCAGATAGCCACATGGCTGTGTGCATGGCCATGCACTAAAACGGATGCAATTGACTTGTTGTTGCTTTGTTTTCTTTCTATTCATGAGTGTCTAATGCTGCCAATATAGTCACCTAATGTAGTTGTTTGTAGACGGAATTCATTGCTTTGTGGTGGTGCAGGAAGAGAATTTAGGAGAAGACCGTTGTTGAAGAGGAACTTTGAATATTTCATCATTGCTAGTCTTTTTTCTATACCCCCTTTTTTCAATTCAGGTTTTTATAGTCCTGTTTGACAGTTTTTGGCAGCTCTGTTAATTAAGCAGAAGTTATCCCTGATTAATGTACTGTAAGCTGCACTGAAGTGCTATAAATAATGTGGTGATTAATTGCTGTATCCAAACGCAGTCATCCCTTAGTTTACTTTACAGATGGATTGTTTTGGTGAAATGATCACAGTATAACAGTATCACAGTATCACCAAGGTTGGAAGAGACCTTGGAGATCATCAAGTCCAACCTGTAACCCAGCACCAACCCATTGTCTAAACCATGGTACTAATTGCCTCATCCAGCCTACTCTTAAACACCTCCAGGGATGGAGACTCCACCACCTCCCTGGGCAGACCAGTCCAATGAGCGATCACTCTCTGTGAAAAACCTCTTCCTAAGATTCAGACTTAACCTCCCCTGGTACAGCTTAACGCCATGTCCTCTCATTCTGGTGTCATCAGCCTGAGAGAAGAGATCCTCACCCACCTGGCGACAACCTCCCCTCAGGTAGTAGTAAACAGCAATTAGGTNTATAATTGGAGTCTTCCCATTCCTCTAGTCTGTCAAGTTACCTCTGAAGGGCCCTCCTACCCTCTGGCAGTTCAACATTTGCCCCCAGCTTGGTATCGTCCACAGACTTGCTGATGATGGACTCAATATCTTTGTCCATATCATCAATAAAGATGTTGAACAGTGCCGGGCTTAACACTGACCCCTGTGGGACTCCACTAGTGACTGGCTGCCAGCTGGATGTGACACCATTCACCAACACTCTCTGAGCTCGTCCATTCAACCAGTTCATAACCAGCATAAAATGCTTCTATTCAGTCCATGCTCTATGAGTTTCTCCTGAGGCTTATTATGGGAAACCATGTCAAAGGCTTTGTTAAGGTCCAAGTACACACCATCCACGGCTTTTTTTTTTGTCAGGCGAGTCACCGGATCATAAAAGGAGATTAGGTTGGTCAGGCAAGACCTGCCTCTCCGAAATCCATGCTGACTAGTTCTAATGTCATGGTTGTTTTGCATTTGCTGAGTAATAGCACACAAGACTGTCTGTTCCATGACTTTGCCCAGGACTGAGGTCAGGCTGACAGGACTGTAATTACTCGGATTATCTTTCCTGCCCTTCTTGTGGATGGGTGTCACATTCGCCAATTTCCAGTCTTGTGCTACATCAGCAGTAAGCCAGGACTGTTGGTAAATTATGCAGAGTGGCTTGGCGAGTTCATCTGCTAGTTCCTTCATTATCCTCGGATGGATCCCATCTGGTCCCATGGACTTCTGAGGATCCAAGCCACTCAGCAAGTCTCTGACTGCCTCTTCCTGGATTACCTTATTGTATAAACATTAGAATTATCCCATCATTTTAGAGAGGAAAACTTTTAAATACTCTTAATCTCCTAAACTCAATGTCCTCCTATTTTTTTCTAGAAACCCAGGTGATAAATCAAAGTACCATCTCTGTTAAGAACTTTGCTTGTTCAGCAAGTAATTGTATTACCCCTGGTCCAGACTATGAGCTTCTTTGTTTCTGCATGGTCTTAGTGATGACAGTGGGATTCATCGCTAATATGAAGAAATAGCTGACAGTCTTGTCCCATTGCCTTTAGGAATCACGTTTTAGAAGCACAGTTGGGTTTATCCCATTAATAAAGAGGTCTTGATTCTAACACAAAAATAGTATTGATCTTTTTCTCTTTCTCTTGAAAAAAAACCCAACCAAACAAAAAACAACCTCCCAAAAAACCCAACCCTCACAAAAAAGGTCCACCCCCTTCCCCCCGTTTTTATGAAATAGCAACAGTCTTAAAGGTGATTGTCTGTCAATTTAGAAACTCTCTTCACAGTCCAAATTTGTACCATAATCTCTTTCAGTAAGGGAGAAGTGTGTTTCTGTAATGTCCTAGGTAATTCAAAGAGCAGAGGAAAATGAATTGATGGCATGCCCTTTTTTTGGTAAGTGGTGATGTTTACGCCTTCATTATATTGGCATTGTGTTTTAAATGATGTGCAAAATGCATTACTTGAAAATGGAGAAGTGTTAGCTTCCTGCATTTGTAAGCATGAAAACCATAGAAGAAAAGATAACATGAAAAGCTAGGGAATTCTCAGTTTAATGATTTGTAGGAAAATGTAGGTGTTGTGGCATTTGAATTAGCCACAACTGTTATTGAGATTTCTAACTGATCTGTTCTTACCTGTAGTCTAATTATGTTAACATGCTTTTTGTTAGACTGAAGAATATCTTGAAGGATTGATAAACTAATTCTCATTGAAGTCAATATGTGCTGGAAAACATCCTGGACCTGCAAAGATTCACATATCACGCTGATGTTGAAATATGTATGAGGCTCAGATATTTATTTGAGCACATGTGTAGAAGATAATGCTTACACATAAGTGTTTACAGAATGGGAAAGTAGAACACTTAGATGTTCTCGATGGAGTCTTGTGTATTGATCTCAACTTTTCACTTTCTGTACATTTAAGAAAGTGTTAGTACTGCTGCAAACGTTTTTTCTCCCATTTGAACAGACTTTAAAATAGATACAGTAAAGTCATAATTATATTGAGAAATAAGATAAGAATAAAATACACCATTGAGTATTTCATTAATTGATACCACCAATGTAGAGCTCTTTGTACATTTTAGAATCTCCTCTACATTTCAAAGTTCTCTCATACAATATTTACTGTACATGTTTGTAGTGGACCGAAGTACTTCTATTCATAAAGTGTTAACAGATAACCCTAAGATTACTATGAAGAAAATAATTAAGGAAGGAATGTGTATATTATGGCATTTTTGTTTATATGCTTTTGTAAACATCAGGAATATCTTCACATGCTTTTCACATGGACCATTTGTATAAATAATTTATGAAACATCTAATATAGTATACATTCAAACTGAAAACACAGCTGCTGATAAGAAGGGCAGTATATTTTCCAAAATGCATTTTGGTCAACCAAAAATCTTCCGATCTTCACAGATGCCCTGTTCTTTCTAATAGGAATTAAAAATCAGATTAATAAGAGTTCAATTGATAGGTATTTTTCACGAGTCATGTGTTGCTATTGACTGTTTTTCCAAATTAGTGCTTTTCTTGTGACTATAGGATAAAATGCCATGACTTTATCACCTTACATAAAAGAAAGCAAAGAAAAATCCTAAATCTTACTGAGAGTGCTATTCTTCCACTTCCTGAGAGATGTATTGTCAGATGTATCCTAGAAGTGAGCCATAGAAATTTAAGTCTAAAATCACTTCAGTCATTTTGAAAGTCCTCATTCTTACAAGTAATGTCATATACTACCGATAGTTTGAGGGAACTGAAATGTGAAAAACATACTGAGGACATGTCTTTGAGCTGAGGACAAAACCATGAGAGCAATTACTAAACTAAGGGTATAAAGTGTCACATTTAGTGGGTAGGAAGGTAACTTATCAACTATGAAGAGTGTCTTAGTGATTTGCAAGACTGTATCAAGGAGAAAAGGGCATGTGAGGACTTGAAGTACAATATATGTAATTGTGTGAATGCAGTTGATAGCTGTTGTGAAATAACACAGGTAAGCCTAAATTCACTTTCAGGTTTGTGGCAGGGGGTTTTTTGGATTGGGATTTTTTTGATTGTTTTTTGGGAGCATGTTTTTGTAATTCATATAGTATTTGATTGCTACACCATATTAATATGTATGTTAAACATTTTCTTGCAAGATCACATTTAGACTACTCCTGTTGAAGGGATGCGGATTCTTTCACATATTGACATAATTATATTAAATAATTAGATTGTCATCTGCCATCTTGGGAAAACATAAATGCAGATCTATTAAAACTTCTAATTTTCTGTTAGAAAAAATGTAGTTGGGTTAAGGGAATTGAGGTAGTATAATCCAAATTATAGCATATACTTTCCTGAACGTTAGGGTGGACCACATCTTTCTCTGTCAAGTGTCCTAATTTGTGGTCTCAAATCACAGAATGCAGTAGATATATTGACAAATTTTTACATATTTTTTAAAATGATAATCTAGAAAGAACTGTAGTATATTCACCTTTCTGAAATTTAGAATTCAAGGTCAAATTATAGTGTGGAAGTAAAGTTTTATTGAAACAGCTTTTATAAAGGTGTCACCTTTTATGAGGTTCTTTTTAAATTGAAAGATTATAAATTACATATTTCTGAGGGAATAAAAGTTATTGCCAAACTCCATTTCCTGGAATATGGACACTGGGATGGGAATTTATGTTTTGCAGTACACTGTCAGAAAGTTTTGAAACTTGAAACTCAATTTTAAGTTATATTTAACATTTACTTTGTACAGTGTTTTTTCCTAATGGGCAGGTTAGTAGAGCCTATAAGAAAACTAAAATCCAGTGACAATTGGTAGGTCACATGAAGAATCATCCTGTTGTGGATGATTGTGCTGGAATACTTTCCACAGTCAGCAAAGCAAATAGAACATAGAACTTGAATAAAATGTTTACTTTTAAATATTTCATTAAAGCAGTTAAATTCTGTATCTTGTTTTTATTTTTGGGTAAACCATTCCCCAGGTATCACTAAGAAATGAAGAATCATAATCATCTACTTCATTTTAAATTTTGAGGAGCTAACTTGAATCCTTGATCTGTTATATTGAAATAAGTGGGATTATGTGTTTAAGAATAGTCATGTGTTTACATATTTTATAATTGAGCGATCTTCATTTGAAGAACATTGAAGTCTTTTGACTTTTAAAAACCAAAATTCTATCATTATGAATGTCTGTCACATAATTAGGAAAAGGATACTACACCTTCAATGTTGGGTTACATTTTCAAATTTACACAGGAAGTCTGTAGTCTGTTATACAGTTATACCCCATCATTTGAGAGGAATGGGCCAGACCACGGGCCTCATGAAAAGCTAAACTCACAAAGTGTAGGTCGTTGATATACATGCAGTCCACGCCCATTGCTCCACCCCCTGACACTCCGGAGCCCTGGGGACACTTTTCTGCTTTTCCCCTCAGGCTCTCTGAGCACAGGAGAGCAAAGGGAACCATTTCTGAGCCCCCTCTGACTCGGGAGACACCCAGCCCCCACCCCCCCCGCCAAGAATCCGCGGGCATCTTCGGGCTGCCACGACTGTGCGCCCACCCCCGCCCCAGCCCCAGTGCTCATGCCTGCCACACGCCGGTCCCGCACTGCCGGCCCCGGGCGCCACCGGCCCCATGTGCTGTGTGCAGGCCTGACGGCACTACGCGGCATGGTGGGGTTCAGCTGCAGCAGCTCAGTAAGCATGTCCTGCTGGCTGCCGCGGCCAGCCCCACTTTCCTGGGGCACTTCCCTTCCCCGCCTGTAGCCATGGAAACAGTAACATGCGCCTGGGGGGGAGTCAGTTCCCCAGCTGCACTTAAGAGTAACAGAGGACAGTGTGACTCCTGGCCCTCCCTGTGGGGCCGGGCCGGCACCGCCCCACAGAGAGCTCTGACATTGCCCCTTGGTGGAGTAGAGGCACTGCGCATGTGTCAGCTGGATAAGCTTGTAAATCCTTGAATCAAAACTGTGATAAATTCTCTTCGCAAATGGGCGGGGTTGTAATGCAGAAGTCGCAATGCACTGGGGATTCACTGTATATATATTTAGTCATCACCCTGGGCATCATATGCAGAGGAAAATATATCAGCAGCTCTGCAAGGAAAAATGTTCTCTTGACTCCAGAGTATGGCAGTCAATGCAAATTTGTCTTTCTGTATCTTCAGCATACATCCATCATGTCACTATTCTGTCTGGGATGGGTTGGATGCTGCCAGATGCCCTCTCAGCTTCTGTCTCACTCTCCCTCCTGAGCAGAGCAGGGGAAGAGAACAAGATGAGAAAGCTCTTGAGTCAAGAAATAGACAGGGATGTTGTTTACCTAGTGTGTCGTGGGCAAAACAGACATGACTTGGAGAAAAATTAATTTAATGTTCTGCCAATTAAAATAGAGTAGGATGATGAGAAGCAAAACCAAAAACACCTCCTCCTTCCCCACACCACTCCATGCTTCTTCCTCCTCAACTTCACTTCTTCATCCCCAGTATCTCTCTCAGCTCCCCCGAGTGATGCCAGGGCTGCAGGGAGTGAGAAGGGCAGTCAGTGCATAACAGCTCATCTCTTGTGCTCCTTCCTTGTCATACTTTTCTCCCACTCCAGTGTGGATTTTCAGTGGGCTGCAGTCCTTCAGAATAAACCTGTCTCAGCATGGGTATCTGCTCTGGTGCCTGGAACACCTCCTCCCCTCTACTCTTTCACTGACCGTTGCATTTGCAGTGCTGTTTCTCACATATTTAATTTTCAACTATTCTCTACCAACTGTTATACAGGTTTTTCACCTGTTATTAAGTATGCTTTTCTCGAGGTACCACCACCTTTGATGAGGGACTCAGCCTTTCCTCAGTAGATTTGAATGGAGCCAACTGGAACTGTCCAGCAGCTCTGGGTTCTCCTCACACAGGCCACCTGACAGCCTCTGCTGCCAACACCTAGACAGCTGCACCCAGCACAGTGTCCAGCTCCTTCTGCTGGGAGTTTACTGTCTATTTTAGGTTCTGTTAGGCACTTCTTATTGAAACATTCCTTGTTTTTAAACATTGACATACAGTGGGGGAAAATCCTTAAATCTTTCAGAGCATGATTTGAAAACAGGGAGAATGTTTTCCTCATTTTTGGAAGGGAAAGAAGAGCATTAAATTGTGTCACTTGGGTGTCACTGACTCATCAGAGTAATGGAAGTTGTGCTACAGATGAATTGACCAAAGCTGTAATAATGACATGTGTATATTTGAGGTAACATAAATTACAATGTTCAACACATTATATACTTATTGAAACTCTGTTTTTATCTTAGTATGATGCAAGTAATCATGAAGTTTTCTTCAGAGTCTTCTTGCCTGTTCAGTGCCTTGACTAGAAAAGACTGAGATGAGATACTATGTTAATGTTGATTTACTGACCCTCCCCCCTAAAAAACCCCAAACAAACAGGGGTGATACAACAACCACTGCTTATGACTAGCAGATCTGTAGCTGTATGTGGATGTTTTTGATAAAACACAATCAAATTTGAATGGTAAAAGCCTCAATTCCAGAGACTGTGTTCGTTCTTGGCCCTTGATGGACCTCAGGAGGTCAGCGGCAATACTGGCAATTTCTACAGAAGAAAAAGGATTTTTGGGGTTTTGAATGAAGGGAAAAGAAACCTGAGCATCACACCATCCCCACCTCCCCCCTGCCATTACCTTTATGTTTTGCTAACATTAACTACCTAGAGTTAGTAATGCAACAAAATTGTTATTAGTTTAAGTAACATGATTCCTGCGTGAGTAGCAGTAGGTGAATTTTTAACTGTTAGCTTTAGAAAAGGACTTTTCCCCCTCCATCGAAAGCACTGGTAGTACTGACTGAAACATTGATTCAAAATTTTACTTTAAAGAGCTGCAGTTATCAGTATTATTTCTAGTATCCACAATGCTGTACAAAATTCAGAGTTACATCCTGTTATATTTTCCTTGAGTAGTCCTTATATGGATTTATTATGGGAGGTAGTGAGAGACTTGTGGAGCAGCATGGATCCTCACAAGTCCATGGAACCAGACGGAATCCATCCTAGGGTGATGAAAGAGCTGGCAGATGAACTCACCAAGCCACTCTCCATAACTTACCAATAGTCCTGGCTTACTGGAAATTGGCTAATGTGACACCCATCCACAAGAAGGGCCGGAAAGATGATCCGAGTAATTACAGGCCTGTCAGCCTGTTCTCTGTCCCAGGTAAAGTCATGGAACAGATAATCCTAAACGCTGTTACGCAGCACCTGCAAATATAACCAAGACATTAGACCTAGCCAGCACAGATTTAGGAGGAGAGTTAGGTCTTGCCTGACCAACCTGATCTCCTTTTATGAAGTGATGGCTCACCTGGTTGATGATAGAAAGGCTGTGGATGTTGTGTACTTGGATCTTAGCAAAGCCTTCGACACGTTTTCCAATGTCAGAAGAACTTCAGAACTTCAGAAGAAACTCTGAGTGTGGATTGCATAGGAGCATTCTGTGTTGGGTTAGGAATCGGTAGGACAGACAAGCTCAGAGAGTGTTGGTAAGCGGTGCCACATCCAGCTGGCAGGTGGTCAGTAGTGGAGTCCCACAGCGATCAGTGTTAGGCCCAGTACTTTTTAATATCTTTACTGATGACATGGATGAGGGAATTGAGTCCACCATTAACAAGTTTGCAGATGACGCCAAATTGAGGGCAAATTTTGAACTACCAGAGGGTAGAAGAGAAATGGGCAGATTCTAATAGTATGAGATTTAACAAGACCAAATGCCAGGCTCTTCACTTCGGGTGTAACAATCTCATGCATGGCTATTGGCTGGGGGACGAGTGGCTGGAGAGTAGTGGTCACATGGAGAGGGATTTGGCAGTAATGGTTGACAGAAAACTTAATATGAGCCAGCAGTGTGTCCAGGTGGCTA